>SJYA01002347.1:21817-60796 GCA_006410615.1 Neotragus moschatus | reverse complement strand
GATGCCATGATCTTCGTTTTCCGAATGTTGAGCTTTAAGCCAACTTTTTCACTCTCCTCTTTCACTTTCATCAAGAGGCTCTTTAGTTCCTCTTCACTTTCTGCCATAAGGGTGGTGTCATCTGCATATCTGAGGTTATTGATATTTCTCCCGGCAATCTTGATTTCAGCTTGTGTTTCTTCCAGTCCAGCGTTTCTCATGATGTATTCTGCATATAAGTTAAATAAGCAGGGTGACAATATACAGCCTTGAGGTACTCCTTTTCCTATTTGGAACCAGTCTGTTGTTCCGTGTCCAGTTCTAACTGTTGCTTCCTGACCTGAACAGCAAAGGGACTCGGCCATATATATACGTGGATCCACTCTCCCCCAGACTCCCCTCCCATCCAGGCTGCCGCATCGCTTTGAGCAGAGTTCTATGTGCTATACGTAGCACATAACCTTGTAGGTTATCCATTTTAAACGCAGCAGTGTGTACATGTCAATCCCAAACTCCCTAACTATTCCTCCCCTCTCCTTCCGCAACCGTGAGATTGTTCTCTAAGTCTGTGAGTCTCCTTCTGTTTTGTAAGTTCATTGGTACCATTTCCTTTTATACTCCACATATAGGGGATATCATACGATATTTCTCCTTCTGTGCCTGACTTAGTTCTCTCAGTGTGACAGTTTCTAGGTCCCTGCATGTTGCTGCAAACGGCCTTACTGCCTTCTTTTTAACGGCTGAGTAGGACTCCACTGTGTATATTCACCACACCTTCTTTGTCAGTTCCTTGGTCCATAGACAGGTTACTTCTGTGTCTTGGCCACTGTAAACAGTGCCACGCTGAACACTGGGGTGCATGGATCCTTTTGGATCTTGTTTTGTTTTGGCATCTCTTTGTCGTCGGCATTTCTTTCAATGTGTCCCTGATTGAGACCAGCCGCAGGCCCTCCAGGGAAAGGCCACTTGCCTGTTTTCACAAACCTGCCCGCACTGTGTTCCTAAAGCAACCGCTCGTTGGTATGTGAATCCCCAGGTAGATGTGAATTCATCGTCGCCACGACCATGGGAAGAGCCCTCTGTCCTGAGCACATCACGTTTATCCACTAGAAGAATCCCCACACCACAGATGAGGAATGCAAGTCACAGGGGAGCCAGAAGGCTCTCTCAAGGCCACCTCGGGAACCCATGCAGGAAGGGGAACAGCCCAGGGCGTTGGGGCCTAAGTCCCTGGAACCCTGTGCTCTGCTCCATGGGACTCACACACCCCAGAGGTCGGACCAGAGCCCCCACTCACACCAGTCTGCCTCGTAGGTGATGGGCGTCTAGTGTGCAGGAGAAGGTTCTAGAAATGAGGATTTCCTCCAGCCGGCTCCAAGATGGCTCCTGGGAGGGCAATGTCCATGGTCTCATGGCTGTTCAAGCTAGAGCAGGACAGTGTTCCCCAGAAACACGGTGGTTTTATGACGGGCCCTCACCGTAAAAGCGTGTGCTTGACTTTCCTTTTCGCTTTTCCTTTCGAGTTTTTTCTTTTTTTAATCCCTCATCTTGCGTTTGTTGGTTTGTTTTCTTTTCCCTCTGGCGTTGTGTTTTTCCTGTGCTTTCTAGATTTTCTGCATCAAGTCCGCGTAATGTTTGAAAATAAAAGTTACTTTATGCCAGTAGAGAAATAAATGTTTGCTGCCTCTAACCCACAGGTCACGGGAAAAAGAAACTACTGGAGAAATTCAAGTCAACGGTCAATGTCATTTAGCTGTGCCATCTTCTCAGCGCACTTCCTAGGCAGACGTGGCCCCAAACAAACTTCTCTGAAAACTTTTCTCCATGTCAGGGTGAAAACGTGACCCAGGCTGGGGATGCTGAGGGGCAGTCAGGGTGATGGTGTTATAGGCAAGGAAGTGAGAAGCAGAGAGGTTCAGAGCTGCTCCCGCGGCCACACAGCTGACTCCCGAGAAGCAGACCCTAAAGCAAACCTCTCTTTGTTCAGAGGAATGAGGGTCTGTCTCAGCTCCATCAGCCCTGCTAAGACCAAGTGGCCTCAGAAAGACCATTTCCTCTGCCCAGATCTCAGTTTCCCCTTCTGCAGACAAGAGGGCCAGTCAAGAGAGAAACACCTGCTCAGGTGTGTTGCAGGCCGGTCATCTGCCTGTGCAAGAGCTTTGTCGGTGGTGTTTAGTCGCTCAGTCACGTCTGACTCTTTGCGACCCCATGGACTGAAGCCCGACAGGCTCCTCTGTCCATGGGATTTCCCAGACAAGAATCCTGGAGGGGGTTTCCATTTCCTTCTCCAAGGGATCATCCCGACCCAGGGATCAAACTCGCATCTCCTGCATTGGCAGGCAGATTCTTTGCCACTGAGCCACCAGGGAAGCCCATAGGAGCTTCACCTGTACCATTCTCACCAGATCGCCATGCAAACAGGTAAACTGAAGCGGAAGGTGAGTAAATCCCACCAGAGACGGTGTCTCAGCTATGAGCACGATCGGGCTTTGAACCAACCCAGGGCTTCTGACGCCAGAACCAGGGACCCACTCTCCCCGCCGCCCTGCTGGTTCCCTGTCCTGCTCCAGGATTCTCCTCAACAGAAAGAAGCAGGTCCCAGGACATGTCCAGTGTGCGTGGACATTCACGTGGCAGCTCCACCCACACCAGGGCAGGTGTTTGCCCCGAGACGCTGCTCTTGACTTCCTATAAGTGAAGTGTTCGGGGCAAACTGGCTTCCCTGATATTCAAGAGGGCAGAAGAAGAGGACAAAGTGGGACCAGTACAGAAGCCTCAGATCTGACGTGTGAGCCTTCATTTGCCCATCTTCACAATGGGCTGACAGGGCTGACAACCGCCGTCAGTCCCCAGCCAGGGCACAGCTCGGAGCACTGCTGCCCATCCTCTGGGGAGGTGACGGTCCCAGCCCCCTGCAGGGAGCACTTCCCACGTGCTGCTTGGCCCAAGCCTGGTGGGGTGGAAGCTGCCACTTTGCCCTCACATAGCTGACGTGGACACCAAGGCGCCAAGACGACTGCTAGGTCTCATGGCTAGAAAGTTGGGGGGCTGGCAGGTGAGCCCCACAGTGGAGTCCCCAGGACCAAGCTTAGGGCTGCCTCTCCACAGACCTCCCCTGACAGCAGACGCCATTATCCCCACCTGGATCCCCCAGAGCCAGGCCACACGTGGTCCTGTCCCCGCCATGCTGTGATGCAGGCGAATGGCCCAGAAGGGGCAGCGGTGAAAGCTCAGGGAGCAAGGACTCCGTCCTTCATCCTGGGCCAGGAGGGGGCAGGGGCCCCGCAGGCGGCTGGCCCGGGTGCCCACGTGGCCAGCGCGGGCACAGCCCCACTCCACGTGGGAGGAAGCACGGTGGGGCTGGGCTGGCTCCCGGGTGGCACAGCCAGACACCAGGAAGGAAAGCCGCGTGCCCCGCTGCCCTTCCGGCAGGCAGGAAGCCCTGGCCGGTGAGGAGTAGGGTTGCAAGGACAGACATCCCCCGTGAGTCCCAGAGCTGGGGGCCCCAGTGAGACACCCTGGAGCAGAGAGAGAGGGACCAGGCCCTAGAGACAGGGGACAACTATTTCATCCACACTCACGCAATTCCTAGCCGGGGGCCTTGGATCCTAACAGCGCCCACCACCACCACCACATGCCCCCCCTCCCTCAGGACCGTCAGTGCAGCCACGGCCCACTGAGGGCTCCCTGCAAGGTCACCAAATGGCTTCCCAGCCTCCGGAGGGCCCAGGAGTGAGAGGAAGGGCTCCCTGCTGAGGCCACAGCTGCCCAGGCAGTTCAGACTGGCACTCGAGGTCATGGAGTGGAGTTTTCAGGCGTCGGCCCTAGAACCAGCCTTCCTCTCACCTTGTGCCAATGCTGTGTGACCTCAGGAAAATGACTCCACCTCTCTGGGCTTCATTTCTGCTCCACTCAATGGGACGAAAACTAGTTCTTATCTCATAAGCTTGTAATTTCTATGGACTGGTGCAACGATGTGCTTATTAGCACAGAGCCTGGCACCTAGTAAGAGCTCAGTCAGTTCCTTATCTATCACCACTGTCTGTCCCCTGGTGGACCACAGCAGCCCAGGGTCCATGCTGGGGCCCAGCAGACAGCTCTTCTGACTGTCCTTGGAGAAGAGGGCACCGGGGCAGCCTGAAACCCTGGGGCCTCGAGAAGGGCTGTGGAGCCACTCACTGGCGCACTCACCAGCATGCAAGGCCATGCAGGCCTACACAAGCACGCACGCGCACGCACACGCACAGAGGCACGGTCACACACGCACCCCAGCAGCGGCCTCTCCTCTCCCTCCGTGGGAGCCGGGCAGGGCGGGCAGAGGGCCTGGGGCCCAGGCAGAGCCCTATTGCTCAATGCCAGGACCACGTTGGGTCTCAACCGTCAGGGACCCGCCGTCAGCGCCCTAGGGGCCTTTCAGCCAGGCCTCTGTGGGCCACAGGCTTTTAATACTTTTAGAGAAGTTGGGTTTGTGCCGAGTTCCTCTGCCTCAGATTCTTCCTGGAGCAGGCGTGTTCCTGTCCCACTCAGGTCTCGGCCTAGCGCTGCAGGGGCTGAGGAGTCTCTGAGGCCACCACGCTGCCCGATCACCCTCCTGCCTCTACGGGGGGAGCCGGGCCAGGCCCCCAGCACCCTCCAGGTCTCAAGCTCAGACCAAGCCCTCCAGAGTCACTGGATTTTCTTCCTGCCCTCCAACCCCAGCTTCTGTTTTTCTTTTCTTTTCTTTTTTTTGTCCCCTTTGCATTTTTTTTTAATGTGAAAGATCCGGGTCTGACCAGCTGTGAGCCAAGAGGGACATTCATTTCGCCCTTTGCAAGGAAAGCACCTCGCCCTCTGGTCAGGAAGAGGCAGTGGGTTTTGGGCACTGGGGGCCGTTTTCCTCTGTTCTGTCTGCTCAGACAGACATCTGGGCAAAAGCCATTTTTCCAGTCTTCCATTCAGTCAGAGTTCAAAGCCAACTCCCAGCCGGGCTGAGCACAGGACCATTTCCAGCTCAGCACGGCCAGAACACAGCCTCACGCAGCCGTCTCGGGGGTTGAGGGGTGCTGTGGGCTGGGGGTCAGTCAGCCCCATGGTGCACGTGGACACTGGCGGCTAGCATCATGATGAGTCTGGCCCTGCTCCGAGGCAGCACTCAGTTACAAAGCAGCAGATTCGGGTTGTAAAGTCACTCATCAATTCGGCTCCTATTGCTGCCATAATGTATGACCACCAATATAGCAGATCGTGATAGCGCCGACCTGTTATCCGAGTTCTGGGAGTCAGAAGCCTGGCATGGGTCTCACTGGGCTGAAGTTGGGGTATTGGCTAGGCTTTGCTCCTTCCGGAGGCTCCAGAGGGGAATCTGTTTCCTGGCCTTCTCCGGCTTCCAGAGGCACTGCTTCCCTTGGCTCGTGGCCCCCTCCTCCACCTTCAAATCCAGCAGCATGGCAGCTGCCAGTCTCTTGACTCTTCTTCTGTCCTCACATCTTTCCATGACTCTGACCCGCCTGTGTCCCTCCTTGTGGTTACCTGGAGCCACCTGGATTGTCCAGAAGAATCTCACATCAAAGTCCTTAATCGTGTCTGCAAAGTCCCTTTTGCCATAGCAGGCAACATATTCTGGGAGTGTGAGGGGAGTCATTATTCTGCCAACCACACTAACTCTGGGCAACTTAACACAGTGATGATGATGTTGATATTGATGGTGATGATAAAGGTGGTGATACGATGGTGAAGATGGTGATATGATGACCATCATTATGGTCATTATGGTGATGATGGTGATGATGGTGGTGATATGGTAACTACCCTATGGAATTGTTGGGAGGATTAAATTGATTGAGATTTACAGTTCACACAGAGATTAAGAATTTGCAGCTCAGTCTCCATCTTTCCCAGCAAGAGAGGTCTGTGCACAGAGCTGAGTGGAGGGCTGGGCTGGGGAAGAGGGATTGAACCCAGAAGAGGGCTAGGGGCGTAGATCTCTAGGACCAGCTTAAGACATCTGGGAGATAAGCTCTAATTTCAGGGGTGCACTCAAGCGTGGCCGTCGGAGTCCTTGCTAAGTAACAAATCATGACTGTGTCTATTTTTACCTTATCTTCATCATTCCCAGTGGCGAAAGATCTGTGACAATTGGGGAAGTGGTGGCAGACCTCTTTTTCTTCTCCTTAATCAAAGTGTAAAGCTTTCCTTTAAGATTCCAGCTCTTCAGAGGGTGTACTGAGCAGCCAGAAGGGCAGGTGGAGGTGTCAGTCGCTCTAGAGGGAATCCTCTGGCATCCCTCATAACTTGAGGAGCGGTCCCCACAGGGCCGACATCGGAGTGGCCCTGGGAGCTGTGTGTTGTGACATCTCCAGAGTGGTTCGGCAAGTGCCTCGGCTCAGCGCTGGTTTTGCAGGTTGCCCTTGAAAAGTCTCTCTCCGGGTCCTTTCATAATGTGGCTCGGCACATTCCCACAAACCGTTACAAAGTATTTTAGGCGACACATTTCTATAACTGTAATGCTTTTTAAAACTTTTTTTTTTTTTTCAGTTTTGCCCTTTTGCAGAATAACTGTGTTTATAGTGATTCAGAAGCTCTTTCTTCTCAGAATTATTCTTGGCCAGAATGGGTCTAGCATCTGATATGACCGAGAAGCCAAGAGCGGGGCACATCTCCTCCACATCTAGCCAGGGTCCTGGGGTGGAGACTTGGCCCAGAGCAGTGGACGCCAGCGCCTGGGCCCCAGAATCTTCATGCTGAGTATCCAACAGGGAAACTCACGAGTGCTCTCCTCTGAAACAGGAAAAACCATCCCCACTGAAGACAACCAAGGAAACAAGACCTCACGCTGGTGTCTGGCCAACAAGAATCCCAGACGTAGGGCTAGGCCAACTGGTCACCTTCAGCTATACATCTTTGTGGGAAAAAAAAAAAAAGCGAACGTCTTCCACACACAAAATCTGGACATCGCAGGGTACAGGCAATGTATTCAGTATAATCCTATTATAAAAACCACACTTTAAAAAAAAAAAGAGGGGAGAGGGAACTTCCCTGGTGGTCCAGTGGTTAAGACCCCACACTTCCAATGCAGGGGACATGGGGGTTCCACCCCTCGTTGGGAACTAAGATCTCATATGCCTGTCAGTGTCAACAAAAAGTAAAGTTTAAAAAAAAAAAAAAAAACCACACACATTCACACATATACACGTGCGCTCGCCTAGGAGAGCAATAGCATCACTTACCTCTCTTTGGAGATTTGGGGATAATGGATTGCTTCCATTTTTTGCTTTTCTACTTCTCTCCACTATGTAAAATTTGGGGGCAGAATGCATATATTCCTTGTGTGTGCCTCATACATTTGCATATATTTTCCCTTTAAAAAAAAGTGATAAAGGGAAAATACCATCATCNTCACTTACCTCTCTTTGGAGATTTGGGGATAATGGATTGCTTCCATTTTTTGCTTTTCTACTTCTCTCCACTATGTAAAATTTGGGGGCAGAATGCATATATTCCTTGTGTGTGCCTCATACATTTGCATATATTTTCCCTTTAAAAAAAAGTGATAAAGGGAAAATACCATCATCCACCAAGTACACACAAGACATGAAATTGGATGTTGAATGTCGGACAAAAATGAGACATGGCAATAAACGCTGTCATTACAATTTTACTTAATTGACTTTTTACTGCGTGTCCAGCACTGTTCTAACCACTTTTCACACAGGATCTCCTTTGATCTTGAAGCAGCTTTTTGAAGCAAGAGCTAGTACTCTTCCCTCTCTGGAGGGAAGAAATGAAAGTTAACTCAGAGTTAAGCCATTCAGCTGAAATCCCCCGTGTGGACCTCCGCCCGCGGGGCCAGGTTTGAATGAACTTGGGAGCCTCCAGTCTGAACACGATGTCTCGGCATCATGTGGCAGGGAAAGAAGTGGAGAACAGCGGGCACGGATGGGGGACAGGAGCTGAGATGCGGGAGACGAAGGTGTGAGGCTGGGGCCGTGCTGAGCCAGGAGGGGTCTTGTACTTGCAGACAGATGGAGGGAAGGAAACCCAGGGGAGGAGGAGCTGGTTTGTTTTTGGCTGGGAGGCCTCTGTTGCTGCACGCAGGCTCTTCTTTAGTCATGGTGAGTGGGGCTCGTCACTAGTTTCTGAGCCCGGGCTTCTCCTTGTGGAGGCTTCTCTTGTTGTGGCTCACGGGCTGTAGAGCTCAGGCCCAGTAATTGTGGAACACAGGTCTAGTTGCCCTGAGACATGTGGGATCTCCCTGGACCAGGAATTGAACCCTTGTTGCCTGCATGGGCAAACGGATCCTTAAGCCCTGGCCCACCAGGGAGGTCCAAGAAGCAGCTTTTAAGCTCTGCAAAACATTTTGATGAAGCGGGGGTGGGGGTGGGGGTGAGTTGGATTGTTTATCCAGAGGTGCCTTTGACAACTATGCTTTGGTATTCTTCAGTTTTTATGGCCTGTTCCCATTTTTCTTAAAACCACTGCTGTCGTTCGTCTGTTTACACTTCGCTGGCCCATCCACAGATGCCAGACAGAGGAGGCTCAGGAAAAAGCTCCTTAAGCCTTCAGTACTTTGTGATATGGCCACACAGGAAAGCCAGACCCGGGAAAATGAACGCTGCACACAGCATCATCCGGAAATTGGATCTCAAGCCACAGAGTGTTGGAAAGAGCATTTTAAAGTGAAGTTTGCATAACATCCATCTCATGGGAGCAACGTTTCCAGAGTCATTAAGAGACAGTGAATCAGGAGAGGAGGACTCCCGGGAGCAAGTTCTTAACACACAATCGGTTTGAGGACATTTCATTCCATGCTACTGGTTTTCTGCATGATTTTGTCTTTCCAACTGCAGTGGAACAGTCAGGCTGTTTTTGAGGAACTTAACTGCATGGGCAGCAAGAGATTACACTACTGAGTTTTCAAGGGCAATAGATTGGGTGTTCAAGACTGGGCTGCCACATACAGTCGTGAGGTTTGTGGACTGCACAAAGCACCTGGCTTTCAAGTGGTGCTAAAAACAAGGTGTGTGCTACTCTGTCTGAAGCAAGGGGCTCCTTTTTCTTTGCACAAAAGGAATGGCAGTCTTCTTGTCAAGCCTTAGGCCTACAGGTTTCCATCAGCCCAGAGGGCTGCCTGGCTTCCCTGATAGCTCAGCTGATAAAGAATNCTATATATACTTACTTTTTGTCTTGGGTTAGTGGAGCAGCTCACTAATCTGACTGCTGCCCCTTCTCGCCTCATTAAAGGTGATCTGTTCCTGTAAAGTGGCGGTCTCATTCTTTTTCCGAACCTCGTCTTCTCTAACTCCCTTACCCTACACATGTGACTGTCCTTTCCTCAGAAGCCCTCAGCCAGCCCGGGTCTGGCAGCCCAAGCTGCTGTGGCCTGAGCACTCTTAAAGCAAGAACATTAGAACTGTGTGTAAACCAAAGTTAATGGACTCTTAGCAAGCCTGGAGGCCCCTCATCTTGACCAAAGCCAAGACTGGAAAATCTGGTCTTTGGGTCATATATGTGGATCTGACGCATTCTGTCCTCATTCTGGTCCTCGCAGCCACTTTCTGAGGGCTGGAATTTTTTGACATCTGATTTCTAGATTCACAGATTGTGATAGTGACCAGTGGGCCCAATAAGAGAAAGAATACAGCAGCTGGAGCCAGAAGGAATCATAGTAACTCAGAGCCAACCTCTCAACACGGGGCAAAAGACCCCAGGTGACCCTCAGAAAGACTCAGGATTCCAGGACCCCGCTCCAGCCAGGAAGTCACAGCCTAAATTCATGGGAAACAGCCCCTGACATCTTTCAGAACAAGTGGAAACAGGGTGACACTCCCAGAAAGAGAGTCAGTTCTCAGGGCTATTTTCAGCACATCAGGGGACCAGATTCTAGCCACAAAGGTAAATGAGAAATCAAAAGCAATGAAGTGATCTAGCCAGAGAAAGCCACCTTTGGACTGCAGAAAGTTTCATATTTTAGGTAATTTCTTAAAAGAGCAAAACTAATTACGGGCCTTCCCCTCTCCCAGAAGTGTGAAGTGTGACATCTTTTCTCATCCTGTTATGTTTAGTGCTCTCGCTCTTTCTCTCTCCTCTCTCTCCTCCCTCCTAAATAACCACTACGATACACTTAACACCAAATGCTTTCTGGTGTCTCTTTACTTTTGCAAAACTCCATTAAACCTCTCTCATTCACTCTGCAAAAAACGTCTTGATACTTTATTCTGATTCTGTCTGCATCATATTGCAAACATCAACTCCCAATGGATTACTGTTGAATTTGTAATTGGAATTCAGACATAGTTTTTAAAGATGTTGTTTCTGAATCTTATTCTTTTTTCTTTTTTGCTTCTGTAAGGGAAGCATCTCCTTAAGCATCTTCCAGAGTTTGTTGTGATCCACACAGTCAAAGGCTTTGGCATAGTCAATAAAGCAAAAGTAGGTGTTTTTCTGAAACTCTCTTGCTTTTTCCATGATCCAGCGGATGTTGGCAATTTGATCTCTGGTTCCTCTGCCTTTTCTAATTCCAGCTTGAACATCTGGAAGTTCACAGTTCATGTACTGTTGAAGCCTGGCTTGAAGAATTTGGGGTATTATTTTGCTAGCATGTGAGATGAGTGCAATTGTGCGGTAGTTTGAGCATTCTTTGGCATTGCCTTTCTTTGGGATTAGAATGAAAACTGACATTTTCCAGTCCTGTGGCCACTGCTGAGTTTTCCAAATTTGCTGGCATATTGAGTGCAGCACTTTCACAGCATCATCTTTTAGGATTTGAAATAGCTGAACTGGAATTCCATCACCTCCACTAGCTTTGTTTGTATCAATGCTTTCTAAGGCCCACTTGACTTCATATTCCAGGATGTCTGGCTCTAGGTGAGTAATCACACCATCGTGGTTATCCGAGTTGTGAAGATCTTTTTTGTATAGTTCTACGTATTCTTGCTACCTCTTCTTAATATCTTCTGTTAAGTCCATACCATTTCTGTCTTTTACTGTGCTCATCTTTGCATGAAATATTTCCTTGGTGTCTCTAATTTTCTTGAAGAGATCTCTAGTCTTTCCCATTCTATTGTTTTCCTCTATTTCTTTGTATTGATCACTGAGGAAGGCTTTCTTATCTCTCCTTGCTATTCTTTGGAATAGCATTCAAATGGATATCTTTCCTTTTCTCTTTTGCCTTTAGCTTCTCTTCTTTTCTCAACTATTTGTAAGGCCTCCTCAGATGACCGTTTTGCCTTTTTGCATTTCTTTTTCTTGGGGATGATCTTGATCCCTGCCTCTTGTACAATGTCATGAACTTCCATCCATAGTTCATCAGGCACTCTGTCTATCAGATCTAGTCCCTTGAATCTATTTCTCACTTCCACTGTATAATCATAAGGGATTTGATTTAGGTCATACCTGAATGGTCTAGTGGTTTTGCCTACTTTCTTCAACTTAAGTCTGAATTTGTGTGGATCACAACAAACTGTGGAAGATTCTAAATGAGATGGGAATACCAGACCACCTGACCTGCCTCTTGAGAAATCTGTGTGCAGGTCAAGAAGCAACAGTTAGACCTGGACATGGAACAACAGACTGGTTCCAAATAGGAAAAGGAGTACCTCAAGGCTGTATATTGTCACCCTGCTTATTTAACTTATATGTAGAGTACATCATGAGAAATGCTGGGCTGGAGGAAGCACAGGCTGGAATCAAGATTGCCAAGAGAAATATCAATAACCTCAGATATGCAGATGACACCACCCTTATGGCAGAAAGTGAGGAGGAACTAAAAAGCCTCTTGATCAAAGTGAAAGAGGAGAGTGAAAAGTTGGCTTAAAACTCAACATTCAGAAAACAAAGATCATGGCATCTGGTCCCATCACTTCATGGCAAATAGACGGGGAAACAGTGGAAACAATGAGAGACTTTATTTTGGGGAGGCTCCAAAATCACTGCAGATGGTGACTGCAGCCATGAAATTAAAGGACGCTTGCTCCTTGGAAGAAAAGTTATGACCAACCTAGACATTAAAAAGCAGAGACATTACTTTGCCAGCAAAAGTCCATCTAGTCAAAGCTATGGTTTTTCCAGTAGTCATATATGAATGTGAGAGTTGGACTATAAAGAAAGCAGAGCACCAAATAATTGATGCTTTTGAACTGTGGTGTTGGAGAAGACTCTTGATAGTCCCTTGGACTGCAAGGAAATCAGTCCTGAATATTCATTGGAAGGACTGATGCTGAAGCTGAAACTCCAATACTTTGGCCACCTAATGTGAAGAACTGACTCATTGGAAAAGACCCTGATGCTGGGAAGGATTAGGGGCAGGAGGAGAAGGGGACAACAGAGGATGAGATGACTGGATGGCATCACTGACTCGATGGACATGAGTTTGAGTAGGCGCCAGGAGTTGGTGATGGACCAGGAAGCCTGGCGTGCTGCAGTCCGTGGGGTCACAAAGATTCGGACACGACTGAGTGACTGAACTGAACTGAAGGGAGGCATGCTTACTTATTTGTATTCATGCACAGGTACAGACTGGCTCTATAATCTGATTCAACTTGGATTTTATTTTTTTAGTTTATTTTTAATTGAAGGATAATTTCTTTACAATATGGTGTCGGTTTCTACCATACACTAACATGAATCAGCCATAGGTATAGGTAGGTCCCCTCCCTCTTGCACTTTCATCCCGTCCCTCTCGGCTGTCCCAGAGCCCAGGTGCGAGTCCCCTGAGTCATACAGTGAGTCCCCACTGGCTGGCTGTTCACATACGGCGATGTGCGCGTTTCCACGCTGCTCTCTCTGTTCTCCACTGGCCCCACTCTCTCCTTGCCCCGCCCCTCCCCAGCCCCATAAGCCTGTTCTCACGTCTGCGTCTCCCCTGCTGCCCTGCAAATAGGTTCATCGGTGCCATCTATGTGCTAATATATGATACCTGTTTTTCTTTTTTTGATTTACTTCACTCTGTTCGTGTTTGTAGAGGTGATATTGGCAGTGGCAGCATAGCAGACCCTGTCCCAGGGGGAGATTAATGCTGTGACAAGTCTCAAGTCATCAAGAAGTCCCCGGAACTCCCTGCCTGTCACCCCAGAGTCTTCTTTCCCCTCTGAAGTATCTGCTTTCAATTTTCATGCATCGTGGGACCAGTCAACCTCAGGAACCATCATTTTTTTTTTAAGACCCACTCAGAACTTCCCACATAATTCCCCATCAAGAACACCTTTGCTGCTGCTCAAAGTGTGGTCTGCAACTGGCACTGTGGGGTCCCCAGGGGCTGGGGGGAAACGCAGCCTCAGGCCCCGCCCCCCGGCACTTCTTGCCGCTGTTCGCTCATCCATCTGCACCACATGGTGTTTTGAACGCTTGCAACTCTCAAGCGCCTGTCTGCCTCCTGGAGAGGGTAAACAGTATAANAAGTGTGGTCTGCAACTGGCACTGTGGGGTCCCCAGGGGCTGGGGGGAAACGCAGCCTCAGGCCCCGCCCCCCGGCACTTCTTGCCGCTGTTCGCTCATCCATCTGCACCACATGGTGTTTTGAACGCTTGCAACTCTCAAGCGCCTGTCTGCCTCCTGGAGAGGGTAAACAGTATAAGATGGGGTGCTTGCTTCAGGGGTGACTCCCCAGGAGAGGGCCGAGCACCCAGCCTTGAAACCAGTACTGGCTACCCAGCTAACACCCAGCTGCGTGCCACACGTCAGGAGCAAAGATACGGTGTCTTTAGCTTCTGGACATCTGTAACCCAGAGGTGTGATGCCTCTGGTTTTGGTAGAAGAGAAGGCAGCCGCCCTGTGATGTGATGTCACCTCTTCGAGGAAGACTGTCAGTGTCCGGCCCCTCAAGATGAGATTTGGCCGCGACACCTGAAGTTCAACTGCACATTGGCATCANTCTTTAGCTTCTGGACATCTGTAACCCAGAGGTGTGATGCCTCTGGTTTTGGTAGAAGAGAAGGCAGCCGCCCTGTGATGTGATGTCACCTCTTCGAGGAAGACTGTCAGTGTCCGGCCCCTCAAGATGAGATTTGGCCGCGACACCTGAAGTTCAACTGCACATTGGCATCATCTGTGGCAACTGTTTGAAGCATGGAGGCCCAGGCCCCTCCCCTCATTAGCAGAATCAGGAAATCTGGGCTGGGGCCCCAGAAGTTCCCAGGGGGGCCTCTGCACACACCACGCTCCCAGTGTCCCCGGTTTGCACATGCTCTGTCCCCTGTGGAGATGGCTCACCCCGCCCCCATCCCATCCACCAGATCAGATAAACCCCACTGATGTTCCGCAGCGCCCGGCTCTCAGCTCTTAGCGTGATTTTCTATTTCTCTGCCTGCCCCACTGGACTGCAGCCTCTGGAGGTGAGGAGCTGTGTGTCTACTGTGCTAATGCCTGGCACACAGTCAGGTCTCACTAAGTATGTGTGCCATCGACCCACCAGCCCAGGTGGGATTGTAAGTATTTGGTCCCCACCTACTGTTCTCCACAGCCTCACCCAGCCCCAAGTCCTCCACGCCAGGGCGCCAGCCCCTTGCTCCTATCAGCCCACAGTTGGCACCACTGGACCGCTTTGCAGGGCCGGCCTCACCCGGGCCTCCAGGGTCTCAGCAGCAGCACCTGGGCTGTCCGTCAGGTTGACCTTGGGCAGCTGAGCTTCCGTCTCCCTTGTTCTTGAGCCTCTTCTCCCCATCTCATGTTCCAGCTAATGGCGACCTGCATCACTCTCGCGCTTTTTACCCCTCATCCCCTTGTCTGGGGCCATGATTTCTTCTTCCTGATCCCCAAAGCACAACAGTTCTCTGATGACCTCGAATCCTACACCTGCTATCAGAGCCTCCTACACTACCCAGAGCCGCCTGCACAGATGTTGGGGCTCCCATCTTCCCAGCCTCCTTCCAGCTTTGCTCTGACTGTCAGGATCCTCTTTCCTGCTCCTTTGTTGGCTATATGTTGGCCTGTGATGACCACCCCCCACCTACCCCGCACAGATTCTGACCTCCCAGCCTAGGTTTCCCCTGTTCTTCACCTTCACAGCTATGCCATGGTCCCCTGCTCTTATACTTGATAAACCTATCCTTAGTATTTTTTTTTTGGAAGAGACCCTGATTCTGGGAAAGATTGAAGGCAGGAGGAGAAGGGGGCAACAGAGGATGAGATGGTTGGATGGCATCACNCTAGGTTTCCCCTGTTCTTCACCTTCACAGCTATGCCATGGTCCCCTGCTCTTATACTTGATAAACCTATCCTTAGTATTTTTTTTTTGGAAGAGACCCTGATTCTGGGAAAGATTGAAGGCAGGAGGAGAAGGGGGCAACAGAGGATGAGATGGTTGGATGGCATCACTAACTCAATGGACATGAATTTGAGCAAACTCAGGGAAGCCTGGCGTGCTTCAGTCCATGGAGTTGCAAAGAGTTGGACATGACTGAACAACAGAACAAGAACAATCCTTAATATCCCATTCTTTTTCATTTATTTAACTGATGTCTAGCTGATTTACAATGTTAATTTCTTCTGTATAGCAAAGTGACTCATATATACATATATACGTCCTTTTCATATTCTTTCCCATTATAGGTAATCCCAAGATATTGAATACAGTTCCCTGTGCTCAACAGCAGGACCTTGTTGTTGGTCCATTGTACATGTAATAGTTTGCCTGTGCTAAACTCCATCCCTCCCCCTGCCTCCCACTTGGCAACCACAAATCTTTATGTCTGTGAGTCTGTTTCTGTTTTGTAGACAAGTTCATTTGTATTGTATTTAGATTTTACACGTGTGATATCGTGTGACATTTGTCTTTGTCTGACTTCATGTAATAATCTCTAGGTCCACCCAAGTTGCTACAAAGGGCATTATTTCACTGTTTTTATGGCTGAGTAATATTCCACTGTGTATGTATATATATATATATATATATATATCTTCTTATCCACTCCTCTGTTGGTGGACATTTAGGTTCTTTCCGTGTCTTGGCTGTCGTGAATAGCCCAGCTATGAACATAGGGGTGCGTGTATCTTTTTGATTTTGCTTTGTCTGGCTTAATGTGGCATTCTTAAGTATCCCATCCTTAAATATCACACACTTTAGCTCGACAAATATTTGTCAATGGATGAGAAGAGGGATGGTTGAGTGGAGGTGGGCTGGATGGACAGATGGATGGTTAGAAGAGAAGAGGAAGACGGAGGATGGATCGACAGACAAGTGCACTGACAGATGGACAGGTGAATGGCTGGACAGATGGAGTAGTGAATGGATAGAGAAATACAGTAAGTCGGTTGAACTATCTCAAACCTGAATGTCCAACACGTGCAGCAGAGATGACTGGATCAGCTCAGAGAGACATCTAGAAAAGTCACCAGTGTGCTGAGACCACAGTCTACAAAGCAAGAGGGAGATGGCCCCGCTCGCACAGCCCTCCGAGTTCAGAGTGCTTGGCCCCAAACTTCAGTGGGAGCTGGATGGGCAGGCCACAGACAAACTGACCATACCTCTGGTCATAGCCAACGCTTCCCTTGCAGGTCAACGTCACTGCTGGGCTGGCTTCCTTATCTGTAAAAGGGGATGTCATTCACTGAACCTATGTGTGGTACTTTCCTAGGGGCTGCTGTCACAATTTACCTCCAACCTGCTGCCTTATACTAGCAGAAGTGTATTCCCTCCCAGTTCTGGAAATCAGGAGCCAGGAATCTGTTTCGAGGCCAAAATTCAGGGTCATCACAGCCGTGCTTCCTCTGGCGGCTCCAGGGAGAACCCATTTCCTCACCCTTTCCAGCGTCCCATGGCTGCTGTCTTTTCTTGGCTTGTGGCCCCGTTACTCAATCTTTGACCACATGGCTTATACTCTTCTCTGGGTGAAATCTTCCACTGCCTCTCTCTTAGGACACTCGTGATCACATTAGGGCCCGCCCAGTTCTTCCAGCATAATCCCCTCATCTCAAGATGCTTAACCTGGCCACCTGTAAAGTCCTGTTTGGACCATATAAGGGAACATTCAGAGGTTCCCAGGATTAGGAATTAGGACATGATCTTCTGACGCCATTGTCCAGTCTGCTATAGCATCCCATAGGATACACAGTCACTGCTCCACACGTATCAGCTGTCTCAAGAGTAACAATTATCCAGCACCACACTGACCATCTGAGAAGTGGGAAAAAAAAATGTTCTCCTCTCTGAGTCTAGAAAAGAGAATCGTGACTGTCTCACGCGTTTGTTTGGAAAACACAAACATCTGCTGTTTGTCTGACTGAGGGCCACCCCCCACCGTTTTGTGGCCACAGTCACTGCGGTCACTTCCCCCAAAGGGTCAGTCAACAAAGTGTACTGAGAAAGCTGCTTGGGGGAACTGTTTGTTGCCCCAGAGCTTGAGGATCAGCAAAGCCGAAGGCAGCCAGCCATGGCGGGATTATTCAGAGTCAAGGGAACCTGACCCAGCAAACGCTCAGGAGGAACGGAACCCACTTCCAAGCGAGCTGCTGGATGCCAGAGAGACCGCAGCTCGTGCCAAGACCCCAGAGCCTTCCCAGGACACGGCCCTTGAGATGCAGATTAAAATGCCATCTGGTTTCTGCCCTATGTCTGACCTGAAAAAAAAGAAAAAACACTTTGAGAAGGACGTGGGGGTAGAGAAAAGGATAAGGAACACTTCTGGGAAAATTGCGTGTGTTTTTCCATGTATTTTTGGTGACTTTAGAGCAACTTCGTTAACCCCTCCCAGGCTGGAAGAAATTCACTTCTTTTCAGATTCAAATTAATCTCAATGATGGATGCATCACTGGGAAATTTTAATAGGGACTGGATATTAAAGATGATATTGTCTTTTAAATTTTTTATTGAAATATAGTCGATTTACAGTGTTGTATTAGTTTCAGATGTACAGCAAAATGATTCAAAAAAAATTCATTATAATATATATAATGTATATGTGTGTGTGTGTGCACCCAGTCACTTCAGTCATGTCTGATTCTTTGAAACCCCATGGACTGTAGACTGCCAGGTTCCTCTGTCCATGGGATTCTCCCAGCAAATATACTGGAGTGGGTTGCCATTTCCTTCTCCAGGGGATCAAACCCGTGTCACCTGCATTGCAGGTGGATTCTTTACCATCTGAGCCACTAGGGGAGCTTATATATGTATATACCCCTATATGTATATGTGTATATATAGGTACATACATATGTATACATGTGATGGGCTTCCCTGGTAGCTCAGACAATAAAGAATCTGCCTGCAATGCAGGTGACGTGGGTTCAATCCCTGGGTTGGGATCTCCTTCTGAAGGAGGGCATGGCAACCCACTCCAGTGTTCCCGCCTTGAGAATCCCCACAGGCAGAGGAGCTTGGTGGCTACAGTCCACAGGGTGTCAAAGAGTTGTACGTAACTGAGCGACTAAGCACACACACACACATTCTTTTTAAGATCTTTTTCCATTGTACGTTATTACAAGATACTGAGTGTAGTTCCTTGCTCTGTACACTAGGTCCTTGTTGGTTATATGTTTTATATATACTGTAGTAATGTGCTAATCCCAAACCCCTAGTTGATACCTCCCCCTGTTTCCTTCAGGTTCATTTTCTATGCCTGTGAGTCTATTTCTTTCTCTATTTCATTTACGTCATTTTCATATTCTACATATAAGCATATCAAATTTGTCTTTCTCTGTCTGCCTTCACTTAGGCCCCAATCTCTAGGCCCATCCATTCNCTAGTTGATACCTCCCCCTGTTTCCTTCAGGTTCATTTTCTATGCCTGTGAGTCTATTTCTTTCTCTATTTCATTTACGTCATTTTCATATTCTACATATAAGCATATCAAATTTGTCTTTCTCTGTCTGCCTTCACTTAGGCCCCAATCTCTAGGCCCATCCATTCTCTGGAAGTGGCGTTATTTCGTTCTTTTTTACGGCTGAGTCATATTTCATTGTGTGTGTATACCACATCTTCTTTATGCATTCATCTGTCTATAGACACTTAGGTTGCTTCCATGTCCTGGCTACTTTAAACAGTGCTGCAGTGAACATTGCATGTGCATATATCTTTTTGAATTGTAGTTTTCTCTGAATATGTGCCCAGGAATGGGATTGCAGGAACATATGCTAGCTCTGTTTTCAGTTTTTTAAGGAGCCTCCATACTGCACCAACTGACATTCCTATCAACAAAGAAAGAGGGTTCCTCTTTCTCCATATTGTCTTTGCCATTTATAATTTGCAGACTTTTTTGATGGTGGCCATTCTGGCCCATGTGAAGTGGCACCTCACTGTAGGTTTGATTTGCATAAAGAATGTTTCTTTGGTGTGATACTCGCATTGGGATTCTGGAGGGGAAGTCTAACGTATTTGTGTGCAGTCTGTGAACACACCTTCAAGTTTTCTTTCAAACAGATCCACAGAAACATAAACACAGACCTCTGAAGCCAATAGGGCACAAGGGTAACTGCTGTTGAATGTGAATGGTGGGGAAACACTGGTGTCCACCACTCTCAACTCCTCTGCACGTCTGAAAAGTCTTCATAACACCAAGTTGTGGGGTGGAGAGAAAAAAGACGGTTAAAGGAAACAAAGAGTTGTTCAAGGCCCAGCTGGATGGGCTGGGGCACCATTTAAGGTTGAAAGGAAACCTTCAGAAACCGGAGGCTCCGAGGAACAAAGATATAAAATCTGAGCTTCTGGGGCAAGGAATAAAAGAAGGAGATGGGACATGGAGAGGATGCAGTGGTGGGGGGCTTTTTTGGTGTAAGGACATTGGCGGAACCAACGCCAGAGCACCAGTGGCCGGTGGGGGACTGCACAGCGCTGGCAAATCGCTGGGTGCAGCTCAGTACGTCAGACGCAAGCCAAGGACTGTGTTAAAGGTCAGTCAGTAACAGGAAACGGGGTGGGTTCTGAGAGCTTGAAATGCAGCTGCTCTGAGTCTGCTGTGTTGGGGGAGTTTGCTCTGTCCCTTTTAACACAGACGAAAGGGAGACCTGGATTTCCAGGGGGAAAAGCTCCAGAGGAATCCTGCAATCATGGNGCAGATGTTTCCAGGGAGGATCCAAGCCAGCTCTGCTGGCCTCCCTCGGGATTCGGGCCCCGTGACCCCGGAAGTGAGAAGTCGCGGGTGGGGCTGGACTAGGGGAGGTGGGGCCAGCCAGAGTTCAAGGGCCAGGATGGTACTTTGGTCTTGTCTCCTGGGGTTTCAAGCGAGAAGTGGCCAGGCCCTTGACTTGTTTCTCGCTTGAAGAGGACATGGTTCAGCCTCCTCTCTCGACACGGAGGGAATCCCCTGGTGGGGCATGCTGGGTCGGGAAGATCCTGCCCAGGCTTCTGGAAGACGGGTGTGGATGGGGTGGGGTGGGGAGCCAACCAGATCGATACCGCTGCTTCAGCAAGCACAGTCACCGGCCACCTTCTCCAGCTGTAAACCTTTGCTGTCCTTTAAGCCGTTCCAGGAGCCAGGACACCGTAAAGACGCAGGTGTGTGCAGTAGTCAAAGATAGGAGTTTGGAATCAGTTGGATACAAGCTCGGCCTGTTGTCAGCTGTGTGACTTTCAGCAAGTGACTTCACCTCTCTGGTCCTGTCTACTAAACAGGGATACAGTAGCTCCCTCCCGGGGCTTTTGGCAGAACTTATTATGCACAGAGCATTTGACACACTGCCTGGCACATAGGAAGCATCAGTAAACATGTCTGGTTATTGGTAAGAGTTCTCAGCACTTCACAGTTTGCAAAGCACTTTCATGGCTGTTCTCTCATCACCCTGAAGAACTGTTGTTTTGGCTCAAAAAGCAAAGTAACCCGTCCTGAGCGAAGAGTTCAACTAACTCCCAGCCCCATTTCCATCGCCCACCCGTTTCCTGCAGCCGCCACAGCCACTGACCCCACAACACAGCACCCCCAGATTGAGTTTCAGTGCTGATTCTAACTCGCCAGATGACTGGAGGCCAATTGTTTCTTCCCCTTTCTGTTCCCAGTTTCTCCATCTGCAGTCAAAAGCTGGATCAACCCCAGAGTCCCGTTTCCTTCCACCTACTGAGATATCTGCTAGACATCTGCCCTAATTATGTTTTGAATATTTATTATGTGACATTCTCTGTCCCAGGCACTATTATTCCATCAACATATGATTTCTAACCCTCACAGCAAACTTTGGGAGGTGAGCCATTTTATCCCCATTGCACAGATGGGAAAACCGAGGCTCGAAGAGGGGAAAGGACTTCCAGTGTGAGTGGGGTAGAGATGGGATTTGAACCCAGGTTGGTCAGATTGCAAACTCAACATTTAGTCATAAGATTGCCTCCAGTTCAATCCCTCCACAGACCCCTGAGCTTGGGGTCATTACCCCAAGGTAAATAACCAGACTTCCCCTTGGTCGACCACCTTGGAATTGGCAATACTGGTGAGACCAGGAAGACCAGAATCCTGGATGGGGGAGCCCTCTGGGTACCCAGCCCCTGACTGTGACATGAACATCCCCGATGCACCTGTGTCATGCCCGTCCTGGGCCAGGTGTGCAGTTACAAGCAGACCAGAGGTGCCAAAAGTCAGCAGGCAGGGGCCGAGCCCTATAATCAGAGCCTGGGAAAGTCCAGCAGGCTCTAGCCGTGTCTTACTTTCCATCACATCCTCCTTGAGTCCCTCCTCAAGGCCGTGAGCACACCAGAGCCCCAGCCCCAAGCATACATAACCCCCCAGGAGCATCCACGAATGCCTCACTCACTCCCGCGCTGCCTGGAGTAACGGGCAAGGAGTCTGTGTTCAGCAAATATTGTCTCTATTAGCGCGTGAATAAATGAGTCTGCAGAGGAGGGGATTCGTGGGTCTCACGCTTGAATCTAGAGCTCATTGTTTCTTGTACATGCTGCGTAGTTGTAGAGCCCCTGGTGTCATTTTATTGACAACATCTTCATTCGCTGCTTAGATCCTGGGCCTCTGTGTGTGGACAAAGAACTCACCTGCCTGCAGGTTGGGAGCTGGTTTCTGTTGGTGGCTTTGTTACTAATTTCCCGAGGGATGTGTAAACAATTTTCCCATCTCTCCAGCCTCTCTAGACCTAAGATTTTAGTATTCCACAGAGAAATCTGGGTCTGACTCTCAAGGTCTTTAGGGAGCCGCTCCCACCAGCAGCTCCCACCCTGCCTGCGAGTGCCAACTGTGTCTCTCCCCAGCCCCATGCTTAGAGACATCACACCAGGAGCTTAAGGGTTTCCACTCTGGACATTGACAAAGCCCCTTTATGCTTCCCTGAAGAATCTGTTAAATCTCTACCAACTTGTCACTTGAAAAGGCCCAGATATCTTATAAGCATCTGGTCTGATCTTTAAAATTACTGTGCGTTTTGCAATAACATCACAAAACATTATTTTTCATTTTAATGAATCATTTTTAAATGTTTTTTATTTGGCTGTGCGAATCTTCGTTGCAGCGCCAAGGTTCTTTGATCTTTGTTGCATCATGCGGGCTCTTTAGTCACTATGCAAACTTCAGTTGCAGCACACGGGATCTTGTTCTCTGACCAAGAATGGAACCCAGGCCCCCTGCATTGGGAGCAGTCTTAGCCATTGGACCACCAGGAAGTCCCCATGAATCATTTTTAATGACCAGTTATATTCCTTTATCCCCTCCCCCAAATAGTTTACTGAAACACAGTCTGCCATCTGTGTCCTGGGCCTTGATACATCTGCCAGCCACTGGATTTTCCAGCTTAAAAAGCAGAGTACTGGGGAGGGGAGGCTGAGTGGGTGGGGCAGAGAGGATTTTTAGGGCAGTAAAAACTGTGTATGATGCTCTGACGGTGGATACATGTCAATGTGTGTTTGACCAAGCCCATGGAATATACGAGATCAAGATTGAACCCAAACTTAGACCATAGAATTTGGATGCCAACCGTGTGTCTGTGGAGGTTCATCAAGTGTACAGAATGCACCTCTCTGGTGGGACCTGGGGATGGCTGTGGTCACTGTGGGGGCCATAGTAAGGCAGGGGTATATGGGGACCCTCTGTACTTTCCACTCAATCTTGCTCTGAACCCGCTCAAAAAATAAAGCCAATTTTCTAAAAAATCAAAATTCAGAAGGAAAAAACCTCGGGGCACTGCCTGATTTCTAAGTGCCCTTCCAGACCTAAGAGTCCACAGGGTCTTGTCTCCCTTCTTTAATGAGCACCAGTGAAAGTAGGATTTCCTCGTATCGGTTGTGGGGGATGCGCCACGGTGCTCACAGGTGCTGGCCCACCACCATCAGATGTCTTTCCCCGTGTGGTCAGAGTTTGGGGAAGATGAGCAAGAGGAGGCTCGCTTCTTCCAGGGCTGTGGTTTCTCCAAGTACCGTTAGCTGCCTGCCTGGGCATCACCTGCTGAGTTTATCAAAACGCAGATCCCCAGGCCCTGGTGGTGGTGGTGGTGGTGGTGGTTGTTTAGTCGCTGAGTCATGTCTGACTCTTTGCAACTCCATGGACTGTAGTCCACCAGACTCCTCTGTCCACAGAACTCTCCAGGCAAGAATACTGGAGTGGGTTGCCATTTCCTTCTCCAGATCTTCCCCACCCAGGGATCAAAGCCACAACTCCTGGATTGGCAGGTGGGTTCCTTATCACTGAGTCACCAGAGAAGCCTCTGCAGGCCCTACTGAAACCTGTTTTGAGGATAAGCCTGGGAATAAGCAGTCCTCTGCTTGCAGAGGACCAGTGCACAGGCTGGAGATCCAGGCAAGCCAGGCGGAGTTGTCCCAAGCATGGCAGGACAGCCAGGCTTTGTGCACCTCAGCTAACAGAGAAGGGCCACCTCCTGACCCAGGCAGCTCCAGGGCCACAGCCCCCTCCACCACCTACCTTGTAAATGTCCCCCTCTCTGAGCCCCTGTGTCCTCAGCTGGAAAATGGGGCTGGGGGACTCCGTCCCCAGAGTCGTGGGAAGAATTAAACTGGACACCCATGATCAGAAAGCACTTGGCACAGGCAAGCCCTCCGAATGTGGGTGTGCTCCTGGGGACACACTGCCCGGCCCCCCAAGATAGGGACAGAGCAATGCCCCAGACACCATCCTCATGATGCGTGCCATCAGTGGGAGGGCACCAGCCGAGGTCATGTCGCATGGTGACAGGTGACCCCAGGAAAATAAAGCCAGGCCATGCCAGAGAAAGTGAGCCCTCTCTCAGAAGGTGACATCTGAGCAGACTCCAGGACAAAGGAAAGGAAAAGCCACATGAAGGACTTGGAGAAATGTCCAGGGAGCAGCCATGTAAAGGTCCTGAGGCAGGACCACGAATAACACATTTGAGGACAGCAAGGAGCCACATGCGGCCACAGAGGGGTGGGGATGGTAAGGGGGCGACTTGGAGAAGTGACTGGGGACTGGATCACATCGGCCATTCCTGGACATCATCTAAGAGAACAATTAGCAAGACCACACACCCACGGGCATTCGCGGTGTCCTCCCTAAGGATCACAAGCTTCCAAAATACCTGCCTGGCCACCTACATGGGGACAGTTTCAGAGGGTGACCAGCCCAGCAGATGCTACTCCCCAGACAGTTGTGAAGATCTGTAGCAACAATGACAGTGTGCGTGATATAATATGCTTTTTTAAAAAAATGACAGTTTAAAATACACACTTGCAACAGAATGAGACCGGGGGCTGAGAGGTTAGCGGTGGGCATGCAGGGGGTGGAGTGGAAAACAGTTCTTTTTTCCTTTTTCAAATTTTATATAATGCGGTTGCTGTATTATTTTTATAAATAAGGGGAAAATGTGTTAAAACCAAACCAATGGTGGGTGAGGAGAAGGAACGGAGAGGCTGGTTTCCCTTCCTCAAGATACCAACCACCCCCCTCCCCTCACCGATATTTCAGGTTTTCTCATCTCCATCATGTCTGGGACCCAGCCAGCCCAGGGATTGCAGTGCTCACCCCGCAAAGGGCCACATGGATTCTTAGGAGCAGGAGAATCCTGCCCTGCACTCCAAGAAGCCAAAGCATCCAAAGTGATGTCCAAAGCATCACTAGGTGTTATGTCCAGAGCAGGTGTTGGGGGGGCAGGGAGGGTGTTCTTACAGGATAGCTGGGAAAACCTCGCCTCCAAATACCCCCTTCTGCCTTACATCCTGCTGTCTAAGACGTATATGGTCACCACCTGATGGAGGCCTACCTCCTCTCTCTCACAGCCGCATTCGAGGCAAGGGCAGCCCCAGCTCCGGCTGAGCTCCGGGCTCACTGCCTCTGGCCCAGGGAGTTAAACAGCCTGCCGGCCCTCTCGGACCACCAGTCCCTAGGCTCGAAGGGAGACCAGAGGCGGCAATGCCCACGCTGCCTGCACAAGGGCCAAGAGGCCCAGAAGGACTCAGAAAACCAAGCCCTGCTCCTGCTACTGCTTCCGTCCCCTCTCCCAGGCTGCCACCTCTCAGGGGAAAGCCAACCTGCTGGCTGCTGTTTTTCAGATTCCCAAATCCAGGGAGGCAGCAGGGGCACTGTTAATGGCCCCCAGGGTGGATCAGTGCCTGGGAATCCTGAGCTCCCACCTTTAAGTGTTTGCTTTCTGGCTCCTGACAGAATCTTGCTTTGTGTTGCTTTTTATTTCTGGGTCTTTGTTGCCATGGGTGGACTTTCTCTAGTTGCGGTGAGCAGGACCTTCTCTAGCTGTGGTGCCTGGGTTTCTCATTGCGGTGGCTTCTCTGGCTTTGGAGCACAGACTGTAGGGTACTCAGGCTTCCATAGTTGCCCGAGTACAGTAGCTGTGCTCAGTAGCTGTGGCACGTGGGCTTAGTTGCTCCACGGCATGTGGGATCTTCCTGGACCAGGGACCGAACTCATGTCCCCTGCATTGGTAGGTGGATTCTTAATCACTGGAATACCAAGGAGTGGGAACTCCTGCCAGAATCTCTAGAGGGGAGGCAAGGCCACAGGAGAGGAGTCCAGGGGAGCGAGTACAGGGGAGGCGGGAGCGGGAATTTGTAGACCGGTTGGGAGCCTGTGCGGCCCCTGACGGGCAGCCCTGCCCCAGGAGTCGGGTCTCACTTCACCACTCCCTCTCTGGGTGGCCTGGGTGGGCAGGATTCCGGGAGACGCAGTGTCCTTACCAACACACAGAGGTCTGTCAGTCTGTCTTTAAAGGGCCTTCGGGCCCTGAGCTCCTGCCCCGGGTGGTGGTGTCCCAATTAATTCCACCTCAGGCCAACACATCACCTTTGGCAGAATCACCGCCTCACTGTGGACCTTGTTTCTAATTCCAGCGGCTCCCTCCAGATCCCACCACCATCCCGATGACTATGGACTTCGTAGTTCTCACTCCCAAACCCACCCCAAGGGGACCCACAGACGGAAAACTTGTCATCAAAGAGGTTTCTACTGCGTGATTCCCCAAAACTAAACCTGCAGGGCTCCGAGGACCACTCCAGGTGAGGTCTAGAGTCTGAATGTTTTCATATTTTTATCAGGCTCCCAGCTGCTCCCGACTCAACATGCGATGGGTCCAATTCGATGAACAGAAACTGGTTGGGAAGGGTGTGGCGGGGTGTCTGGTTGAAGCCCATCTGTGGACGAGGAGCTGGGAGAGGGGTGGGGAGTGAGGGCCCCTCCATGTCGCGTGTGGCTTCTGCGGCTGCCCCGGCCGCAGGGGTGGGATGAGCTTCGGTGTCTAGGGGACAGCGATGCGGAAGTCCGTAGCCCAAGGCAGACCTGCAGAGGCTGGAGAGAGAGGACGCCAGGCCCTGGCCTCCGCACGAGGGGCCCAGAGGTCCCACGGGAGCCCTCACTTGCCGTGTGGCCGTGCAACCAATCTGAGCCTCCGGGTCCCCATCTCCATGATGAGGACGAGGTGAACAGGAAATGGCACCCAGTGGGTCCCCCAGGTGGGTCCCACCCTCGTCCCCAGTGCCTGCGGGTGCTTCAGATCACACGACAAAGGGGAATAATTGTTGACAACGAGTTAACACAAGTTAATCAGCTGACTTAAAGACAGAGAAATTATTTCAGAGTGACCAAGGGAGGGGGGGATCCACTGTCACCGTAAGGGTCCTTAGACATGGAACAGGCAGGTCAAAGAGGGAGTCAAGGTGCGAGGAGGACTCCACAGGTGGAGGGACCCGGGGCCTCTCAGATCTGGAACAGGCTAAAGGGGGCTCCTCCTCGTCACCTCTTTACCCCAAGAGTGTGTCAGTCCTCATCTTGCTCTGCTTGGAGCTACGGGGTGTGGCTACCCTCCACATCGGAACACTAGGGTGGGAGGGTGCCAGAAAGAGCCTGCTGTGGGAGAGGGCTTTGGGGAGGCAGTTTGGGGAGGGGAGGTTCACCCTGGACTGGCACAGTGGGAGAGGGCGCTGTAATGGATAGAGAAGCAGCAACTCCTTGTTTGAGCCGAGCAGAGACAAGGTTTGCTGGTGCGGAGGTGACCAGCATCACTTTATCAGGACCTTGTGTGAGGCTGGGTTGCTCTCAGATGGTTTATGCCCATCAGAAGGGCAACACAGCCCGGCTGGGAGCCAGGCCAGGGCCCGGGTGTTAGAGGGGCCTTTTGTTTCCTCCAGAGTACTTTGAGACCCCATGATCTGTAGCCTGCCATGTTTCTCTGTCCATGGGATTTCCCAAGCAAGAATACTGGAGTGGGTTGCCATTCCCTTCTCCAGGAGAAATCTCCCTGACCCAGGGATAGAAGCCAGATCTCCTGCATTGCAGGCAGATTCTCTACCATATGAGCCACCAGGGAAGCCTCAATAAGAGTGAACCTTTTTCAAATACTCTATGATTCTTGCATTTCACATTGGCCTCCCCTCTGTGCAGGCTCCGGAAGAGGTCTTGAACTCTTTCTGGCTCCATGCCACAGCTGCTCCATCTACAGAACTGAGCCCTGTTTCCCAAGGCATTTTCCACATAACACTAGTTTCATCAGAGTGGTGGCATAAAAGGGTTCCCTGGATTACTGAGTTTGGAAAGCACCGAGTTCCTTGCTGCAGGACTCCTCGGAGCCTTTAAGATGTGCCTGTGTGTTGTGAGATGCCTGGAAAAACACTGGGGTACTCTCAAAACTTGTTTGGATAGAAAACTCTTGGAGGTTTTGTTTGGGTTTTTTTTCAAGGTGCAGTGACCTATGGAATATATAAAGTGCTGAAATAAAGGAGGTCTAAAAACTGATGTCCACCCGGGGGGGCCGTGGGCTCCTGAGGAGCTGGAGACACCGATAAGGGGTCCACATCCTGCTGTTTCTCACACACACATATGTGACCCCTGGTCAGATGGACCGGAAGCTGCTGTGATTAATTAAGGACAAATCTGTTGGCGGAAGCATGTAACAGAATTCAGCACCTCATTGGGTACTGGTGGGGGTTCCCAGGGTGTGGAGATTTAACGTGAAGCCCCCTATGAGCCGCAGGTGGTCTGCTCTCACCCCGATGTCCGGAGGCCTCGGGTGACTCTCCAGCCGAGCTTCTTCCCTGCACAGGCTTCACCCTTGCCACTCCCTCCGTGGGGACGCCCCCCAGCTCCACCTTGCCCACAGCAGCTGCCCTCCCTGCCTCTTGGCACGGCCAGGGCCCTGCTGCATCCTCCGGCTTCCCTTCCCCGTTCTTCTCCAGCATCTCCCATACTGCGACCTGCATGGATTCCTCTCACCTCTGGTGGTGTCTGTTTTGTCCTGTCGCAGCCACCAGGCTTGGCCCACGGTAGATGCTCAGTAACCACGTGTTGAGTGGACAAATGAATGGCCTCTGCAAGGGGTTTTAACACTGAAAAGGCTCTCTGAGACTCAAAATTTGTGGACGCCACTGATCAAAAGGATGAATTCAAGTAGTAACAGTTGAAAATATATATGCGTGCATGCTCAGACACTTCAGTCGTGTCCAGCTGTTTGCNTGAGTGGACAAATGAATGGCCTCTGCAAGGGGTTTTAACACTGAAAAGGCTCTCTGAGACTCAAAACTTGTGGACGCCACTGATCAAAAGGATGAATTCAAGTAGTAACAGTTGAAAATATATATGCGTGCATGCTCAGACACTTCAGTCGTGTCCAGCTGTTTGCGGCCCCATGGACTGTAGCCCACCAGGCTCCTCTGTCCATGGGATTTCCCAGGCAAGAGTACTGGAGTGGGTTGCCATGCCCTTCTCCAGGGGATCTTCCTCACCCAGGGATCAAACCCGAGTCTCTTAAGTCTCCCACTGGCAGGCAGGTTCTTTACCACTAGCGCCACCTGGGAAGCCCTAAATACATAGGTGAGGCGTGGCAGCCAAGGAGTGTGGGGCTGCCTGGGGGAGGGAGCAAGGAACCTGTTCTAAAATGGACTGTGGCGACGGCTGCACAACCTGGGATACTCAAGGCCATGAAATGGCACACTTGGCGGTGAGTGGATTGTACACCAGTGACTCAGATCTCAAAGCTGTTACAGAGAAGAGCTGAATCTGGGTGAGAAAGTAGCAGAGTGCCCTTTGTGCTATACCTAAAGCTCTTCTATACACTTCAGATCGTTCCCCTCAAAAATAATCTTCTAAATGGCTGTATCACGTTCCTCCGTCTGGAGAGAACAGGGCTTTAGGGACACCACCCCCCCCCGCCCCGCCCTGCCCCTGCCACCTCCTTCAACAGGCACTGACTCTGCATTCAGGCTGTGCCTCGCGGGTCACTGTGAAGAGGACTCTACATGGGTTCATTTGCTCCATCCTCAGCATCTCCCTGGGACCTAGACCTTATTCGCTGACCCATCGTGTGATGAGTAAACTGAGCCCCCTGAGGAGAATAGCTGGGGAAATTACCAGCACCCAGTAATGAGAGAAGGAAGACCCTGACCGAGGATGTCTAACCAAAGAGCCTGGACTCCTACCTCCTGAGTCCCTGAATGCAGGGTGGGTGTCAGTTACAGGCTGGGCCCAGAGACCAGCCCGTGAAATATTAGGCAGGCTGCTGTTTTTCCAAGAGGGTCTAATTCGGTCTCTGGCACATGTCTTGCCCACAGCACCTGGGCTGCCTCTGACCATAGGGGCCACAGAAACCTCAGGAGCCCGTGTCGCAAGAGTGCAGCCCTGTCACACGGCCATGCCGGCAGCTGCCCAGGAAGACACCACCGCGGGTGGCCGGGCACAGGTGTCACCAGGGGTCGGGCTGCCCCAGCAATGCCTGCAGGGATGCCAGATCTCCCCCGGGGACCCTCCCTGACCCCCAACCAGCCGGGAGGTGAGGTCCTGAAACCAAACCTCCCCGACCAGTTCCCCTTCCAAGGGCCTCGAAACATGGGACTTCCACCCAGGGCTCCTTTCAGGGAGGCGCTTGTTCCTTCGGGCAGGACGTGGAGCACTGGATTCAGGAAGTCACAGGGCGCCTACTTCGCCTTTTCGCTTTTCTTATCAGAAAGGTGCGTGACTAATCCCAGGAGCCAGGCACCTTGGTGCTGTGGAACTACCTTGGTGTTTGGGGTCCTTGAAACTCCGTTTGTTTCTCATGTACACATGTCAAGGTAGGGGCCTGAGCCGAAACGAAATTCAGAATGAGAAGAGCCGAAATAGAAAGGAGAAGAGTGGGAGACGCCCTGGGAGCCAGTCACACGCTCCAAGCCTAAGCCACCACCAGGGTCTCTGCACGGATGGGCACCCCACTCCCAGTGGCCTGGCTGAAAATCAGCATCATTCCAGCAATAGCTGGCTCCTGAGCCCCCAGAAATCTGGGCTCCATCAATGGGCTGCTGCCCAACACACATAATCACTCTTCTCCTCCAAGCCTCAGTCTCCACATCTGAAAAAACGGGTGGCAGTTACACCCACCCACTGGGTTGCAGAAGACCAAATTCACATGCCCATAAATTGGTTCTATTAATTCTAACTGCTTATAATTGTGGTTCATTCTATCAGACATGTGATCCAGCTTCAACTGTTCCACCCCCTCGTGCTCTAGATATCACGCTGAGTTGTCCCCTGTCCTTACACGACCATTAGAGCAATCTGGTGAGGAGGGCTCATTATTCCTAATTTTAGCAATTTACAACCAGAGGCGTATTAATATGCCTTTCTTTACCTGAACATTATTAACCAGAGTGTGTCAATATTCCCTTACATAACAAATTGCTGGCCATAGGCATAAAGTTTCTACTAAATTTCCCTGGGCAATAATGTGTTAAAATGAGGGAAGTGAGGTTATTAGGACCACATGGCCTGTCCAGAGTGGATTGAGATTTGGGGCCTTAAACACCTTGTTGTTGTTCAGTCGCTCAGTTGTGTCTGACTCTTTGCGACCCCATGGGCTGCAGCATACCAGGCTTCTGTGTTCTTCACCATCTCCCAGAGCTTATTCAAATTCATGTCCATTGAGTCAGTGATGCCATCCAACCACCTCATCCTCTGTTGCCTCCTGCCCTCAATCTTTCCCAGCATCAGGGCAATTTAGGATCCTCTTTAAGAGAAAGAAAACAATAAACAAACTGAGTTTTTAAATTTTTNCTCCCAGAGCTTATTCAAATTCATGTCCATTGAGTCAGTGATGCCATCCAACCACCTCATCCTCTGTTGCCTCCTGCCCTCAATCTTTCCCAGCATCAGGGCAATTTAGGATCCTCTTTAAGAGAAAGAAAACAATAAACAAACTGAGTTTTTAAATTTTTAAATAAAAAGAATTCAAAATTCAGCACCCAGTTCAGTAAAGGACCCATGCCAAAAAAAAAAAAAAAAAAAGGAGCTCTAACATATCAGCTTCCTGAGTCCTGTGGCATCTTTGGCACTGAACCAGCAACCCCCAAGGCTGGGCAAGCACAGACCTGGGCCTCAACCTCCTCCTCATGCAAGGAAAGTGCATGTCACCCTGGGCCCTGCGGGAGGAATAAGAAAGGGGTGCAGATGTAAGGCCGGCATGGAGCCATGGAGGTGCTGAGGGAACCAGAGGGCAGGAACAGGCTGAGAGTGAGACACAGCCTCACTGTGGGAGGCAGGCGGGGAGGAGGTGGCCAGACAGGTGGATGAGGGGCAGCCAGGAGCGTGAGCCCCAGAGTGTGCTGCTGCCACTGATGGGTAAGCAGGGTGGGACCCAGCCACTGGCCCCCAAGAGCCCCTAGGTCATTCTCCTTAGCTTCTGTGTGGATGAGGAAGCAGAGCAGGCGACTTGGAGACCAGCTGGGAGGCTGTCATGATTCAATTATAACTAACATAAAAAGCTGCCTGGACCAGGGGCCACCATACTGGACAGCACAGCACCAAGTCATCATGGGGTTCAGGCTAGGGACTTGAGATGGCATCAGATGTGTATGGCTCATGGCCAGATGTTGGCAGGAAAACAGTTACTGCACTAGGGTAGTGGTCCAAGCAAGAGATGGTGGGGGCCTAGAGGGAGCCAGGTGGGAAGGGTGGCACTCAGGTTTTTAGACTCTGCAGCTGTCCTTAACTGAGAAGCCAGGAGGGGAAGCAAGCTTTGGGGGTGAGAGCAGTGGCTGATGGGCTTCCCAGATGGCTCAGCGGTAAAGAACCTGCCTGCCAATGCAGGGGATGCCAAGAGACATGAGTTTGATTCCTGGGTCGGGAAAAGCCCCTGGCGACGCAATCCAGTATTCTTGCCTGGGAAATCCCATGGACTGAGGAACTTGGCAGGCTACAGTCCATAGGTCGCAAAGAGTCGGACACAGCTGAGTGACTGAGCACGCTCAGCAGTGGTTGATATAAGGAACTCAGGTTAAGACAGTTTGAGTTTGAGGTGATGGTGGGGCATCTTGGCAGAGAAACCAAGGAGGGGTTCATTAGACAGTTAGGTAATCTGTCACACTGGTGCTAAAGATGTGGACTTGGAAGTCATCAGCCAAGGGTGGTGTATGTGAGCCAGTGATGATACAACCCTAAGAGGTGGCAGATGAAGTAACGAATACCTACCTGGACACTTCAATTACAACAGCAGCCAATGGGCTTGCATTTGCTTGACAGATGCCCATCAAGGTAGCAATAGCCATGTGTGTCAAGCTCTGTCACTACCAAGCAGGCACTCTGTGTGAATTACACATCCCTGCTGCCCCACTGTGCGTTCAGGGCTGAGGTTGCCACTACATGGGAGGAAGCTTCTCTCTCCACACACTAGAATCAGGATTTAAAAATAAAGAAAAATAAACCTTGGTTCAAAATTAGCACAAGACTCGCTACAAAGAACACAAGACACGGCTTCCTGTATGTTTTTTTCTTCAGTTTTTTTTAAGACTTCCAGAAAAGTTTCCTCTGCAAAGCTGAGACCAAAAGGGTAAAACATGCAAATGTGATGGTCCAACTTGAACCATCATCTGTATGCACCCGGCCCAGCACAGTCACATAGAGACTAAAGAGAGAGGTGTCTGAGTGCTAAAGTCTGCAAACAGGAGCTGCCTGGAATTACGGGGGCTGTGGGAGGGCTTCCCTGGTGACTCACTGGTAAAGAATCTGCCTGCCAAAGCAGGTGACTTGGATTTGATCCCTAGGTAGGAAAGGAGAAGTAAATGGCAACTCATTCCAGTATTCTTGCCTTCGAAATCCCTTGGACAGAGGAGCCTGATGTGCTACAGTCCACAGGGTCGCAAAGAGTCAGACACACGATTTAGCAACTAAACAACAACCAAGACTGTGGGCTCCTTTGGGGCAGAGGCAACTCCTTTAACTATGTGTCCTAAGTCTGTCCTCATGTTTGGCTCAGTAGACGGATAACAGACAGACGGAAGGTGGACAGGTCGGTGGTGACCCACTGAGTGAATGAACAAACTGTAGTCCTGAAAACTCCATTCAGTTCAGTTCAGTTCAGTCGCTCAGTCGTGTCTGACTCTTTGTGGCCCCATGAATCACAGCATGCCANTCCACTCTGACACTAGTCATCGGCACAGTTGAGCCATCATCTCCCTTTTCTCGTACCCAGTCAACACAGATGCAATATGGAGGGGACACCCGCCCACCAGGCTGAAGTGGATATTCATTCATCCCTAACTTGGGTCACTGCTTCCAGATCCTGGCAGCTGCCAGAGGAGTAACTCACTTTGCAGAGGCGAGGAGAAAATGCTAGTCCTCAGTTCCCAGCCTCTCTTGCAGCTGGGCACAGCCATGTGACCCAGGCTCACCAATCAAACGCTAGTCCTCACTTCCCAGCCTTCCTTGCAGGCAGGGGGCGGGGCAGTGGTGGCGGACGTGTGACCCAGGCCCACCAATCATACACTAGTACCCACTTCCCAGCCTCCCTTGCTGGTGGGAGTGGGTGGCAGACATGTGACCCAGGCTCACCAATCAGACACTAGTACTCACTTCCCAGCCTCCCTTGCAGGTGGGGGTGGTGGGGTGTTGGCAGTCATGTGACCCAAGTTCACCTAGCAAATGCTATCCTGCACTTCGCAGTCTCCCTTGATTGGGTAGCCTGTGACGCAGGCTTCACAGGGTCTGCTCCCGCCAGGTGAGTCTTACTTGGCTCCCTGGCTGTGAGAAGTGAAGCAGCGGCCAGCTTCCTAGCCTCCTACCACTTATTCCACCTGTCTGGTGTCCTCTCAGCAAACTCCTTTCTGGCATAACTAACCGTAACTCGACGACAGTTGGCATCTGCTGTTTACAACTAACGTTTGCCCTGATTCCCACCTGTAGGGACTCACACAAGGTGGCTCTGCCCTCAGAGAGCCCGAGACCTGGACCCGAAGGGCTGCAACGGAGGAGGAGAGGAGCGCCGCCGCCCCATGCGGCCTGCTCCAGCCACCCCCAGGAGGACAGAGAAAGGAGAGCCTTGCTGTATTGCTGGCTGTAATCAGCCATTATGAGACCCACCCCAAGCACCAAGGAGAACTGGAAAGGGAGGCCTGTCCACAGAGGTGTGACTATCCAGGGGGCGAGCACGTGTGTCAGTGGCAGAGAAGGAGCTACAGGTAAGTGGAGTGAAGGCTCGCAGTGTTCTGTCATGATGAAGGTTCTGCCTGTGCCTTACTTTGCTTCACTTATGTTGTGGTCCGTGCACAGGTCTGGCCAGGCTGATCACAAACTTGGTTCGTCTCTGTTTTTATAGCAGGTTAACAAAGGGATGGGAGTAGAAATCTCACTGTCATCTGCTGATTAGGTGTACTGTGCCTACTTATTTAAATGGAGAAGGAAAAGAACAGGATAACCTTGTATAAGACGTAAAGGGACAAGGCGGAAGGCTCAAAAATTCTGCAACATTTGCACCATGGCAGGAAGGGTGATAAGGATCTGGTGTGATCTGCTCCTGCGTTCTGAAGCCCTTTGGGCTTATCTTGTTCTTTTGTCCTCTGGGCACCACAGCTTACACGCTGTGAAATGGGCCGCACAGTAGAGGCCATTCTTTCCACTGAGCAAGGGGAGGGACGTCCAGAGTGGTGATTTCTGTGAATGACCAGGCGGCGCCAAGAGCAGGACGCCAGCAGAGTCCTTGTGCTTTTCTAACAGGTAAGGGAAGGGAGGTCAAGAAGAGATGAGGAAGAGGAACCAGAGCCGTCGTTGAGGTCCTACAGTTTAGGAGGCTTTGGGCAGCAGGGAGCAGAAAACTCCAGGTTCAAGGGACTATTTGCCCTTGAAAACAAAAAATAACTAGACTGAGGCAGCCTGAGGCTGGCACTCCTCTGCCACGCCCCCATCCAGGTGTCAGCATCACCCGCCAGCTGGCAGTAAGGTACGGTGGCAGTTCCACCCATGCCCAGCAGAGAGGGACCTGCCCTCTCGTAGGAGTGAGGAGATTGCCGAGAAGCCCCTGCAGGAATTGTGCTCACAGCCCACCGCCATCACTCAGCCCCCAGCTCCTTCCCGAACCCTCACTGTCAGAACCACTGTCTTAGGAATCAGGAATTCCAGCTGGCTCTGAGAATGGGACCCCTCTCCCTGAATCAGGCAGAGGAGGAGATGCCTGGATAAAACCTGGGCTCAGTGAGCAGGGAGGACGTGGGGAGAGGGACGTTAGCCCTCAGACAGCTGGCCACCCTCGAGGCACGCTCTGGTCTGTCGGCCAGACCTGGGCAGTTTCCTCGATCTGTTTCTTCATCTGGATATTGGGAACGATGCTCCTGTAAGGTTGCCAGCAAGATGACAGATTCTCCACGGCTGTGCGTTCCTTTTACTATTATGAAGATGCTTTGTTGTCAGTCTCCTGGTTTCCCTACACTCTAAACCCTCCTCTGAGCCTCTGGTCACTGGTGTCCTTCATGAGCCAAAGCCTGGCTGGCTGTTTCCTCCAGACTCAGGAAGCTTGCTCCCACCTGGGCCACAAGGAAGTGCACTTTGGTCCCCATTAAGCAACACTCAGGAACATTGACTCCACCTGATAAACAGTTTAAACAGAGGCAGAGCATGAGGGTCAACTCTGGAACATCTCAGTTGCTTCAGAACGTACTGCTCCCCAGCTCATACGTTCACTCATTTGGTTGTTCATTCAACAAACATGCCCTGAGCGCTGACTACATGCTGGGGAGTAAATTGGACACTTGAACACTCAGCTGCTAGGCTGAGTCTTTTTTTTTTTTTTTGGTAGAAAATTGTTTTACAATGTTGTGTTGGTTTCTGCCATACAACAATGTGAATCAGTTATATATGTATATGTATATATATACACATATATACATACATACATGTATCCCCTCCCTCTTGAGCCTCCTTGCTCCCCCATCCCATCCCACCCCTTTAGGTCATCACAGAGAGCCAGGCTGGGCTCCCTGTGTTACATAACGACTTCCCACTATCTATCTGTTTCACGCACGATAGTGTGCATATGTTGATGCTGCTTTCCCCATTTGTCCCACTCTCTCCCTCCCGCACTGTGTGCACAAGTCCATTCTCTATACTTGCATCTCCGTTCCATTCCTGCAAATAGGCTCATCGGTGCCATCTTTCTCAGTTCGTCCCACCCTCACCTTCCCCTGCTGAGTCCACAGGTTCATTCTCTCCTAGGTTCATCAGTACCATTGTTCTAGATTCCATATACGTGTGCTGATGGACTCATTTTTCTTTTTCTGATTTACTTCACTCTGTATAACAGGCTCTAGGTTCATGCACTTCACTACAGCTGACTCAAGTTTGTTCCTTTTTATGGCTGGGTAGTACTCCATTGTACGTAAGTACATCTTGTTTATACGTTCGTCTGTCATTGGACGTTGAGGTTGCTTCCATGTCCTGGCTGTTGTAAATATTGCTGCAGTGAACACTGGGCTACGTGCGTCATGTGTCTTACAGTCTTGTGGTTTTCTCAGGGTATATACCCAGTAGTCGGATTGCTGGGCCATATGGTAGACTTATCCCTTGTATTTTTAAGGAATCTCCATACTGTTGTCCATAGCAGCTGTATTCGTTTACATTCCCACCAAGAGTCCAGGAGTGTTTCCTTTTCTCCACATCCTCTCAAGCATTTATTGTTTGTAGATTTTTTTGATGATGGACATTCTGATCCGTGTGAGGCGACATCTCATTGCAGTTTTGATTGGTGTTTCTCTAATAATGAGCAGTGTTGAGCATCTTTTCATGTGTTTCTTGGCCATCTGTGTGTTCTCTTTGGAGAAATGTCTGTTCAGGTCTGCCCATTTTTTTGATTTGGTTGTTTCCCTGATATTGTAGGTTGAATCTTTATGGGAAGAACAGGCTTTTTTTTTTTTTTTATATCTTTGGCATTTTTTAAGCATTCCTGTCTTGAAATGAAACAGAAATTGTCTCATTTAGAAAATAATTCCTTTCCTCCCACACACCCTGAGACAAGGTGTCAGATGATGTTCAGATTTTCCAAGTACAAATCACCTTTAGGTCAAAGCCCAGTAACTCAGTGGAAGTAAAGGGAAATTTCTTAGGGCTGTGCTCATAGTGGTTTTGAATGGAAACATCTTGACTGTAACAGCATCATGGTTTAATTTCACACTAGAGAAAGGAAGAGCCGCTGTTAACCTCAAAACGAGGAAGACCATAATAGTCACCAAAAGAGAAAAAAAAAAAACAAAAAACCCAGTCCCCTAAACCAGAAGCCCCTGGTCACAGGCTGGCCTGGAAACATGTCAGGAATTTTTCCAAGGACAGACACCTGGAGGCTGACCCACCTCTCCTCACCCTAGGATGGCTGAGATCTTGGCTTTCGGAGAACATGGGCTGAGTGGGAATGGGGCACGGGGAAATGCCAGTGAAGATGCTGGCAGAAGCAAGTCAGGAGGAAGTGGCTTTGTGAGTTGTCGACCTCACAGCAGGCCGAGCAGCAGAAACTGAACCATGCCGGGTACAGAGCTATTTTCAGCCTTGGGGTTTTCACCCCCTGTCCCCACCGTTCTGGGCAGTGTAGCTCCCATATGATACGATCAGAGCCATGGACTCGGGACGGAAGACAAGGCAGGCCTGAGAAGCAGAGGCAGCAGGGTTCCCCCGGTGGCGCCTCCCCACAGTGGAAACTTGGGCACCTGAGACCCACTTTCCAGGCCTCTGCTTCTTCCCCTGCTCACTAAGGACCTGAACCAGTGTCCTCCTGCTGTAACACATAACCCCAAACTTAGCAGCTTTAAAGAATACACACTGGGACTGCCCTGGTAGTCCACTGGCTAAGACTCTGGACTTCCAATGCAGGGGAGCAGGTTCGATCCCTGGTCAGGGAACTAGATCCCACATGCCAGAACTAAGACCTGGCACAGCCAAACAAGTAAGTATATAAGTACAAACACAAACACACATGCACACACACACACATGCATTCTCTCATAGTTCTGGAGGGCAGGAGTCTGACACAGGCTCACCAGGCTAAAATGAAGGTATCTGCTGGGCTGGCTCCTCTTGAAGGCTGCAGGGAGAGCTTGTCTCCCTCCCTTTTCCAGCTTCTAGAGGTGCCACTGTCTGTGGCTCCATCTTCTGAGCCAAAAGGTGGCATCTTCTAGTCTCTGACTCTGACCCTCCCACCTAACCCTTTGAAGGACCCTTGTGGTGACATGGGGGACACCCAGGGAATCCATGACTATCTCCCCACCTGGAGGTCTATAATGTGTTCACATCTGCAAAGGCTCTTTGGCCACGAAGGTCCCTAGGACATGGACATGTCAGGTCATCTTCCTGCCTACCATGGGTTCCTTCCCTCTTGAACTGTCTAAGGCCTGGAAAGAGCTGCATTCTCCATGAAACCCACCGTCAGTTACAGCGGTGGCTGATGTCCACACAGGCCCCCCCCCCCCCCCCCCCC
>SJYA01002347.1:0-21581 GCA_006410615.1 Neotragus moschatus | reverse complement strand
TAGAGTGAAGGCCTGCCCACATTCGTGCAGAGGTGAGCAGCAGAGCTGGGAGCTGTGCCCCTTCCTGCCAGAGCCTGAGCTGTCGACCACGTCTGTGACTGTCGCCCGGTGTCACCTCGTTGAATCAATAGGAATCAGAGGTTCAGAGGACAAACTCAGCCCCGGGACTCGTTGCTGGTGGCAATCAGAACACGCAGCCACCTTGAAGACGGGTGGGCGACTTTCTCACAAAGCCAGTCATAGACTTGACCATGTGATCCCCCAGCTATTCTCCTAGGTGTTCACCCAGAGGAGCTGAGAGTGGGTGTCCACACACACCCGTGTGAAGGTGCCGCAGCAGTTTTATTGATAATTGCCGAGCAGGACTAGAGCTGAAGCAGGCGGGAGACGGGGGCAGACGGGTCACTGAGGTGCCGCCACTGACACCACAGTGCCGTCTGAGCTCCTGGCTTAGGACGGAGTCCAGGGAGAAAGGCCCACACCTGTCACCTGGTGACGGACACAGCCGCCTCAGCATCCCCACCCTTGCTGGTTCCCACACCCCACACTCATGTGCCCTGACCTCTGGCCTCGGCCATGCCCTCTCCACACTCGCCATCCTGACCCCTCTGTGTTCACTATAGCCGGGACAAAGCCCTCCATCCATCTCCCCTGTGCTACAAGAGTGGATAAATCGACTTCATGGCGAGGGGCATCTCTCCATCTAGCTACTAGTCCACACCACTGTCATGGTTTCCTTTTCCTAGACGGTGAGCTGGAGGTGTCGGGCTGGGGGTGAGGGGGCCAACCAGTGACGTGTCCCCGGCTGGCCCCAGGTCCTAGTGCCGAACCTGGGCTTCCAGAGCCCTCAGTGGACCGCTGGATAGCAGCTGGGTCCCTTCTCTGATCCGGCAGCCCCACACCATCTTGGGGCTTCCTGGACGCACCCCAGCCTTTGCACGCCAGGCCCGACGTAGTGACAGGCAGGTCCCCGAAAGCCCTGCTCTGAGAACCTGGGTGTGCCCGTCATCTCATCTCCACGGCAACCCTGGGAGAAAGGCTGCTGCTGCTAAGTTGCTTCAGTTGTGTCCGACTGATCAAATCCACTCTCCAAGTGAGGTGGTGAGGCTCAGAAAAGCTGGTGACTGGCACACCCTCGGAGCCAGAAGGCGTCAGGGCCGGGTCCATACTCGCATTGGTGCCTCCCACTCCCTAAGCATTGGCCTCTGATGGCGCCCGTTGTCCATCAGAGGAGTCCGTCTAACCCGCAAACCTGGCATGGAGAGCTGCGCTGAGGCTCCGCCCCCCAGGCCTCGAGGCCACACTCAGCTCCGCCCCCATCACCCGCGCGCATGCCCTGGGCCCACCCCACTGTTCTCTACCCTCTACCGCGTTTCGTCGCTCTCCCTGGCAGGCCACTCTGCTTTGTTTGAACTCAAGACCCAGTCTAGGAGTCATGTGTTTCTGTAGAAACTCAACTGCCTTTCCTGAGACAGGGGCCTGTGAAGTTGACAGCAGACGAATTGGGGCTGCGGTTAAAGCCAGAGAGGGGGATGGTGGGAGGCTGAGCTTGGAGCCAACTGGGCCCCTCGGTCCAGGAAGGCAACAACGGGTAGACGTGGTGAGGGGCCTAGAGCTGGGGTCCAGGGCACCAGGAGCCATGAAGACCTGGGCGAGGAGCCAGGATAAAGGCTAGAGCAGGCAAATGTCCCTGGCGGTGCCTCCACACCCTGCGTGGCACCTGCATCATTGGTGGCTTCAGACCTCCCGTTGGTGTCGCCACCATTGGCATCTACCCAGGGCTCACCAGGGTGAGCAAGGGGCTGAGGAGATGTTTAGCATCCTTGATGTCCCACCCGGCCCAAACATTCAGAGCCACTGCCAGGCCCTCAGAACAGGTGCGGGTGCCCATGCAGAAACCAGGAGAAAAGACAGCTTGCAAAAATGGGCAAGAGCTCAGATTAACAACCCCTCACAAAGCGGCCACCCGATAGTCAGACGACGAGCAGCCCAGTGCCAGGAGCCTTAGAAAGGTGCCAGGTGACAGCAGGTGGAGATGTAAGGGCACCACACAACTGTCCATGACACAAATGACTGGCAGTGCCAAGCGTTGGTGGGGACACAGCTTTGGGAACTCATCCCAGCAGGAAGGCAGCCAAGCACACCTGCATCACAGGAATCTGAGAGGGCCCGTGTACCACACCTGCGTGCAGGACCACCAAGGACGGCCCCAGACTGGGAACAGCCCAGCGCCCCAGTGGTGGGAGAAGGAAACAGTCATGACACCATCACTCATGAATGCGATGCCGCCTCGGCAAGGAGCGCTTGGCAGCAGGTGACGCTCCCCACGTGATGCTGGGCGAGTGAAGCCAGGCCTGGAGGTTCGATCTCCGGGTCTATTGTGGAACATCCCCAAAGAGGCATATGTTGAGAGGTCCTGGGAGAAGAAGCGTATGGAAAGGCAGGGACGCGGTTACCCTGGAAGTCAGGACCATGCTGTCCTTCCACCTCTGTCCCCAAGGGGAGAGGAGGGTACTGACCAGCACCAAGCAGGCCCAGGCCAGCCATGAGGGCACATCTCCCCATGTGCTCTGCAGCCTCCAAGGCCCTTTGACAAGACACATCACCGTAGCATCACACCCATTTGCTAGATGAGAAAACTGAGGGTCAGACATGGCTGAGCACCTCCAGGCTATTGCAGGGATCCTGGTGGCGCTCAGCAACGACCTCTGGTGCCAGCATGTCCTCATGCCTGAAGAGGAGGCAAGTGATCCCAGATCACTCCACAATCAGGAAACGAAAGGCACAGTTGAGAGAATCACCTTGAGTTTTGGCTGGCCAAATCCTACATCCCCGGCCAACACTTCCAGAAAGCAGGCTCGTGTTGAGTAAAGCTTGCAGCTTGGCTGGGCCAGGCAGAAGAGCTATCTGGAGTCCTTTGTTCCTCCCCTGGCCACAGAAAGGCCCTGGTTTGCCTGCAGAGACCCTCAGATGGGCCCCTATCCCCCCCTACGCTGAGCCTCGGCCCCAGCTCAGGTGCCAGTCCACAGCCCACCCTGTCCTCCTCTGTCGGGGGTCCACTGAGCCCCTGCAGTCACCCTCTGTCTCCATCCTCTGAGCCCCACGGCAGAGTCCCACACTGCACAACACACAGTGCCTTAGGTCTAGGTGGTGCACGTCCGTGTGAGGTCCTGTGGGGCCATGTTTGCTCCTTCATCAGGAGCTGTCTTCTGAGCACATACTATAGGCTGGAGATTTAATAGTGCACATGACAACCGTGGTCTCCCCCTTCTTGGACACTCATGCCATCTCCTTCCGGGGCCCCATGGGCTGAGCTCGGCTGGAGGCCAGAGGGCAGGGAGCCTGTTGGTGTCCATGGCAGCCAGCCTTACAGACAGCAAGCAGGGTGGACACCGGGGCCTGTCCAGCATGACAAGCTCAGAAAACTGTGTCCACGTGGGTCCTCACGTAGACCTGCACCACCTCTGTGGATGGGCCCTTCAGGAAAATCTCTCAGCTCCTCCTGTTCGATGCCACACCCACTAAGCAGTGTCCCCAGTTGCTGCCTATGCCATCTGCCCGTGCATCCTCACTTGGTGAATCCTCACAACAACCTCAACAATAAGATCAGGGCAATGAATCCTCACACGTCCGAGTGAAGTAGGAAGAGTAGGTAATTTATAGTCACGGACATCGAAATTCAGAGAAGGGAAGCCATCACCCCAGTGTCTCACAGCTAGTTGGCAACAGAGTCAGGCTTTGAACCCGGGTCTAACTGACCTCCCGGCCATACTAGAGCTGGGGAGGAATTCAGGCACCGTTCCCAGCCTGTTTCCCCCTTTCCCTTCTTCCTCTGTGAACTCCACCCCCACTCTCCTCGAGGGAGGGCTTCTTTTGGACAACTGAGCCTGCCGCCCAGCAGTCAGCCCCCAGGGTTCCCTGCCTCGGTCCTGTGGCCCCGGCTGGCCCCGTGATGCAACAGCCCCCACCAGCCTTGCAGTTGAAACATTCTGAAATGTACAGTAGACCCGGCCATCTGCTTCCTCCATACACTGCCTTCTGCTCCGTCAGGACCCAGAGCAAACGTGCAGGGATGCCAAAGCAACAGTCACTTTATTTCTGGTCTCAGGATTTCTAACTGGCCTGATTGCTCAACGCGTGTTTCAGACAGAGGAGCAGGGAGGTCAGGAGGGAGGCCCTACAGACGCAGCAGGAGGGGAAATGCTGATGGAGAGATAGCATCTCGGTCTGCCAAGTGCACTGTGATTTTTTTCCCCTAAAAGCTCTTTCAGAAAATAGACTCCCTTCCTCTCGTGTTTCTCTGAGAGATTTTTATTTTCAAGGTCCTCTGTTCTTTTTAACACGCTTTTCATGCATGCTCAGTTGCTCCATCTGTCCGATTCTTTGCGACCCCATGGGCGGCAGCCCACCAGGCTCCTCTGTCCCTGGAATTTCCCAGGCGAGAATACAGGAGTGGGTTGCCATTTCCTTCTCCAGGGGATCTTCCCAACCCAGGGATCAAACCTATGTCTCTCGAGTCTCTTGTGTCCCCTGCTTTGGCAGGCGGATTCTTTACCACTGAGCCACCTGGGAAGACCCTAACACACCCTAGTCTTTACAGTGTAATACAAAGGTGATAGAAGCGACACCTATAGGAACCGGACACTTGACGTGTGTGTATGTGACCCTTAAAGAGCCAGGAACAATAGGGCTCAGTCTCAGAAATGTCACTCCACATTAGCTCACCTGCCCTGGTTTTGTGGATTGAGAACCATGAGGTCAACCCATGCCCTGAAAGGTGACGCCCTCATCATACAAGAAAGGGCTGCATTCAGAAGAAGGTACACAAGCCTGTCATGCTCCCGCGTTGGAGTGAGGAAGAATCTACCTGCCTGGAATTCAAGGAGCCTGGAATTCAAGGAGCCAGGACTTCCAGGGCAAGGGCAGAAGATTTAAAACAAAAACAACAGGTGCGTGAGCAGCAAAGGAGAAGGTACTTCTGGGCTCCGAGCACGGTGGCCTGTTCCTTGACACTTCTGCCATCAGGAGGTGGAGCTCTGCCCACTCCCCTGAATCCAGACAACCTTGTGACCACTTTAACCAAGAGAGGTGGCAGAAGTCATGCTAAAGGGTGTCTGAGGCTGGGTCATAAGCAGCCCTTCAGCTTCCTCTGTGTCCCCTGGGGCCGCCATGGCTGTGAGGAAGCCCAAGCCACCTACGGAGACCACATTCCAGTGGCCAGTCCTGGCTGTGCCCAGCCTCCAGAGCTCCCCACTGCACACAGGACGTGGGTGAAAAGCCTCTGGATGCTGCCCCCAGCTTTCCAGCTCTTCCCAACTAAGACCCCAGATGCTACGGATACCATCGTACCCTGTCTCAATCCTGACCCACATAATCTGTGAACAAAATAAAATTTCTTGATATAAGTCTGAAGGCAGTTTGCTGTCCAGCTCTCCCCAGCTAAGACCCCAGACGCTGTGGACACCATTGTACCCTGTTTCAATCCTGACCCACAGAATCTGTGAGTGAAAGAAAATGTTCCTGGTACCAACAAGTCTGAGGGTTGTCTGTTACACTTAGACACGTGGAGCCAGCCCCACCCAGGACAGACGCCATCTAGTCTGAAGGCAACCCAGCCAGAACAGGAAAGAAGACACACTTTCCTCTCAGCACCCGAGGTCTTCACCCAGGCACTGCACCCCAGAGGCTCAGCCAGGTGTGACATCAGGGCAAATAAACAGAAGAAATACTGGATTGCATGAGTTTCTCGCCGTGAAAGTGAGCTTTTGAAACCCCAGCATACAGTGCTCATGTCCCAGAGGAACATGCTGCCTGGGAGTGGGCCAAGGCACTTGCAGCTGCTCTCCCACTCTTGGAAAAAAGAAGCAGACTTTCCACTAACAAACCAGCTTCCCGACTCTCAGCCCACTGGGCTGTTAAAACTAGTCATTGGTTATAGATCAGTCTTTAGCGAGAATTTCTAGAGATCTCTGAGTAGTCAAGTTTCCAGAGGTCTCTGAAGGTCAAGTGTCTAGAGGTCTCTGACTAGTCAAGCTGTGACACTTTCTATCATGGAGAGTCTGAATCACTCACGAATGGTGGCCTCCTGGTTCCCACAGTCATTTCCTGGTGGAGGGCAACTGTCCCCAGGGCACACAGCCATGCCTGCCCAGGCTGCTCCTTTCAGGAGGACTCTCCCAGGTGTCCCAGGGGCCATTGTTTTAAACCATGTGGACGTTACAAAGGAAAATAAAAATTTTGCATCCCAGAGGGATTTTGCAAGTTGGTATGCTAAGTGGCAATCACAAAGCAGTTGTTGAAATGTCTTAATTCTGTTAATGTCTTTAAAACAAAAAGAGTGAAAGTTGCTGGTTTTCCAGAACATCTCATCAGCTCTTTTCCCATGAGCTCCCTTTCCAGATCCCAGATGCTAACCATACAGAGGGACCAACGTCTCAAAACTTAGTTCACATAAAGGACCTTAGCAGCATGGTCTCAAAGCTCTGGTTTATACTGAAGCATCTTGTCCTGGAGCCCTGGCTCCAGCTCCCCACCTCGCCCACTGAGGTTGCTGCAAGGCTTAGCAGGAAACGTTTGTCCACTGCATCAGGGTCTTGAACACGCAAGAGAAGCAGACCTTATATGTGTCCACATCTGGCCCTAAATCCACAGGACAGAAAAGGGCTTGTAAAAACAACCTTGAGCTGCCGCATGTGGGGACCTTATGGCCCACTTCTGACCAAGCCAGCAACTCACCTGCCCACTGCCTTCCCCACTGCTGGCCAGCTGAAGCAGTGCACGGCCAGCTGTCCCCCCAGGTCAGCCAAGCACGGCCCGTGCCCCCATTGCCTCATCTGCAAGCTGAGGATAAGAGCCGTCGCATCCCACTGGGCTCACCCACGCTGGAGGGAGAAGGCCCAGGACCTTGTGGACAGTGTGTCCCATAGCTTGTCTCTGCCCTGCAAGCCATCTGTCTGTCCTGGGTGGTTAAGTGGGCAAGCCCATGAAGCCATCTCCATGACAGCTGGACTGGGCCCCCCAGGTCCCTTGTGTGTCCCCAGGACCAGAATGGTGTGCATCTCCGAGTGGGAGGAGGCACCCGTCATTCGGGGTTCTCTGACAGGTCATTTCCAGCAGCTTCTGGATGCTTCTCAGGCCAGCTTCCTCCCTTCCTCACACGCTCACACTTGCCAGTCAGCTCACAGAAAGCCGAGCATGAAAAAACTCTCAAGTTCTGTAAAAACATCACATGCCTCCACATTTTCTTCAAGAAGTTCTGTAGGATCTTCAGGTCTCCAGCTGCTGTTGCCATTCAGTTACTCAGTCATGTCTGACTCCGACCCCGTGGACATAACCCACCAGACTCCTCTGTTCATGGGATTTTCCAGGCAATAATACTGGAGGAGGCTGCCATTTCCTTCTCCAGGGGATCTTCCCAACCCAGGGATCGAACCTGCAGCCCCTGCCACATCTCCTGCATTGGCAGGCAGATTCTTTACTGCTGAGCCACCAGGAAAGCCCACATGCCTCCAGACCTTTCTGCTATTGTTCTGAGGATGAGTAAAGAAAAAAACCCAAAATATCCTTAAAATCACAGTGCAATATTATTTTGCAATTCCCCCTTTAAAGAACCTAGAATCTAGTGAAAATGATAGAAGAGTTGACAATGACTTAAAAAAACAAAAACAGAACTCACATCAGCTTTAAAAAAAAAAAACAGCACTTTATTTTAGTAAAGAGTAAAAGAGATCAGTCATGGGTCATGGTAGAGAGTTCTGACAAAACGTGGTCCACTGGAGAAGGGAATGGCAAACTACTTTAGTATTCTTGCCTTGAGAGCCCCTTGAATAGTATGAAAAGGCAAAAAGATAGGACACTGAAAGATGAACCCCCCCAGGTCGGTAGGTGCCCAATATGCTACTGGAGATCAGTGCAGAAATAACTATAGAAAGAATGAAGAGATAGAGTCAAAGTAAAAACAACACCCAGTTGTGGATGGGACTGGTGATGGAAGTAAAGTCTGATGATGTAAAGAGCAATATTGCATAGGAACCTGGAATGTTAGGTCCATGAATCAAGGGAAATTGGAAGTGGTCAAACAGGAGATGGCAAGAGTGAACATCAACATTTTAGGAATCAGTGAACTAGAATGGACTGGAATGGGTGAATTTAACTCAGATGACCATTATATCTACTACTGTGAGCAAGAATCCCTTAGAAGAAATGGAGTAGCTGTCATAGTCAACAAAAGAGTCTGAAATATAGTACGGATGCAATCTCAAAAATTACACAATGATCTCTGTTCGTTTCCAAGGCAAACCATTCAATATCACAGTAGTCTAAGTCTATGCCCTGAAAAATAATGCAGAAGAAGCTGAAATTGAATGGNCCTTAGAAGAAATGGAGTAGCTGTCATAGTCAACAAAAGAGTCTGAAATATAGTACGGATGCAATCTCAAAAATTACACAATGATCTCTGTTCGTTTCCAAGGCAAACCATTCAATATCACAGTAGTCTAAGTCTATGCCCTGAAAAATAATGCAGAAGAAGCTGAAATTGAATGGTTCTATGAAGACCTACGAGACTTTTTAGAACTAACATGCAAAAAAGTCCTTTTCATTATAGGAGACTGCAATGCAACAATAGGAAGTCAAGAAATACCTGCAGTAACAGGAAAATTTGGCCTTGGAGTACAGAATGAAGCAGGGCAAAGCCTAACAGAGTTTTGCCAAGAGAATGCACTGGTCATAGCAAACACCCTCTTCCAACAACACAAGAAAAGACTCTACACATGGACATCACCAGATGNGGGGCAGGAAGAGAAGGGGACAAGAGGATGAGATGACTGGATGACATCACCGACTCGATGGACATGAGTTTGAGTGAACTCCGGGAGTTGGTGATGGACAGGGAGGCCTGGCTTGCTGCCATTCATGGGGTCACAAAGAGTTGGACACGACTGAGTGACTGAACTGAATAATTGATGATGTTGAACACTTTTTCATGTGCTTTTTGGCCATATGTCTTTGGAGTAATGTCTATTTAGATCTTCTGTCCTTTTTCTGATTGGGATTTTGTGGTTGTTGCTTTTCTGATACTGGGCTGCACGAGCTCTTTGTAAATTTTGGAGATTAATCCCTTGTCAGTCACTTCATTTGCACACATTTTCTCCCACTTTGTCGGTTGTCCTTTCACTGTTTATGGTTTCCTTCACTCTGCAAAAGCTTTTAAGTTTAATTAGGCCCCATTTATTTTCATACATCTAGGAGGCGGATCAACAAAGACACNTGTAAATTTTGGAGATTAATCCCTTGTCAGTCACTTCATTTGCACACATTTTCTCCCACTTTGTCGGTTGTCCTTTCACTGTTTATGGTTTCCTTCACTCTGCAAAAGCTTTTAAGTTTAATTAGGCCCCATTTATTTTCATACATCTAGGAGGTGGATCAACAAAGACACTGCTGTGATTTGTATCAGAGTGTGTTACGCCCGTTTTCCTCGTTTATGGTGTGTGGGCTTACATGCAGGCCTTTGAGCCGTTTTGAGTTTTTGTGTATGCTGTTAGAGTGCTCTGCTTTCCCGCTCTCACGTGGAGCTGTCCAGTTTCCGCAGCCCCACTTCCTTTAACAGACTGCCTTTTCTCCAGTGTGTATTCTTGCCTCCCTTGTCACAGATTAGCTACCCTAAGTACCTGGGGGTCTACCTCTGGGCTGTCTGTCCTGTTCCCCTGACCTGTCCTTCTTTTTGTAAGGACCATATTGATTTCATTACTGTAGCTCTGTATCAACAGTACAGCCAGAAGTGAGGGAGCCAGATTCCTCAGGCTGTTTTTGTCTGGGAGGTGGGAGGGAGGTTCAGGAGGGAGGGGGCGTATGTGTACATGTGACTGATTCGTGTTGATGGATGGCAGAAACCAAGATTGGTTTGGGTTTCGGGGATATTTTGTGTTTCCATACAAATTTTAAAATATTTTTTCTAGTGCTATGAAGAATGCCACTGGTTATCAAGGGCTTTCAAATCATGAAGGTGACTAAGTGGGTGCAGAGGCGTGTGCCATCCTGCACAGAGAAAGCCATGAGCTGAGCAGGCCGCTGTCCTCGGGCTTCTGCCTGGCTTGAGTGTCACAATTGAGGGTGGACAAGCGGGCACATTTCTGGGGAGTAGAGGCATGTTCTTTGTTAGTAAATAGGGTAAGTTCTCCCAGGACTAAAACTGGGACGTCTCCACTGAAATTATACTGTGTTTAAGGGCAGAATTTGATGTGTAGAGGGGTTATCGTAAAAAGTTTCGTGTGTTTTACCAATAATTTTTCATTATTTTTTACTAGTGTATAGTTTTCTTTCTCTAATTTATTTTTAATTGGAGGATAATTACAAAGTTGTATTGGTTTCTGCCATCCAGCAACATGAATCAGCCCCAGGTACACATATGTCCCCTCCCTCTTAAACCTCCCAGCCCTCTAGCTGGTCACAGAGCACTGGATTTGAGCTTTCTGTGCCAAACAGCAAACTCCCATATGTAAAATAGCTAGTGGGAATTTTTTTTAACTTCTTAGCCAATGGGACATTTTCTTAAAATGTTGCTTAATTTTATTAAAAAGCATAGCTGACTGGCATGTTAATTTTTGCTATACAACAGTGATTCACTTATATATTTCTCATTGAATATAGTTCGTGTTATACAGTAGGACCTTGTTTGTATATTCTGTATAAAAGTTTCAGTCTACTAACTCCGAACTCCACCCCTCCCTCATCACTGCCACCTTGACAACCACCAGTCAGTGCGTCTGTGAGTCTCCTGCTTCGGTGAGAAGGTCATTTGTGCCATGTTTTAATTTCACATATAAGTGATATCATATGGTATTTATCTTTCTCTAACTCAGTGCAACAATCTCTAGCCCATCCGTGCTGCTATAAATGGCCTTGTTTCCTTTCTTTGCTATGACTCATGTCCCACTGTGTGCAGATATAAATGCATACATATATATATCTCATCACACCTTCTTACCCATGCATCTGTTGATGGACACTTAGCTTGCTTCCATGTCTTGGCTGTTGTGAATATTGCCCTGACTATAGGGGTACATGGATATTTTCAGAATACAGCTTTGTTTGCATACGTGCCCAGGGATTGCAGGATGCTGAAAGCCCTATCTTTTATGTTTTAAGGAACCTCCGCACTGTTCTCCATAGTGGCCGCCCTAATGTACGTTCCCAACAGTGTAGGAGGGCTCCTTTCTCTCCATGCTGAGCAGGGTCATCTTTGACCCCCAAGGAGTACTAGGGCCAGGGGACCAGTGTCGTGGTGAGAAGCGGATACATCCCATCCAACGTCCCTGAGCCGCCCCCACACGTCCCACACCCTCGGCCCACGAATGGGTTGACTGAATCAAAGGTACAATCAAAAAGTCTATTCCATCCAGTTATTTTTGAACTTGTGGTTTATATCTTGCCCACTTTATGTAAAAAAGATTCAAGACAGTTTACAATAGGACCATTAATTTAAAAAAGATGATGAAAAGTACAAATATTTTTAAAAATAGGTCAAAACCATTGAGAATGAAAGAGTCGTATGTTGGATGATCTAATTACAGAAATGAAAAGTAAATTCAGCCCTAAGCTTCCTGGCAAAAAGGGCCCAAAAGGGAAGTTTTCATCATCTGAAGATGGAAACACCAGCTCACCTGGCAGGCAGATGCGTGTCTGACAGCAAACTCTAGGACGGATATGCCTTCTTCTAAAGAGCCAGGAGTTCTGCTTTGACTTGTGAAAGGTAGGCTGGTATCCAAGTGTTTTTAAATCTTATCAACATGCTTAAAGGTAAGGAGACACTTCACTGAATCAAGCACATGGAATCCTAACTCTAGCTCTAACCAAAGATAAAAGTGGTCTTCTTTTCCAGGATTTCTTTCCTGGAAACAGCTACCTGCTAGTAAAACTGAATGCCAGGTCTCTGGAAATATCAGGTAGCCCCAAATGCTGAAAGAGTCATAGCAACTAACGATGATCAGAGGAAAACGCAGGAAAGAACGTCCTAACCGCAGGACACAGCTCAGCCTCCGGAGCATCTGGTTGAGTTTCGATCCTTCTACCTGAGTGACAGAATTGGGCACGGCGCTGTTCCCCGTCAGGTCCTCAGGACGCCCTTACCGAATGAAGAGCAGGGTGAAGCCCTCCACCCCCAGCCAGGGTCCTCCACATCCGACAGTAATTGTAATAATGAGATTCTAGCTGTGGGGGGTGGGTAGGCGGCGGTGCTCTGGAGACTTAAACTGTGATCTGTTGGTTTTCTCTGAAGAAAGGTCTCTGGTGGGAGGCACAGATCTCTGGAAACATCCGGAAGACCTGGTCTGGTGAGGGCTCCTCGGGGGCCTGCATCAAGGAGCCAGGGCCGCAGCCCTTCCCTGCTTCTTCCATCAGCTGCCGGACGTATAGCTGCTCCACCTGGGACATCAGTGCACAGGTCAGAGACGAAGCGGTTGAGGGGGGCTCTCTGCGCACCTGGTCCAGAGCTGTCACCCAGAACCTCTGGGACCCCCAGAGAGCAGGCTACACCCTCCCAGCAGTGTCCCAGGCTGGTGAGCCGGGGCCCACAATTCCACCCACGGGGTTCACTTTTGACTAGAGCTCACCAGGGCTAGCAAAGCCCTCATCTATCGCCTAGACCTTAGGAAAACTGAACTGGAAGACTTTCTGAAAAGGTGGTTTCGAGTTTTTTAAAAAACCAAGAGTGGAAACCATGTAGATTTTGAGAGTCCTAAAACCTGAAAATTTAGTTCAGAGGTGAAGAGGATCCTGCCCCCTTGGGGTCTCACCCAAGCCTACTCACACATGAGTCCCCGTCCCAGTGGCCTGGGCCTGCTTTGCTCTCACCTGGACAAGGATGAGCTTGAAGCGCAGCGGAGTCGTGTCCGGAAATTCCTCTCCAAAGCACAGCACCACCCTGCTGTCAGGCAGCCGGCTCTGGCTGTTATAGAACTGCTGCAGCTCTGTGGATGGGGCAGGGGGTCAGGGGCGGTAAAGGTTTGGTGAAGCCTGACGACCCACCCCCTTAGCCAGATGGAGTCAGGGCTCTTGCACCTACGCCCACCCACCCTTCCAGGCCCCTTCTCTAGAAAGCCCCCTAGGAGATGTCTGGCAGCTGCTGCTGCTACAAAGAGATGACAAGGCTCTGGGGACTGGCCAGCAGCCTCAGGACCAGAGTGAGTGAGCCTCCGGCCTGAGCTTCCAGATGGAGCTCCTGCAGTGGGAGCCTAACCACCCACCTCACAGGACAGCAGCAGCCCCGGGCAGCGGTCCCATGCTGCATGTATAAGGTCAGCCTGTCTCAGGATATGGACACAGCCCCTGGGGGCCTTGTTGCCAAGATGTGGGTTCTGACCCCAAAGGCCGGAGGTGGGGCCTGAGACTTGTTCCCCCCAGCTCCCTGGCGAGGCTCTCAGTGCTGTGACTCTCCCTCAGCAGTGCCCCCTCCAGCTGTGGGGGTCACGAAGGACGGGCCTGGGTGGCTCGGGGAGAACCGGCAGGGCTCAAAGGCAGGGGCACCCCGGTGGGCCACCCCTGGATGCGGACAGGAGGGAGGCGCGTGGGCACTGACCTCGGAAGAACTGGCTGGTGTCGAAGACCCTCACCACCTCGTCGCGCTCCAGCTTGTTGGGCCGGTCGCGGGCAGGCGCAGCGTTCCCGCTGTAGAACACGCGGCCCTGGCACAGCCGCTTGACCAGCACGCCCTGCCTGCTGCTGTGCAGGAGGACGCCGCGCTCCAGGTGCCCGAACAGCTTCCGTGTCACCTGCCGCTGCCTCTCGCTGGGGATGGCGTCGGCCGGCGGGAAGTGCACCGGCTCCAGGCCCTCAGGCCCATACAGCTTCCCGCCTGGCAGGCCGGGCTGGCCCAGTGACAGGCGGCAGCCCTGGGAGCACGTGGTGGTGGTCTGGCCCACCAGCTTGCCCCCGTAGTAGAAGCTGATGACCATCTGGGAGAAGGCTGTGGGGAGACGGGGACAGTCAGGGGCGGGGGCGGAGGGGGGAACCACCCCTGCTGTGACCACCTGTCCCAAGCCTGCCTTCCCGGGAGGATGGGAGGGGGTGGCCCTCTGCACCTGGGGCCTCTAAAATTTCTGGGGAAGTTCACCCACCCCTTCTAGAAATAACGTTTTTATAAGCATGAATAAACACCGGCATCACCAAGGAAGCCAGTGAGCCAAAGTAGTAATATTTATTGTGGTGCCCCCCCACCCCACCTCTGTCTCTTAACTGCTGTAATTTACAAGTCACAGCTGAGGGTCAACCATGTTAATTTCTTAGGAAAACAGCTCCACCTCACAGGCACTGCTACAGCGTTGATATACCACAGCATGCAGTGTTGGACTACAACGTGTACACATGTATATACTTCTATATAAATGTACATATGTACGTACACACACACAGTACTGCCCACATTCATAATGCAAGGAAACGCTAGATGTGATTTCCAGGTTAGGGAAAGCAAAGATGTAATCTGTTTCCTGACAAATTCACAGCCGCTTTGGGGTTGCCTGAATTTCCAATTAAGAATCTCAAACCTTTCATCCAAACCTATTCTTGGGAAGAAGTCTGAAAAGTACTCAACTTAAGGCAATGTTTCCCAAAATGTGCCACACGTAAGATTACTGGGCTGGGTTTCCGGGGGAGGAGTGGAGACAGCATTTAATAAATGAAAAGATTATCCCACTTTCCACACTCTCTCAGTGTCTGGTCACCTCAGGAAGAAAACCCCAGTGCGGTGCTGATGAAATCTTAACAAGGCTGCCCAGCTCCCTCAGACAGGCCGTGAGCCGTGGGGGCAGATGCCGCAGGGTCTGGCCTCCGCTGAACCTGCTGTGGCCTCTGCCTTCCTACTTAAAGCCAGCACAACTGGTTCTGTTTTACAGGCAACGACGGGTGGTCTCCACTTAAGTTTAAATTGTAAAAGTGAGACTGACTGACAGAAAACGCAAGACCTTGTTAATAGTCTAGGCAACACCCTGATGTGAAAACCGATGGCAAAGGTGGGGCCTCAAGTGACTAAGGTTGGGGCACCTCTGCAGTGGGAGTGAACAGAGCATCAGATCCTAGGGACCACCCTTCCCCAGAGGGACCTGCATGTTAAGACCCGTATTGTTATAATACGCAGTAACACCCAGCATCTGCCACAAGAACTACACACACACTACCGATGGGCCTGGGGCCCCAGCCCCAACGAGGGCCGCCTGTGGAGCCACACCAGCCGTGAACGGCCCGACTCCACTGTGTCCTCGAATGTGGGCGGTGTACAACCACCTGCCCCATTGTCGGAGGTGGCCCCACAGGCGGCCACCTGCCAGGCCCGGGTGGACCCTCGCACTGGGCTCTGCACAAGGAACCCCTGCTCGGATGGTGAGGCTGCAGCAGGCAGCTGAGCGGGAGCTCAGCGGCGTCCCGGCTCACACACTGCTGGGGTCTTTGGGTGCCCTGGTCCACCTCATTTACTTGACATTCGGGAACACTGAGCCCCCGGGGCTTTGCACCTGCGTCCCCAGCCCACGTCTCATCCCCCTCCCCCCGCATATCGTCTGCATGCCCGACACCCCCTCCCTTCCAGAGCAGCGCCGACCTTTGTCCCAAGTGAACAGAACACTCCAGATCGACTGTCACCACTCTGCCCCTTGGCCTTGTTGTCACCGAGGCCTTATCTCATACCAGCGCCTCTGACCGTGTGAACGTCTGCCGCACAGGTGCTCCAGAGAGGCCAGGACAGGGGAAAGGGGGTGGGGGACCCGGGAGGGCCTAAGCGAGGACATGCACCCGCCCATGCCTTGCAGAGGGGGCCCCAAGGAGAAGCGCCTCAGTATGGCCCCCAGGGAGCCCACCACAGCCCGTCCCTGCTCCTGGAGGACGGCCCTGCTGGAGGACTATCTGACCAGGGCGGCGACTCAAAGACGCCAGGAGCAGAGACCCTGGGACCCGGCCACCTGACACGGGGGCCCAGCCAGGGGTTGGGGCAGCGGGTCCCCTGCTCCATGCCTCAGTCTCCCCGTCAGCAAAGTGGAGACGACGGCCCCACCAGGTGGCTGAGGGCTGTGAGAGTGTCTGTCTGGCACAAGTGAGCACCGTGTCAGCGGTGGCGCCATGAACTGGGACGACACGGAGGTGAGCACCAAGTCCCGTCACAGCCCTACTCTCAGCCGCGACAGGTGCCATGCCCCGGCCTCACTCATCGAGTCCTTGCACCCACCCGAGGACAAGGCCATCACGCCAGCCTCCAGGCGGGGGACAGGTGCACAAAGTGACGGGCTTGCCCTGACCACACAACTGCTAGGTGGGGACCTGGCCCCACCCTCCCCGGCAGGCCGCCCCGCGTCCGCCACACTGTCCGCTCCAGACATTGCCCGTGACCCTGGCCACTGTGCGGACACAGCGCACGCCGGCACACAGGTATGTGTGGACCGCCGGCGTGGGGGCCCCTGAACACGCATGTGCTGCCTACATTTTGTATGGAAGGCTTCACACAGAAATCCAGATGCCTAGGCTCTAGAAAATGTGGGGGAGGCGAGCCCAGCTGTGTCTGTGTCCACAGGGCCACCCAGAGGCAGGGGCCCCCACTCCCCACTGCGCCCTGCCCGCCTCGCTCACTGCCTCCTCCCTGCAGGGCTGAGGACAGGGGACCCCTGACGACCTGTTTACCCAGTGGGGCGTGTGTGTGAACCGAGCAGAGGGACCGAAGTCCACCACGTCCGCAGGAGTGGCGGTGGACTTTCCTGGCTGGGCCGTGGCTATGGGCCTCCCCACATGCTGGACGGCTCCGGCACCACCCGAGGCTCTTCCTCCCGAGGCTGTCTTCTCGCCCCCAGCCCTGTGCCTGTGACTCCCCAGCCCGGAAAGCACCAATCAGCAGGCTATACTGGATGCGACCTCTGGTGGGTACAGATGCCCAGGTCTGAACCCCCAACCCCACTTCCCTGGCTGTGGGACCCCTGGCAGAGGACTGAACCTCTAAGCCTAGTTCCTCCTGTGAAGCTGAGTCCTGACCGCCCCCAGCTCGCAGGCTGCTGGCAACGGCAACGAGCTCTGAGGACAGGGTCGTTTCCCTTATCCTCCTGCCTGGGGAGACCCAGCTCCACTCCCCCCCCACCCAGTACCCCCATCTGGTGAGGATCATGGTTGAGACACGGCCCGCCGAGCCCCACTCCCTCCGCTGCACTGGGAAGCCCAAGACCCACAGCCCTGATGTCCCGTGGTCCGTCTGGATAAGCCAGGTTACTCGCTTCTCACGGAGCCGGGCAGCTGCTGGGGAAGACACCACCTTCCTCCACCCTGAAGATGCCACCACTGAGCCCGAGTGTGAATCCCAGAGGCCACAGTCCACACCCCCAGCAAAACTAGACCCCCACACGGCACAGGCCACCTCTGCTGCGGGGATGGGAGCAGATGGGACGGCCCGGGGCCACGGCCCGCCGGGGGACCCGGGGTCTCGGAGCCTGTGCCGGGGTAGCAGCAGTGGCACCTGCCTAGAGGTGGCACAGTGATGAGCGGCGGGGCCCCGGCGCCCAGCTGGACACGGGTGCAGTGACTTCCACCACTGCCATTACCAGCGTCATCGTCGTAAGCTCAGGTGTAGGGGACGGTGTGTCAGGAAAGCAGCCTGACACCCGCGACAGGGGCCAGCAAGCTGCAGTAACGCCACACCAGCCCTTGAGGCGCTGCTGAAGGGGCTGTCACGGCTGTTCCTACTTCACAGAGGGGGAGCCCGAGGCGCCGACGCTTCGCTCAGTCCACCTGGGCTCACTGAGTCCCACACCCTTCCTCCTGCAGGATCCCACCTGTCGGGAGCTCTGTGGCTCCGACCCAATATCGGGCCCTGAGACACCAGTCGCTCATTTCCCAACAGTGAGGAGGAGGAGCCAGGCTCCCCACCTCCCACACCAGATCATGCTCATTCACAACCCTCGGGGCGCCCACTGACCCTGAGAGCTCTGTCTTCAAAGAACGGGCTGCCCCATCCCCCTGTGCCCCTACCCTGCCCTGAGCCCCCGAGCCCCCCTACCTGAGTGGTGGGCATCGTAGGCGCTGTACCCCGGCACCAGCGGCAAGCCTGCCGAAGGAAAAAAGCAGCGTCAGAGGCAGCCCCGCGTTCCTCCAGGTTTCTCTAAAGGCCCCGCGCTCTCCCCAGGCCCTGCCACAAGCCTCCACCGTGCTGAGTGTTCTCCCCTCCAGCAAAGCAGCCATGTTTCAGAAAACCAGACCTCAGCCCGACTGGCATGGAGGCAACTTCCTCTGTCCTGTGGGACTGTGGACCAGTGACGACACTGTGGGGCCACACTTCCTTCCCACCTGGGGAGTCTGCTCCCAAAACCACTGCTGGACTGCAGCCCCCACCCCAGCCTGATCTCAGAGGGGCGCCTGGGGCTCGAGGGTTCCCCGGCCGTGTTGCTGCAGCTCAGGGAGTCAGGGCAACACTAGGCCCTGAAGCCTGGCCACCTCTGAAGCCGCTGGGCCAGCGGTCACCTCCCGGTCCACCACAGGGGACAGGGGACAGAAAGGTGAGGGAGGAAGCAGAGGGGCCCGTGCCCGTGCGAGGAGGATCATTTCAAGGAATAGGACAGGGCATCAGGAGCTAACGAGAGGGCAGAGGCCTCAGTACATCCTCACAACCCTGGGAGTGGGTCCTGGTGTCTCTGCTTTATAGCCAATAAAAGGGGGCTCGAGGCAGGAACGAAGCCCCTGGCACAGGCTCCAGACTCCATGCTTCCTCCATCTCAGACACGCTGGGTCATCCCTGACCCCAAGGCCTCACTGTTAGAGAGGCTGACCTGACGGCCCTACAGCCCATGTGGCCTCCTGCCCCTCTGCCTACTCTTGCCAGGAGCCCAGTGGGGAGTGCCACCTCTGACAGGAAGGACATACTGCCTTCAGGGGATGGTGGCAAGCAGGGCCTAGCTGTGGCCGTGCTCTGCCTGTGGGGTCGGAAGCCGCCACAGTTCGCTGGGCACAGCCACCTTCAGGAAAACAGGAATCAGGGCTGCCCCGCTGCCCGCCCGCCCCGGCAGCAAGGCATGAAGACCGATGGCTGTCGGGGCGCGTCCGCCCCACGGCGCGGGGCTCCCGCCCTCACCTGCGCTGGGCTGCTGCATCCACCAGTCCGGGAGGAGCTGGCTCCGGCAGGCCTCGGGCGGCGAGGGGCTCCTCTTCACCATCCCCATGTAGTCATCCCCGGAAGGCTGCGAGAGGAGAGCGTGGCCGTCACTGGGCTTCCAGTCTTAACTAGACCCACACCATCACCTCCGCCACACGAGAGGAAGGGGAGATCCAAGACGATAAATCCACCAGGCTGAGCGATCACAGCACATGACTGAACCACTAGCCTCTGCGGGGCCCTCACCTGTTCACTGGCCTTTTACAGGGAACTGCCTGCTGCAGCAGCCATGAGCCCAGCCACCTGGCTGCCCTGACACTCTGGGGGAGGCCGCAGCGATGCTGGGCAGTCTGTCACACTCCAGCCACCCCCAGAGACGTAAGGGCTGTCTTCAGGGAGCAGGGCAGCCCAGAGGAGGCTGCACTCGGCTACCTGCATCCTCTGCCTTCAAGCTTCTCCAGAAGGTTCCGTCACTGCCCTGCGGGTTCTGAGAACTGCTAGAGCACCTACACCACCTTCTGCGAAAGCTGCATATGGGATGACTTTAGCTAGGCAGTGTCAGCCTTGCGATGGCCACAGGAAGAGCTAAAGAGCTAAAGATAGCTACGATCAGTATTCAAAACCCCTGTGTTTTGCCTAAGGAGACCCTGGGAAGCCTTTCCTTACAGCCTGTGAACTGTGAGCTTACAGATGATTCTAACAAGCCTGGTTAGACAGCTCTCCAGCTCCTTGAGGACTAGGAGCAGCACCCACAGGACAGGGACCAAGTCACATGAGGGCTGGTGGGTAATCCGTGTCATGAACCCAGCTCCCAGCAGCAAGGGAAGTTGATGGTGTGTTTTTTTTCCACTGCAGCTTGCCTAAAAAAGTCCCAGGTGATATATGGTGCCATCCAAAATGTTCAAAACCTGACAAGTCTAGGGCTGGGGGGAACTCCGTGGATGCAGAGGCAGCTGGACCCCAGCCCTCTGGACGAAGGACGGAATATGAGGTGCAGGCGCTGACAAGCGGGCGAGGCCAGGCCCTCCCATCCCATCCTGGCAGGAGTAACAGCCCGAGGCCCCCAGTGCCCCAGGCGAGGCACTTGGGAGGCACCACTCTCCCGACGCCCTGGACACGCGGCCCCACTCACCTCCTTGATCAGCTCGTCAATCTCAGAGCGCCCACATTCCATCTCCACGGCCTCGCTCACACAGCCTGGGGCCGCCACACCTAATTTGCCTAGGGAAAAATGGACAAGCGCGTGACAGACGGCACCAAGGTGTCACAGCCGTCACCAAGGCCACAGGCGGCAGTTTTCTAAGGAAACAGAAGTCAGTCTGTGTCTTCTCTGGTTTGGGAAAGGCCGAGTGCTGGTCTCCCCATGCTGCTCCAGTCATCTGACCAGAAGGGTCGAAGAGCAGCTGGCTGCTGCTGTGCCCAAGGGCCAAGGCAGGGCTTCTGTCTCTTCCTTCTGTCTGCCGAGATCTAAAGTGAGCTCGTGTCTGCTTTGCTCCACACCCAGCAGGGCTCACAGTTACAAGCTGGGGCATCTGAAGACATGCGAAGATTTCCTGGCAAATGTGTGTGCAGGTTGGAGTCTTTTTTTAAAGTCAGTGGGCAGGAAATCCCTTTTTGGCCTTTCCAAATATACACATGTGCATCAGTGTGTACACACGCAGAGCCGAGTGTGCCCAGGCTGGAACCCGCCCGCAGCAGGGACCGTCCACAGGCGCACCAGTGTTCCCATGACAACCACTCTGGACCAGGCCAGTTTCTCCCTCCATCACCAGGCCGCTTCCTGGGCCAGAAACTCGCCTCATTATACCTGTCCAATGTATTATGACCAACAAACACCAGTTTGCTGGATTTCGTCAGTCCTCGTCATCTGGAGAATCAACCCACCATTTCACCCAGGCTGAACTTTCTTGATTCCATTTTGACCAATTTGGGAATTCACTTGGAAGCTGCTGATGGGGAAAGCAGGAGGCAGGTGGGGCACCCCCAGGGCAGCCAGGAGAGTGCACCCACCTGGACATTATGCAAATGCATGGCTCCCCAGCCCCTGAGAACCCTGCTTCTGTAACATCCACCCTGCAGGTGATGCTGGCTGTGCTCTGGGCTATAAACACACCAGGGTCACCTGCCTGGTCAAGCCTGGCTGAACCTGGGGGCGGGGGATTAGAGAAATTTCCCTATTCCTTCAAGTCACAGTTTACTCCGTGATGATGAGAAATGATACAAAACTGATAAGTAAACTGGGAAGAGAGCCTCCCAGAGTCTTTGCTGAGAGGCGTGCCCCTGAGGGGAGGCCAGCAGATCCCCCAGGGGAAGGTCAGTCTGCCTCACTTACTGCTGATTATCAATGAGGGTTCAGACTCAGTACAGCTGGGTGTTAATTTACAGACAACTAAGCCACAAATTTTGGGGGGTCCAAAATCACTGCAGATGGTGACTGCAGCCACGAAATTAAAAGACGCTTACTCCTTGG
>SJYA01002346.1:529201-615297 GCA_006410615.1 Neotragus moschatus | reverse complement strand
CACATCCATACGTGACTACTGGAAAAACTATAGCTTTGATTAGACAGATCTTTGTTAGCAAAGTAATGTTTCTTCTTTTTAATGGTCTGTCCATAGCTGTTCTTCAAGGAACAGGTATCTTTTAATGCCATGGCTGCAGTCACCATCTGCATTGATTTTGGAGCCCATGTAAATAAAGTTTCTCACTGTTTTCATTGTTTCCCCATGTTTTCCATAGAGTGATGGGACCGGATGCCATGATCTTCATTTTTTGGGTTTTTAGTTTTGAGCCAACTTTTTCACTTTCATCAAGAGCCTGTTGAATTCCTCTTTGCTTTCTGTCATAAGGGTGGTTTCATTTGCATATCTGAGGTTATTATTATTTCTCCCAGCAATCTTGATTCCACTTTCTGCTTCATCCAGCCTGGCATTTTGCATGATGTATTCTGCATATAAGTTAATTAAACAGGGTGACAGTATACAGCCTTGATGTACTCCTTACTCAATTTGGAACCAGTCCATTGTTCAATGTCCAGTTCTAACTGTTGCTTCTTGACCAGCATACAGATTTTTCAGAAGGCAGGTAAAGTGGTCTGGTATTCCCACCTCTTTAAAAATTTTCCACAGTTTATTGTGATGCGCAGTCAAAGGCTTTAGCGTAGTCAATGAAGAAGAAGTAAATATTTTTCTGGAACTCTGTTGCTTTTACTGTGATCCAGCAGATGTTGGCAATTTGCTCTCTGGTTCCTCTGCTTTTTGTGAATCCAGCTTGAACATCTGGGAGTTCTTGGTTCATGTTCTGTTGAAACCTAACTTGGAGAATTTTGAGCATTACTTTGCTAGCATGTGAGATGAGTACAATTGTCTGGTAGTTTGAACGTTCTTTGACATTGCCTTTCTTTTGAATTGGAATGAAAACTGACCTCTTCCAGTCCTGTGACCACTGTGGATTGACCATACTTCAAATAAAAAATAAATAAGAAGGACATGAAAGAAAGGTTATATTTAAACTTTTATGATACAATTCTGAATCCTGTGAGAATCTATTTTCTCATATACTTGAAAAAATATTTATAAAATGTTAGTTTCTAAGGGATGATTTTTCCTCAATGAGTATTTGTATACCAGTATACTAAAGGCAATGAGAAGTTCGTAGATCACTTATGGTTTAAGATTCCAGGTGTTCAGTTTATCTGCATATAAATATGACATCCACACAAGCATGCAAGTTTATTCACCAGTGTAAGTGAAGCCCCTCTAGCTACATTCCTTGTACTTTCTTCAGAGATCAATTCTGCAGGAACCACATTATTTATTCAGGATGACATTAAGGTATTCACTCTTCACAAGAATAAACACACTGAAAATTTTAATGCCTGCACTTCATTTTCTATGGAACACTTATACTTAACTACAGCAGAGATGTGCATGACATTTTCTTTGCGTTTTTCATTTCAACGTGTGATTATACCTTTGTATGTGTGCTAAATCACTTCTGCAAGATTTCTCAGATTTAATTTAAACTTTTAAATACTATATATACTTCTAGATTTCCAAGTAAGTAACCTCAGTATGATTTTATCATTGCTGCTTTTTGGTGGAAGCCCATAGTAAAATTTTAAAGAAACATAAGGATGCCAAGTTTTATTTTTCTAAAGGACTCCAAAGGAAAAATAAAAATGGAAAAAACACTGAACAGTATGAGGAAAGTCACAATAGTCATATATAACTCTGGGTAAAACAAAGCTCCTAAAGAAGCAGATGTGTCGTTTTACCATGAACTGAGGATTTTTATGGTCCACTGGAGCACACACTGTAATGTGTCAATGAAGAAGGTTAGGTAAGTCTGAAAGCTAAGATTCTATCTTCTTAAGGAATAGTAAACAGCTCCAGGATGTACCCACAAAGGCTTTTTTGTTCTTGCTAGAAAGACAATAGAAGTGGATGCAACACTGGCTGAGACAGCATCTGTTCTTTTCCATATATATAAACTTTGCTCTTGGGCTTCTGGTTCTAGAAGCTTGCTGATGCCTGTTTAGTGTTAACATCTTATACATGATTAACTCTTGAGATACTCTTGACCCTGAAGTAATTGATGATCCTTCAATTCTGTCCATTTCACTTTCAGAAAGAAAATAAGCCATTTCAAGATTTCACAGAATAGACTCCAAAAAGATGTATAAAAGCCCTTTTAGGACCAGTGGACTACTTCCAAGTGAAAAATCATAAGTATATTTTAAAACTAGAAGAAAAATAATGAAGTAGGTATTCCTCAGAGATCTGGGGAAAAGGCAATACAACCAAATATATCTCAGATAATTTAAAGACAAAGTGATAACATATTTGGCAGTGTTGAAATAAAAAGCTTAAACATTATCTCCAAAGGATAGTCATAACAGCAATAATTTAACAAAAATATTTGCTCTTCCAAATCTTATTATACAATGTAATCATACTTAACTGACTAAACAAATAAATAAAACCCAATTCTATACATAACAAATGTTCTCAATATTTATGGGATAAATATTATACATCATATACAGTTAATTTAACTCAATTTTAGAAAACATGCAAAGAAAAGTAATGATTTTATACTCTAATTTTAAAAAGAATAAGTTCTACTTCTTCAGGAGCATGTAACAGTAATCAATCTCAAAATTAGAAGGAATTATTTAAATTAGATTAAATTTAATGGATATAATAGCTGAAAATTATTTTACAATATGTATTTGATTACCTGATACATAAACTTGCAGCTGGAGGAAAATTCAATACTTAATACAATACAATGAAAAATCATTGAAAAATTCAATACAGTGAAAAATCAGTTTTTCTCCTACTCTGATCACCTAAATCTCCCCTTTCAGAAACAACCATGATAGCATTTTTGTACAAACATTGTTTTTGACATTTTTGACATGACATGTTTTACATATTATAATGTAAACATATTTCCATGAAGTTCACATGCATACATGCTAAGTCATTTCAGTCCTACTCTTTGCAACCCTGTGGACTGTAGCCTGGCAGGCTTCTCTGTCTATGGAATTCTCTAGGCAAGAATAATGGAATGAGTTGCCATGCAGGGGATCTTCCTGATCCAAGGATGGAACTTGCCTCTCTTAGGTCTCCTGCATTGGCTGGTGGATTCTTGACCACTAGTGCTACAGGAGAAGCCAAAGTTCACATAGTTCTGTATTACTCTTTGTAAAGACAAAGGTTGGTATCATATTTTTTATTAAGAGTTTTATAGTTTCCAATATTCTGGCATTACAATTGAGGACAATAGTAACTTGTATTTGTATGTGTTTTCTTAGATGAATATATCTATAGATAAATGGTACATTTCACAAATCTTTACTATTAATTGTAAGATAAGCCACTGATTTTTCACTCATGAAGAGAAAACAATCATCATAAAAATAATATATGCTATCAATTACAAAATGCACTTGATTTTAACAATGTTAAAATATGTCTTAGAATCAATGAAATATGGTAACAGTTTCTGTATCTTAGAATCAATAAAATGTGGTGGTAAAAACTAACATTACTAAGTCAGATTGCTAAATTGCCACCTATTGCAATCTAAATGGCTTACATTTCTTTGTCAATGCAAGGTGAAGTGTGTTTCCTCTTTCTAAAACAGTGCATATTAAATTTTGACTCTTGGGTATTCTAATACATTTTAAAAAAGTATCTTTATTTTTTTCAAATACATGGAGTCTTTAAAGTATCTGTTGTATTAATTTCTCGTTTTGATATTAACTGGCCATTTAAATGCTGTCTTCTCTGCAATCACCTGTGATTTCTCAGACTTTAAACTTTATTGAGGCTTTCAATGGTAAGTCAAATATCTCTCTTGGTATCTCTCACATTGTGCTTAAAAATATGAATTATTTTCAAGTATATTTTGATATTAATTTCTAACATAATTCCACAGTGATAAGAGAACAGACTATTTATGATTTCAATACTTTCTATGAAATTTTGCACCTTATTTTATGGCCTGGACATGTTCCAGTGTCTCCTGGTTTTTAGCCTATGGGAACTTGAATAGAATTTGTACTTTACTCTTGTGTGGGAATTGTATAAATCTTAATTATATTGAATTGCTTTATAAAAANTTTTGATATTAATTTCTAACATAATTCCACAGTGATAAGAGAACAGACTATTTATGATTTCAATACTTTCTATGAAATTTTGCACCTTATTTTATGGCCTGGACATGTTCCAGTGTCTCCTGGTTTTTAGCCTATGGGAACTTGAATAGAATTTGTACTTTACTCTTGTGTGGGAATTGTATAAATCTTAATTATATTGAATTGCTTTATAAAAAATGTAAAAACAACAACCACAAACTAAAAAAAAAAAAAGTATATTTTAACATGTAGAAATGGCATTCGTATTCCTATCCTAAAGGTTGCTCTAGATTTCTTAAAACAATTTATTTCTTGAAACAATGAATAAATCTTCTGATATCCTGGCAATTAATGAAAGTTTAGACAATTTTCTAAAGTTCATCGGCAGGAATTTAAAATCCTGTGTGATGTGGGGCATTTCCCTTAATTATTTTAATCCTAATTTTCTTATTCTGTAAACTAAATATAATAATCTTATTATGATTCTCCTGAGGATTCAGTTCAGTTCAGTTGCTCAGTCATGTCTGACTCTTTGCAACCCCATGAATTGGAGCATGCCAGGCCTCCCTGTCCATCACCAACTCCCAGAGNCATCTTTGCATGAAATGTTCCCTTGGTAGCTCTAATTTTCTTGAAGAGATCTCTAGTCTTTCCCATTCTTATTCTGTAAACTGAATATAATAATCTTATTATGATTGTCCTTCGATTAAGTAAGATAATACATGTAAGGTATTACTGGAACATAATGGTTTTTCCTTATATATTGGCTATTACTGTTATTATCATTAATACTACCACTACTATGGTATTGTGTTTATGAATGAAATAATCTTAATTTACTTGTCACAACAGTTTTTCACTCAAAGTAGTTTTTCAGTAAGCAGTGCCTATATAATGCCTAAGGAAAATCACTTAGTCTTTTAGGATGCCTTTTCAATGATAATAAATATTGTGCTTTGATATCCAAAGTGATGTCAGAAGTAGTTTCAATAAATTGATACTTATCACACTGTAGCATCATGACTAAAACATATTGATTCTGTTAAATAATGCTTATCACATAATTTTGGCCTATCCTCATTTTAGTATCTAGCTCTTCCTCTACTTGTACCTTTAGCTCGTGCCTTTAATTCCTAAGCCTAATTCTCTAGTTTGTGTATATTGCCATGCTTCTCACTGTCTTCACCCTCTGTTGTTCAGTCAGTCAGTTGTGTCCTACTCTTGGTGAACCCATGGACTGAAGCAGGTCAGTCTTCCTTGTCCTTCACTGTCTCCTGGAGGTTTCTCAAACTCATGTCCATTGAGTCGGTGATGCCATACAACCATCTCATCCTCTATTGTCCCCTTCTCCTCCTACCTTCAGTCTTTTCCAGCATTAGGGTCTTTTCTAATGAGTTGGTTTTTCACATCAGGTAGCCAAAGTATTGGAGTTTCAGGTTCAGCATCAGTTCTTGCAATGAATATTCAGGATTGATTTCCTTTAGAATTGACTGATTAGTTCTCTTTGCTGTCCAAGGGACTCTCAAGAGTCTTCTCCAACACCAGGGTTCAAAAGTATCAATTCTTTGTAGTCAGTTGTTATTCAGCATTTCTCCATTTCCTTTCCTCTTTACTCTTTATTTCATCTTGAAAAACATTGAGATTTCATCTGTTGTAGTTGTGTTCAGTATTTATGTTTATTCTGAAATTATCCATAAATATATATTTATTTTTTACAGTTCTTATTTTACGTGAATATAGCTAGTGAAATTTCAGATTTAATTAATGTATTAAAATTGCCTAATAAAATTAGATAAGCAGTTATTCATTTAATAAAATTGTGTTATATTGAAATAATTCTCCCTAAAGAAAAGCATATGATATTTTACAATTAATTTTATAAAAAGTCTCCTTATGATTTGACTTTAAATAAAATTAAGCATCTCCCAGAAATATATCTCTGGGAGATAGTGGAGGACAGGGAAGCCTGGCATGCTGCAGCCCATGGGGTCACAAAGAGTTGGACACGACTTAGTGATCAAACAACAAAATAAAAATATTTTACTTTTCCAGTTTGCCTATTTTCTAGGTTTCTCATTTATAAAAATATCTTATTGTCCATAAACAAGCACTTCACTGCTCATTCAGTTCTTTTCTGTATTTTTCCTTTCTGTATGAAAGACTCTCTTTCTTTTCCATATCTCTTATCAAAATGCTATCTTTCAAGATCCTTCTACAATACTCTCCTTTTCCTTTCTTTGAGCACTTAGTGTATTTTCTTTCACATTAAAGCAAGAAGACAAGTTTTTGAATTCATCAAATGTTTTAAAACTCCACTAATAAAACCATTTTTCGTATCCTCATTGTCTGTTTCCTGAATTACAGTAGGAGACTTCTATCTGCTTTTCTGCCACTATTCTCTCTCTTGAATTAATTCTCCATATTTCTATAAGAATTACATCCTCCAAAATTTTCTTAAGTAATTTCTCTTCTGAAAAATCTCTCTTGGTTTGTTCATAACCACAAAATAAAGCTAAGCATGTAATATGGATGCTTTTCAAGTCTTTCTGTCACCTACCCCTCTGCCATCTTCCACTGCTCCATCTCCCCATTCCCTTGTCATTGTATGTCCTCCTTTAGGATATATATATATATATATATAACATAAAATAGGCAAAATTTATTAATATAAATTTGCTTTTTCATCTGGCTGTACAAAATAAATATTGAACCAATATTGAAATTACAATAACAATTAATTATTATTCTCCTGGTAGACTTGATAGGATTAGTCAATGAATTATACAGTGATGATAAGGAGAATGAAAAATCAGATGTGACTCTGTTTGATCCTGAATGATTGGAAAGACAGTATTGCTGGTAGAAAAATTTAAGCAATATATAAAGAGGCAGGTTTAGGGAAAGCTGATATATTCAGTTTGGAAATAGGCTGAAGTGCTTACGAGGACAGCCTAGTGGAGAAAACATAGTTGAAAGTGTGATTAAAGATTTGAGGAAGGATTAGACTTGCATATGGGTACTGAAAAGTTTACATTAGGGTGAATGTCATATCAAAGAACCATATTAATCACTGAATATTGTGTGTATTTAAATATTTATACAAAGAAAAAACGTTTTAGTATGACATATGTATACCAACCAGAAATTTCAGGAAAAAACACAGAATTTGTTGCCTATCTACATACTTANTATGGGTACTGAAAAGTTTACATTAGGGTGAATGTCATATCAAAGAACCATATTAATCACTGAATATTGTGTGTATTTAAATATTTATACAAAGAAAAAACGTTTTAGTATGACATATGTATACCAACCAGAAATTTCAGGAAAAAACACAGAATTTGTTGCCTATCTACATACTTAAACCAACCTCCTGTGTTAAAATTATAACAAATACATCTGTTTGAAAACAAAGGACTAAAATATTTAAATACAGAGAAAGAATAATACATAATGTAATAGATTCTTTCTGATATTGAAATACCATCTGAATAGTGGTATGCAGCATTGTGCCTCTTGGTTGTCGTGGCAACTGCATCTCAAATTTAGAGCATCGAGTTTTCACTTTCTATGAGTTTTCAAATAACGAGAATGTATAACAGATTATACAATGGCTTCTTTTTTTTTAGTTTGATGTAGAAGATGTAAATACATGTCATGTAATATAAAGTATAGATCAATTAAAGTAATAATTATTCTTAATGGTGACAATTTAGAAATGGACTAATAGGCTATTTATTATTCATAACTACACCAATTTTGAGCAACAAGGCTTTGAATACATCTCTTCTATGTTCTGCTAAATGTTAACTATCTGGGCAATAATTGCTTGAAGTTTTTTGAATATAAAGTAATCATGATTTTATCTATCTTTATTTCAGTTACAGTCATGTCATATATAAAATGAAAATTAAATACTCCCTTGTTTTCTAACTTGTTTTTTTAAAAATCAGATGCCTAATTTTCTGAATAACTATCCTCTACTGTTTATGGTCATCTGTATAAAATAATAGTATTTCCATGTACTGAAATAATGAAGTGACTTATATCAGTATTTTGTTTATTAGGCCAAAAATGTGATAATTTTTGAACCCCAATAAGTTCTTATTTTTTACTTTTAGCAAGTCAAGTATATTTTGGCATATAAACCAGGGTGTAGACCTTTTTAATGGTGAATATAGGTCTAAAGAGTTAAGGTCTGAGGAAAAGGATTTAAAGATTGTAGTAATCAATCAAAGAATCTGTTTGCTATATAGGTAGAAACATATCTTCTTACATGGAGCATCCATACTTTACTTAATGTAACTATGTGGTGACTGCAGCCATGAAATTAAAAAACGCCTACTCCTTGGAAGAAAAGTTATGATCAACCTAGATGGCATATTCAAAAGCAGAGACATTACTTTACTGACTAAGGTCCGTCTAGTCAAGGCTGTGGTTTTTCCTGTGGTCATGTATGGATGTGAGAGTTGGACTGTGAAGAAGGCTGAGAGCCAAAGAATTGATGCTTTTGAACTGTGGTGTTGGAGAAGACTCTTGAGAGTCCCTTGGACTGCAAGGAGATCCAACCAGTCCATTCTGAAGGAGATCAGCCCTGGGATTTCTTTGGAAGGAATGATGCTAAAGCTGAAGCTCCGGTACTTTGGCCACCTCATGCGAAGAGTTGACTCACTGGAAAAGACTGTGATGCTGGGAGGGATTGGGGGCAGGAGGAGAAGGGGACAACAGAGGATGAGATGGCTGGATGGCATCACTGACTCGATGGACATGAGTCTGAGTGAACTCCGGGAGTTGGTAATGGACAGGGAAGCCTGGAGTGCTGTGATTCATGGTGTCGCAAAGAGTCAGACAGGACTGAGCGACTGAACAGAACAGAACAGAAATGTTGCCTCTGGTGAATCTTAATACACTCTTTTACTTGAAATTTTAATGATTCTTTGTGATTATTTGCCTTGTTACAGGTATAGGAAAAGAAAACCACAGTATAGGAATTTGATATATTTTAAAAACCAACAGTGAATAAAACAATATTTTATTACTAATGATTATTTTATGTAGAAACACTATAATAATTTATAATATATAAGCAGTTATAACAGTTTACACATAAAAACTGACCTTCTCTAAAATAAATTTCTATGAATATTTCAAGCAATGCTGGGCAAAATGTAGCAGCATTGATTTCTTCCTCAGTAAGGAAATAGGTAATGCACACAGAGAGTGACAGTGTGCAGCCTTATGTTGATGGAGATAGCCCGCTCTTCTATTTGTGACTGTGCACAGCTGAGAAATGAACCATTTGGGATGAAATGATTGGTTTTGTTGCCCTTCTGATTTTGCTGAACTCACTATTTTTAAAAATCTAAATCAATAAGCTATTCAGGCAATTGTGCAGACATGACTTTTATTCTTAAGTCGATTTGACATGTGGTGGATTTTAGCATGAACCTAATCAGAGGAGAGGCCCATTTCTAAGCAGAGAGCTTCAGGCTAAGATTTCTTGTGCAAGTAAGTCCAGAAATCCATGTATTAAAATGTGACTCTGCCTTAACAAGGGGAGAAATCATGTTGTTGAAAAGTACCCTCAAAAGTCATGGCATTTAAAATAAACTTTGTTTAATCATCCAGGTAAAGGACATTCTATTTTTAAACTCTGGGCCTAGAAAGTTTGTACTTTCATTTCTTTAAAAAATATTTTTGCTTAAAGTCACTGTGCTTTAATGATGCCTTAAAATATTCAGGTTTTTCTCATGTATTGGCAAGAGCAAGAGGTTTGGGTCTGACTTTTCTAATGTGATATCACATTTTTGTAGTTGTGTGATCCTAGACCATAAATATTACACTAATATATCTTTATCTAACAAACTCATAATAATTATTATAACTTGAGATGTGATTGGTTGTAAAGAAGACAGTAAAATGCAATAATAAGTCTCCTGCCTCCTAGTATGAAAGAGGCATCCAATAATTATCAATTCTCTCCCTTCTTCTCACTCTATTCTCATANTTGTAGTTGTGTGATCCTAGACCATAAATATTACACTAATATATCTTTATCTAACAAACTCATAATAATTATTATAACTTGAGATGTGATTGGTTGTAAAGAAGACAGTAAAATGCAATAATAAGTCTCCTGCCTCCTAGTATGAAAGAGGCATCCAATAATTATCAATTCTCTCCCTTCTTCTCACTCTATTCTCATAGCAAATGGTCATTTCCCTTGAACTTTGCCTGTCATTAATATATAGCTTCTTCTGGACAGCAGAAAACAACTCAGGCTTAAGGATGTGTTGAATAGAGAAGTAATCTTTTTTAGAGCAAGCATTTCAAGTAGGTTATAAATATCACAAAGAAATGTGTGATGATAGTTTTGGAACATCTGCACAAACAAAATAACTGTCAGTAAACAGAAGAGTAGGAAATGTGACTTTTTTCTGCAGATATTTGGATTGAGCATCTACCCTTTGATTTATGTAATTTTATCATTATGCTGCAACTGCTTTCATTCTGAATTATTCATTCAACATAAGCTAGCAATAAAGGCAATGCCTCTTCAGCTAAACATTCTCTGACTTTAAAAAGGCTGTTTAAATGAACTACAGAGGTTTTTTTTTTTTTTTTTTTTCCCTTCCATTTTATGGTCTGAATAGATGTTGGTCTTGGACAAACCACATTTGGGGAAATTTATCACAACTTTAAGAAAAGTTACACATACACTAGTGGAATAGAACTGTCTTTGAGCCATGTCCTTGAATGGTCACTAATTTCTCTTCTTAGTCTGGGCTTCTCTGCAAAGAGTGCCACTGAAAGGCCTGTAGTGGAAATAACAGCACAAATATTGGCTTCTGCTGCTTAAGATACTCCGGATGGCTACAAGTTTCTGAAATTGCATGTGCTCATGTGATTAGCTTTTTGAGTCTGTGCTTTCAAATGTGAAATCAAGGAATAATGGATCATTAAATTTGGAAAACTCAGCAGAGGCCACAGGACTGGAAAAGGTCAGTTTTCATTCCAATCCCAAAGAAANTAGTCCAGGCTATGGTTTTTCCAGTGGTCATGTATAGATGTGAGAGTTTGACTGTGAAGAAAGCTGAGGGCCAAATAATTGATACTTTTGAACGGTGGTGTTGGAGAAGACTCTTGAGAGTCCCTTGGACTGCAAGGATATCCAACTAGTCCATTCTGAAGGAGATCAGTCCTGGGATTTCTTTGGAAGGAATAATGCTGAAGGTGAAACTCCAGTATTTTGGCCACCTCATGCAAAGAGTTGAGTCACTGGAGAAGGCTCGATGCTGGGAGGGGTTAGAGGCAGGAGGAGAAGGAGTCAACAGAGGATGAGATGGCTGGATGGCATCACTGACGTGAGTCTAAGTGAACTCTGGGAGTTGGTGGTGGACAGGGAGACCTGGCCTGCTGCAATTTATGGGGTATCAAAGAGTCAGACACAACTAAGAGACTGAACTGAACTGAACTGAAGTGCAATATTTTGAGTATTTATCAGCAGAGCCTATACTACTATAGGTAGCATATTAAAACTTAATTTTTTTTCATATTTATTACATGTTTTAAGTTCAAGTATTTACAGATTTTGTAATACATATTTTTTTTACACAAGACAGCCACTGGCTGTACCACACTGAAATTATTTAGTATTACTTTCTTGTGTTACTAGCTTAGATTTACTCTTTAAACTAAAACTCCTTTTCTATAAAAAGATTATTTAAACTAATTTGAGATTTTCGGTTAGTATTCTATATTTTTCCCTTTCAACTATATTTTAAAGATAATCCTGCACATTTTTATTATTAGGTTGGTACAAAAGTAATTACAGTTTTGCATTGTTGAAATTTGCTGTTTGATATTGGAATACATTCTTAAATAAATGGTTATGCTGTACATCATTTTAATGCACATTCTTGCTGTATGTTTTTTTGCTAATGACTTATTATTTGCTATTTATTTTATATTTACTTTAGATTATGGAAATGATGTTAGATAAAAGGCAAACTCAAACAGTTTTCTTATTTGAGTTCAAAATGGGTTGTAAAGCAGTGGAGAAAATGCGCAACAACCATGCACTTGGCCAGGAACTGCCAACAGAGGTACAGTGCAGTGGTGGTTCTTAGAAGTTTTGCAAAGGAGATGAGCACCTTGAAGATGAGGAACATGGTGACTGGTTATGGGAAGCTGACAACATCCAACTGAGAGGATCATCAAAGCCTATCAGCTTCAATGATCTTGTAACTACATGATAAGTTGCCAAAGAACTCAACATTGGTATTTGAAGCAAATTAGAAAGGTGAGAAAGCTCGGTAAGTGGCTGCCTCCTGAGCTGACTGCATATCAAAAAAATCATCATTTCAAAGTGTCTTCACTTATCATAATCATGAACAAAGAACCATTTCTAGATTGGATTGTGACATGCAATGAAAAGTGGAATTTATATGACAGCTGATGACTACCAGCTCAGTGGCTGGACCATGGAGAAGTTCCAATGCATTTTCCAAAGCCAAACTAGCACCAGAAAAAGGTCATGGTCATTGATTGGTGATGTAATGCCCATCTGATACACTATAGCTCTCTGAATTCCGGAAAAACCACTACATCTGAGAAGTATGCTCAGCAAATCAATGAGATGCACCCAAAACTGCAACACCTGCAAGCTGACATTGGTCAACAGAATAGGCTCAATTCTTCTCCATGACAATGCCCATCTGCTCGTTGCTCAACCAACACTTCAAAGTTGAATGAGTTGGTCTATGAAGTTTTGCTTGATCTGCAATATCCACCTAGCCTCTCGCCCAACTAATTACCACTTCTTCAAGCATCCTGACAACTTTTTGCATGCAAAATGTTTCCACAACCAGCAGGAGGCAAAAAATGCTTTCCAAGCGATTTTCAAATCCTGAAGCATGGATTTTTATGCTACAGGAATAAAGAAGCTTATTTCTGGTTGGCAAAAATGTGTTGATTGTGATGGTTCCTATTTTAATTATTAATGACCTATTTGAGAATGGCAACCCACTCCAGTATTCTTGCCTGGAGAATCCCACGGATGGAGGAGTCTGGTAGGCTACAGTGCATGGGGTCGCAAAGAGTCGGACACGACTGAGTGACTTTACTTTCTTTCTTTCTTCCTATACTGATTTAAAGTTCATGGTCCAAAACTGAAATTACTTTTTCACCAACCTAGTAATAAAAGCTGATACAGCATTTGGAACTAAAACAGTTGAATGAGTTGACTGTATGAGTCTCTGAGATGTAAGTGTGCATAAACTGAATTAATATACTGAATAAATTTAGTACTATTGAGACAACACATGTTGGACATCATGCCTAGTACCTGACATGCAGTAAGCACTCAAGTCAATGCTCAGAATTACTATTATTATTATAAACTTCTTAGTCTTCTAAAACATGTTACAGTAGCAAACATTTATTATCTATATGTCTATGGGATCGCACAGAGTTGGACACGACTGAAGTGACTTAGCAGCAGCAGCAGTAGCACTAGGCTTCCTTGGTATCTCAGTGGTAAAGAATTTGCATGTTTTCTTGCCAATGCAGAAGATATAGGTTTGATCCCTGGGTCGGGAAGTTCCCCTTGAGAAGGAAATCACAACCCATTCCAGTGTTCTTGCCTGGGAAATCATATGGATAGAGGAGCCTGGTGGGCTTTAGTCCATGGGGTCGCAAAAGAGTTGGACACGACTTAGCGACTAAGCAACAGCAACAAAATGTGCTACTTACTAGTTACTAATATATGTTGTATATTTAATCATAATCTCATGAAATAGGAATATTTATATCTATTTTTAAAGTAAGGAAGCTATAGCTCAGAAAATTTGAGTAAGATCACAAAATTAGAATTTATATCTGATTGTATCTGACAACAAGCCTAGCTTCTTTCTATTGACCAACTGATTCCACTATTAACAGCGTCTTAGTTTAATGAACTTTCTTTTTAAGATTTGAATGCCTACTTTTAACTCATTCATAGAGTTTTAAAATTTAGTGACATATTACATCCACTTCTTAGGTTCACAGATTCTGTGGGTCAGAAATTCAGTCAGGTCATACTCTACCAGGTTGGGTACCAAAATGTCTGGGGCTTCAGTCATTTGAGAAGGCTGAGCTGAGGACTGAAATTAGCCGAAAGCTTGGTCACTCATTTTCTGGCAGTTGATGCTGACTATTGTTCAAGACCTTCCTGTGGTCTCTCTAGGTAGCCTCAACTTCCTTACAGTAAGTGGTTGAGTTCCTGGAGTAAGCATATCAAGAAAGAGGAATGGTCAAACAGATGCATGTCCTACCACTGATCTGGCCTCACAAGTGGCAAAGTATCACTTTTTCATAGTATATTGATTGGAGCAGTCACAAATACACTTGAGTTCAAAAGGAAGAACAAATGAACTGTACCTCTTTAAGGAAAGTGGCAATGTTTTGAAATAGCATTTGGGACCAGAAATACTCCTGTGGCAAATATTGGAAGATATCATTGGCCATACTTTTATAAATAGTAATTATTTTAATGAATAAAATCTACACACATATACACACACACAGACACACACACATATATATATAAATACTAAGTGATCATGCAGTGGCCTAGTGTGCTAAAATTTTATAAAGCTTTCCTGAATAAAATATGTCCTAAAAGCCTTGTATAATTATAAAATAAATACTATCCAGTAGAATTTAAATTCTACATGTCTAATGAACATGCATCTAATGAAAACATACTTCAAATGAAAATCTATGTACAGTAAAAGTAGAAGATAAGCCCTAGTTTTGCTCTTAAATTGAGCTTTTTTAGGATGATTTTTATAAGAAAGTAAATGTGGCAATAATTAAACTATTATGAGCTACTTAGGGCAGTCACTTAAAACTTAAATAATCTATTCAATCAAAACTAACATGATCTAAATTTGGGCTACTGTTTTGCTCTTTTTTTCCAAGTTCATAGAACTGAATATAGAAAACCAATTAATTTTAATATTTAAATAGCAAGAAAATCCACATAGAGAAATTTAAATTTAATTTTTAATTCAGTCCTAACTCAGCAATCAAATCTTATGATTTAGAGATTGACATTCATTTGGGATATCTCAGGGTCTGTATGTAGTTCACTAATAGAAATCCACAAAAATTACCCTTTCTGTGGATTAAGAGGGTAAAGATTTAATGACAAATAATGAAACTAATCAAGCTATTGGGCTTCCTAGGTGGCTCAGCAGTATAGAATCTGCTTGTCAATGCTGGAGACTCAAGTTCGGTCCCTGGGTCAGGAAGATCCCCTGGAGAAGGAAATCACAATCCACTCCAGTATTCTTGCCTGAGAAATCCCATGGACAGAGAACCTAGTGGGCTACAGTCCATGGGGTCACAAAAGAGTTGGACCTGACTTAGTTACTAAACAACAACAATCAAGCTGTTGATCTCAATAATTATATTAAGGTAATATGTTTGGATAAGTAACAGAGGCCAACTGAAAGTCAACAAGAAAGTGTTCATTATCTCATTAACAAGCATGCAACAATCAAGGGGATCCTCTAGGTCTTAAAGACTGTAACTCAGCTTCTCTGCTATTTCCTTGTCTTCTCTTGAATTATAAGAGTGGTGATCACTGCAGACATTGTTTGCAGAAAGAAAATACCTGAAGCAAGTGTAGCCATGTCCTTGTTTTGTATACCTTTTTCAGGGTAATGACATTTTTTTTTTCTGTAAGCCCCCAAAATGTTTCCTACATCACTTTGTTCAGGGTTGCATTTCATGCCTGAACTCAAACAGAAGAAAAGGAATTAAATTATCATGCTTGGCTTAGTCTAATCAACCTTTGTCACTAAGGGTTGGGAAGGGATCATGATTAACATGACCACCCAAAATGTGAACAAAATATGAGTCCTATTAGCAGACAGGGAGCAGAAAGAAGGTTATTGCATAGACTAGACTGGGACCTCTCCAATTTTAATGGTCATATGGTCTCCTGGGGATATTTTTAATAATGGAGATTTTGATTTTAATGTGCTTCCAGTTCGACACGACTGCAGCGACTTAGCAGCAGCACCAGCAGCAGATGATGCTAACACTGCTAATATGTGGAACACACTTAAAATATTAGAAAGGACACAAACTATGGTGTGTATTGCCTCAGATATTAATCCTATGATATTCCTTTTCTGTTTCATTAGTGATTTTAAATGATGTTGAGTATTGATGTTGATATCGAAAAATAAAAACTACAATATAGTATATAAATTTCTTAACAAAAAGCTCATAAACCAAACAAATGGATGTTTTTTCAATTTATATGCCCTCATTTTATAATTATCACATATTTATTATCCACCAAGGCACTTAAGATTTGCCAGTGAAAGATGGAGTAGAATATATAAGCAATAGTGTAATATATGTGTGAAAAATGTTTATGAACTTTTGACTCATGAAAGATTTTTAAAATGTATGTATGAAGTATAAGCCAAGGCACATTTGGACAATTTTTTATACTTATTATGAATTTTATAGAATTTATAGTATCTTTCATTTAGCCAATCTTCCAGTTGCTGGAAATATGAGCGCTTATGTTACTAACTTNGGAAAAGACTCTGATGCTGAGAGGGATTGGGGGCAGGAAGAGAAGGGGATGACAGAGGATGAGATGGCTGGATGGCATCACCGACTCTATGGACATGAGTTTTAGTGAACTCCAGGAGTTGGTGATGGACAGGGAGGCCTGGCATGCTGCGATTCATGGGGTCACAAAGTTTTGGACACAACTGAGCAACTGAACTGAAAAGATCATTCACTTTTAACTTGCCTCATAATTTTGAATTAGGACTGAAATATGTAGAACTCCTTACTCAAAGACAAGATTACTTTATAGAGAGGTAACACATGTCTTGAGTAAATTCTCCACCAGAAACCTGGCACAAATTCACTTAACTTCTAAATTAATTACCCACTATATATCAAAAGGCAGTTTCTTCAAAGAAAAATAGTTTAAAAATTATGTATTTTGGAACAGGTAAATTCTTTTAATCATAAATTTATAATGTTCTACATTTTGTTGTTGTTGTTGTTGTTTTTTAGTCCACTATGAGTATTTCTGGAACTTCTAGTACTTGGAAGCATAGTATGTTCAAGGATATTTTCTCAGAGTATCTCACGAACCTGCTTCATATCCCTCTGCTGGCTCTGCCTTTGTATGACAGGGTTGGCTCACCACTTGATGTGATCTCTGCTGGCACTTTTGATTATTCTAATGCATATGTCTCTATTTTCACTCATGGTGAAAGTTCTGATGTTCAAAGTAAGTAACCCAAGAAAATTCATTCCTCAAAGATAGCTGTCTGATTATGTGTAGTATTTCTTAGTTTGTTACTTATTTTGTTACTTCTAGTTTTAGAACATAAAAGAAAAATGGGCAAGTGAGGAACTCATGTATTTTGTTCCCTACAGTATCCTTAGTGTCCAAAAAACTGCTTGGCATATGGTAGGTGTTCAATTGGTAGTTGAATGAGTAAATATTTCTTTTTATACAATAAAATGCAGCATTCTTTGTTCACTTTTTCTAGCAAGATTTGAAAACAATTTAATATTCTTAATAAATTTCTCAATAGATAAAGTAATGATACTGATGATTGACACATAGGCATACGAGATCTTTTTTCCTTTATCATGTGCTGTGCTTAGTCATTCAGTCATGTCTGACTCTTTGCAACCCCATGGACTGTAGCCCACCAGGCTCCTCTGTCCATGAAGATTCTCCACTCAAGAATACTGGAGTGTTGCCATGCCCTCCTCCAGGAGATCTTCCCAACCAAGGGATTGAACCCAAGTCTCCCACAGTGCAGGCAAATTCTTTACCATCTGAGCCACCAGGAAAGTACTTCTATATCATAGTATCCCCTATAAATAGTGTCATACTATCTTCTTTGAATAACTTAGCAATATTTTGTACACGTAGAGCATGATATTCCTACTGCTTCAGCAATGAGTATAGATGTAAAGTCTTCTAAATGTATATTAGAAAAGTATTTTTGCTGATTAATGGGGAACTTTGGGACAAATTTTGAAAATACAGCTTTGAAAATGTTGTTTCCTCCTTTTAGATTGTATTCTGGCCAGTTATATGGTGGCTCAGGCAGCACTGGCAATTCCCTTTTTTCTATTGTTTATTCTGCAGGCAGCATAAAAAAAGAATAATGTTTTTTCATTATCATGATATATGCAAATGAGGTTCTAAATTCCTAAATGAAGACTCAGTACCAATATCATAGATATTAACCATGTAATATTTTACGATAATTTTAATACTAAATAATTATTTTTAAAAAGGAAAAATGACACTCCATATCCTATAATTGTATAAATATATTGACCAACATTATTATTTTCCCATTACAATAACATTTTCTCCTTTCATGCTGTCCACAGTTTAATGATATTATATCTGTTGCATTACCAAATAACATTAGATTAAGGAAACACCATAAGAAAACAGTAAATATCTCTGCTGAACCAACAATTGCTGGGTCTTAACTTTCTTCATTTTTGAATGAATTTATTGGACTACTGTGATGAAATGGCTAGCTATTGATGAAAATATATGGTCCTTCTTCCAGGGGAGTGCAGATTGTCATTGAAAGGCAACTAGGCTTCTCACATGAATTTATAGCCATGAGAAATATAAAGAGCAATAATGAGTATCTTTTTCTAAAGAGGGCATTTAAGGAGCAGATAAGGCTTCTCCACAGCTTCTCTTTCTGCTGTCTAGAAGTAGAGGACTCTAAGTCATTTAAGATTAGGAAGTCAGGAGGTGTTAAAGATCTGAGTCTCTGATTCATCATGTGGGGGAAAAACACTAACGAGGAACATGGGGCTACTTTGGGCTATTTCATAATTAAAAATAAACTGTTGTATGAAGCTACTGATATCTTGGAGTTTGCTTGTTCCAATGGCTAACATCACCTTAATGAAACCAGGAATCACTGTATCCTACTTTATATAACTCAAAGCATTGCATAAATTATTACATATGTAAAACAATATTAAAAGCCAAACACAAGTATATCGTATGTGTGTGGGGTACATGGCAACCCTCTCCAGTATTCTTACCTGGAGAATCCCCATGGACAGAAGAGCCTTGTGGGCTATAGTCCATTATGTCACAGAGTATATCACATATATTAATATAATTAAGAAACATTAAAAACATAGGCTTTTGTTTTAAAATGATTACTAGAAAATAATAATAAATACCATAAAATCCCTATTGTTGACCAGAAAGTAAACATTCACTTAAACATTACAAAGATTCTATGAATTAGTTATTACTGTTCTCCATTGTACACATGTGGTAACTGAAGCTCAAGAAAGGTAATTTTCCCAAAGTTGTAGACTTAATAATGTTGAAATCTGTAGTTGAATAGAAGCTTTTTACCACCAAAGCTGGTTTAGTTGCATTATATTTGTTATCTCTAAAATATTAATAGCTCTTTGAGAAGCTCCTTTTGCCTCTTCCTTTCACTACCACTACTTGACACTAGTATGCATAAGATGCCTCCACTTTCTGGTCACGTATTCACTCTACAGATACTTGTAATCAGACTGTAATTACTTCACTAAAACTAGTCAACTCAACTTTCATTTCACATAGATTTCAGAAGAATGAACTGATAAGGAATAATCCTAGTCCAAGGGAGATATTGTGTTTAAAATGACAAATGAGAATAACATTTCTTATGCTACTATTTGCATGAAAGTTAAAATAGGAATTAATAATGTATATGCTTGTGTGCACAAAGAGTATATTGGAAAGCTAAGAACCTTGTGATTTGGTTCTCTGACTTGGAATGTAAAGGAGAGAGACTGATTATTCATTTCATAGTAGGCCTTTTGTAACTTTTAAATTTTTAACCTTAGTTCAGAAAATGAGATAAAAGGCACAGTTTTCCCAGAAATATATCCACATTAATTATTCAAGTTGCTGCTATAATATACACGGTGACCATAATTCTTTCTAGACAATATCTTTTGTTCATTTTCATGCTGAGTCTTCCACCTGGAATGTCTTTTCTCTGCCAAAATCGAGTTTATCTTTCAAGGTTGTTTGAAGTTTACCTAAAGTCTTCCCTAATTTCTCCCACATCAATAGAAAAATAAAATCACACTCTAATACGGAGTTCTCTATTTGTATATTTCTTGTGACACTAAGCTAATATCTTGTAGGATCTATGTGCATGAATTATCAGATAATAAATTCCTTGAAATTAGAAATTATCTTTATCCATCTTTGTTCCACAAAGTTTAGTCTTATCTGAGCGAGAGTAATGCAATAAATTATCAAGCTCTAGTTCAGTCAGTCCTCAGTGATGTGTAATGTTTTCTAATGTATCCAACCACAATTCAGATCTCAAAGACTTCTATGTACTTATTTTTCCCTCTCAAATCATGCATCATAATCCTTTTCCCAATACATAAACTATGTTATTTTTCTTGAGACACAAATGGTCTTTTCTTCGTGATTATAGGACAGAGGAATTTTCATCTTTTTAGTCATCACAAGAAATAAATAATGAAAGATATGGTGTGTGCAGCTAGATTCATTTGTCACTCTAGAATGGTTTTATGGTTTAATACAAACTTTTAAAAACATTTTCAAAGTCTTTTGAAATTAGTTGTCTTTTTTTCTCCAAGGTTATTAGCATAGCCTTTTGAACATATTGAGTATAAATTGTAAAAAGGCACAAATATAAGAAAATTGGTGTGCTTATAAACCTGAGTAAAATCCCTAATATATTTCTTTTTAAATAGAAATAGTAGTCATTTACTCTAGCTACTGATTCCTAGATTTAACTTAAACTAATCTCTTTCAGAATTTAGTCCTACTAGTGATATAATAAAAGGAATTGGTGAGTAAAAGATACATATTAAAGACTTCATTTTTATTCTAAGTATCTACATGCTTAGAAAATGAAGAAAATACATAAAGTGTATAAAATATAACCTAGCAGTTGTTTTGGGCTTCCCAGGTGGCTCACTGGGTAAAAAATCTGCCCACAATGCAGAAATTGCAGGAGTTGCAGGTTTGATCCCTCAAGCCAGGAAGATACCTTAGAGGAAGAAATGGCAACCCATTCCAGTATTCTTGGCTAGAGAATCCCATTGACAAAGGAACCTGGTAGGCTACAATCCATAGGGTCGCAAAGAGTCAGACACAACTGAAGTGATCTAGTGAGCAAGCTAAGAGTTGTTTTAAATAGTAACATTTTTTTTTTTTCAAATCTGTAGAAAATGAAATCTCAAGGAAGGTTCTATTTTATTAAGAAAATTAAATATGATTTTCATAGATTTATATATTAATAAATATGTAAACCAAGAAACCAAGAAAATACTGAGTATATGCAAAAAGGAAAATTAAGCAGATTATCAAAAGAATATATTTAAAACACTTAGGATTTAAATTCATTATATACGCTTTTATTACAATATATTTCAAAGCAGTAAAAAATGTTGTCCACAAATGGAGTGAATGATGTAATAAATAGCTAATGCAGATGACTTAGGTCATAACTTAGAAATTTGTTAATTTTAAAAGGTGAGAAACTATGGTTAAAATAACTTTTCAGCTACAACTGCTGAGATGTGAAACACATAGAACTAAATACAACAGCAGCACTGAACAATAAATCTCCTGTATCTTCCCAGATGACAATGCTGTCCAGCATAAAATATGTATGATAGATTTACGTGCATTCCTTCTATGCAGTGTTTATGTAACTTTAGCTGGGAACCTAGGCCACATCATTAATCCTCAGGGAGTCCTTTCTGTTAATCATTCTGCATAACACCGCAGGAGAATTCTATATTATTATTCAACTCATATTAAAGATAAACAAAATAGCCTAGGTGTGTGTGTGTGTGTGCATGTTAATTTAGTACAGTCACAGAGCTGAGATGAGGAATACTCGCGTTGTCACCCTAAAAGTCCATGAAACTTTAGTGTAAATCTAGTAATACTCTCTGGAATACTTGTATGTGAATTGCTGTCAGTGTTTTTTTCTCTTCTATAACTCAGTTATGGTAAGTTGTTCAGTTGTGTCTGACTCTTTGTGAGTCCATGGACTGTAGCCCACCAGGATCCTGTGTTCATGGAATTCTCCAGTCAAGAATACTGAAGTGGACTGCCATTCCCTTTTCCAGGGGATCTTCGACCCAGGGATCAAATCAGAGTCTCCTGCATTGCAAGCTGATTTCTTTACCACTCAGCTACCAGGGAAGCCCATTCTCTTCTATAATTCTTGACATTAAAGAAGGAAACACTGAAATGTAGCCAATTTGGTAGAATTCTGGTGCATTACCTTTTATTGTAGTTTGAAGAGAGAATCATTTAAAAGGTTTGCCTGAGTTTAATATAAACATTCTGAAAATGTTAGCAGATTCCTCAAGTTTTGGAGGATTCCTATGAGTTTATGCTTATTAAAAGTGTGAACAACTCTTGTAGTTTCTAGACATTTCTTTGGCAATTTGCAGGATGATTCTTGTTTTATTTTTTTCCCCTTAATATTGAGGTGCTTGATGTCAGCAGAAATGTGTGATACTAAATTCTGGCCATTATATATTAAACTTATTTCAGAACACATGTAGGTTGCTGATTTTTAAAATCCCCTTTTCCATTTAGATAATGTAGTACTTTTATTATGCAAAAAAATTGACAGTAATATGGGTCTGAGTGGGACCTGGGATAAGATCTGTGGCATGGTTCTGGACTCAATGACTGATGCTCTTGTTTGTGTTTCTGGCACATACTTGGCATATTTTATGCCCACTATAGAACCAGGGCCATAACATAGCAGGTTAGGTCAATATCAAAAGGAAAGCTGTGACCATTCTCCTTTCTGTTTGTGCAGCAAGTCATGGACTGATGTGCTGAACTCCTGAGAGGGGCCAGTGATCTACCAGCACCTATCATATTCCTGAAGAGACCTAGGCAAGGCTTAGGAGTGTTGACCAGTCTAATCAATGTGGAAACTCTATGAGTTCATATCACCAAAAATGTAACCGCCGGAGTACTGGAGAACATGGCACCCTTGCCACAAAGGAAATCATGGTGGCCAAAACTTATCAGTATTTTAATCAACTAGTGTATGATGTCAAGAACCCAGGTGGATAATTTCACTAGTGATATCTTACCTAAATGTTTTCAAAGGCCACTGAATTGAGAACTGGATTGATAGAAATTTACAGAGTGAAAATAGGGTAAATTTTTGGATGAAGATTGAAACTAGCCCAAATCAATATAGAAGGTGGGATCAGCAAAAACTTGCCTATTAAAATTTTTTGTACATTTGGTAACTGCAGAATTTAAGTTTCTCTGGGGTATTTTATTATTTTTTTACTTTAAAATTTTTGTTAAACGTGAAATTATTAGCAGTGACTATAATAGATTGTATCATTATTGTGGGTAACAGATTGGTTGGAAAGAATTGAGGGCATATTCAAAATAACAACTGGTGTAGCATTGAGTACTTAGGATAAATGCTGGTGCTGGTATATAGTGGCTGAATTATCAGCCCTGGAAATAATGAACAACTCCCCCCACCCCTCACATAAGTGTTTTCTGATATAGCATGTTATTTTAAAGCCTATATATAATATTGCACTTATAAAATGAATGCATTATAAATAACTGGAAAAGATCCANTAATAGTTTGTACTGCTCATTCCTCTATCCCTGTAATACCCTCTCCCTCCCTCCCAACTGATAACCACTAGTTTGTATTCTATATATGTAGGTCTGCTTTTTTTTTTTTTATTCACTAGTTTGTTGTATTTTTTAGATTCCACATATAAGTGATCCCACATGACATTTATCTCTGACTTACTTCACTTGACATAATGCCCTCCAATCCATCTTTGTTGCTGCAACTGACAAAATATTGTAGCTTTTTTATGGCAGGTAATATTCCATTGTGTGTCTGTATGTATATACATATACATATGTATATATACAAATGTACCACATATATATCCACATATGTGTATATATATGTATATATGATATCTATATCCATATGTGTGTATGTATCAGTTCAGTTCAGTTCAGTCACTAACTCGTTGTCCGCCTCTTTGTGACCCAATGGACTGCAGTACGCCAGGCCTCCCTATCCATCACCAACTCCAGGAGTTTACCCAAACTCATATCCATTTAGTCAGTGAAGCCATCCAACCATCTCATCCTCTGTCATCCCCTTCTCCTCCTGCCTTCAATCTTTCCCAGCATTAGGGTCTTTCCAAATGAGTCAGTTCTTTGCATCAGGTGGCCAAAGTACTGGAGTTTCAGCTTCATCATCAGTCCTTCCAGNCCTCTTTGTGACCCAATGGACTGCAGTACGCCAGGCCTCCCTATCCATCACCAACTCCAGGAGTTTACCCAAACTCATATCCATTTAGTCAGTGAAGCCATCCAACCATCTCATCCTCTGTCATCCCCTTCTCCTCCTGCCTTCAATCTTTCCCAGCATTAGGGTCTTTCCAAATGAGTCAGTTCTTTGCATCAGGTGGCCAAAGTACTGGAGTTTCAGCTTCATCATCAGTCCTTCCAGTGAATATTCAGGACTGATTTCCTTTAGGATGGCCTGGTTGGATCTCCTTGCAGTCCAAGGGACTCTCAAGAGTCTTCTCCAACATCACAGTTCAAAAGCATCAGTTCTTCGGTGCTCAGCTTTCTTTATAGTCCAACTCTCACATCCATATATGACTACTGGAAAAACCATAGCCTTGACTAGACAGACCTTTGTTGGCAAAGTAATGTGTCTGCTTTTTAATGCGCTGTCTAGATTGGTCATAAATTTTCTTCCAAGGAACAGCGTCTTTTAATTTCATGGCTGCAGTCACCATCAGCAGTGATTTTGGAGCCCCCAAAATATAAAGTCTGCCACTGTTTCCCCATCTCCTTGCCATCTGCCATGATCTTAGTTTTCTGAATGTTGAGCTTAAAGCAACACTTTCACTCTGCTCTTTCACTTTCATCGAGAGGCTTTTTAGTTCCTCTTTACTTTCTGCCATAAGGGTGGTGTCATCTGCATGTCTGAGGTTATTGCTGTTTCTCCTGACAACCTTGATTCCAGTTTGTGCCTCGTCCAGTACAGCATTTCTCATGATGTATTCTTCATATAAGTTAAATAAGCAGGGTGACAATATACAGCCTTGATGTACTCCTTTTCCTATTTGGAACCAGTCTGTTGTTCCATGTCCAGTTCTTACTGTTGCTTCCTGACCTGCATACACATTTCTCAAGAAGCAGGTCAGGTGGTCTGGTATTCCCATTTCTTTCAGAAGTTTCCACAGTTCATTGTATGTATGTATATATGTACATATATGTATATACATGGCAGCATGTATATACATATACATATATTGCATATGTATGCAAACTCAATGTTCATGAGTTTGAGCAGACTTTGGGAGATCGTGAAGGACAGGGAAGCCTGTCCTTGAGCAGTGCTGCAGCCCTTGGGGTCACAAAGAGTCGAACATGACTCAGTGACTGAACAAATAAGTATATACCACATCTATATATATTTATTTATTTATGGATACTTAGGTTGCTTCCATGCCTGGCAATTACAAATAATGCTGCTATCAATATTGAACTTCATGAATATTTTTGAATTCAAAAAAGTTTTTTTTCAGATACATACCTATGAATGGAATTGCTGGTCCATATGATAGTTGTATTTGTAGTTTTTTGAGAAACTTCCATAGTTTTCCACAGTGGCTACACTAATTTACATTCCCATTAAGAGTGTATAAGTTTTTCTTTTCTCCCCATCTTAGTAACCTGTGTGTGTGTGTGTGTGTGTGTATTCATTTTGATGACAGCCATTCTGTGGTGTAAGGTGTAAGGGGCTATCTCATTGCAGTTTTGATTTGCATTTCCCTGGTGATTATTGATGTTAGCCATTGAATTTCCTGTGCCTGTGTCTGTTGTATTTCCTCTTTCAAAAAATATCTATTCAGTACTTTTGCCCATTTTTAACGTTTTTTTTTTTAATGTTGAGTTGTATGAGCTGTTTATATATGTTGGATATTAATCCGTTATTAGTCATATAATTTGCAGATATTTTCTCTCATTTACTAGATTGTCTGTTTTGTCAATGATATTCTTTGTTGCACGAATGCTTTTATGTTTAATTAGATCCCATTTGTTTAATTTTGCTTTTGTTTCCTTTTCTTTAGGAGACAAAAAAAATGTTGCTACAATTTATATTAAGGAGTGTTCTGCCTATGTTTTCCTCTAGAAGTTTTATAATAGCTGATCTTACATTTAAATCTATAATCCGTTTTTAGTGGATTTATGTGTATTGCTTTGAGTTTACTTATGTATATGGTATTGGAGGAAATTCTAATTTCATTCTTTTTTTATGTAGCTATCCTGTTTTCCCAACACCACTATTGAAGAGACTGTCCTTGCCACATTGTATGTTCTTGCTTTTGTCTCCTTTGTCGTAGATCAATTGACCGTATCTCTGAGGGTTTATTTCTGAGCAGTCTATTGTGTACCCTTGATCTATGCATCTGTTTTTGTGCCCATAGCATGCTATTTTGATGATTGTAGCTTTGCAGTGTAGTTGAAGTCAGGTAGCCTGATTCTTCCAGCTTGGTTCTTCTTTCTCAAGATTGACTTGGCTATTTCAGGTCTTTTGTTTTATCATCCATTTTTCAAGCCATTATTCTTTTAGACTGTACATTTTACTGTTGTGCAGTTGTTTGTAGTGGCCTATTGTGATTCTTTGTATTTTTCTGGTGTTGATTGTCACTTTTTTTCATTGCTGATTTAATTGATTTGTGGCCTCTGCCTGTCTTCTTCATGAGTATTGACTAAAAGTTATCATATTGTTTACCTTTCTAAATGATCAGCTTTTAGTTTCACTGGTCTTTTCAATTTTTGGTTTTTTTTAGTCTCTATTTCTGCTCTGAACTTTATGACTTCTTTACTTCTACTAACTTTGTGTTTTGCTTTTTTCTTCTTTCTCTAGTTGCTTTAGGTGTAAGATTAAATTGTTTTTTGTTTGTTTGTTTGTTTCCTGAGGTAAACTTTTACCGTTATAAACTTCCCTCATAGAACTGTTTTTGCTATGTTCCGTAGATTCTGGATCATCATGTTTTTGTTTTCATTAGTTTCTGGGTATTTTTTAAATTTCCTCTTTAATTTCTGAAGTGTGTTTTCTTGCTTATTTAGAAAAATAGAATTCAATAGATAATTTTTTTCTTTCTTTGCATAATCACAAATCTTAGTATTATATCTCTAAAAGAATTTGTTTTGGCAAAGACTGTACAAATTTGACAGAGAGAAAATGCTATCTGTTTCAATCAGTGTTTGGTTTCACACAGCAGAAATCATAATGACTTTAAGCTTGAAGATATTTAATGTCAAATATNATTTTTTTCTTTCTTTGCATAATCACAAATCTTAGTATTATATCTCTAAAAGAATTTGTTTTGGCAAAGACTGTACAAATTTGACAGAGAGAAAATGCTATCTGTTTCAATCAGTGTTTGATTTCACACAGCAGAAATCATAATGACTAGTTTAAGCTTGAAGATATTTAATGTCAAATATTAGGTCACTTGCTTCCTTGATGGTTCAGAGGTTAAAGCCTCTGCATGCAATGTGAGAGACCTGGGTTCAATCCCTGGGTCGGGAAGATACCCTGGAGAAGGAAATGGCAACCCACTCCAGTATTCTTGCCTGGATAATCCCATAGATGGAGGAGCTTGGTGGGCTACAGTCCACAAGGTTGCAAAGAGTCAGACATGACTGAGTGACTTCACTTTCACTTTTCACTTTCTTTCATTAGTTCTCTTACATAATTTTGGAAGACTAGAATAATAGGCTATAGTTCGTAACTCCAGAAGTAGCTTTCAGACCCTAGTGTTACTATGTGCAGGATGGTTAAAGTCTCCTTTTTAATGTCTAGAAAGGTGTGAAATCTTCTGGCATGTACTGAGAGCAGAACTCTACCAGTGTCTCTGCCAGCAAAGCAATGCTTCATGTCTTTCTTTTCTCCACATTTAACTCTGTTTTACAGCCAAATGCCCCCATGAGAGTATTTAACTTGTGGAGTCTGAATTATATCTATGACTCTGGCTACATGGGTATCTGGGAAAGACAGAAATTAGATTCCAGAATCTACAACACTGTAAAGGCATACTTAATAGGAGTTGGAATCATTTTTGAATAAACCATTCCATAGAATTTGCTTAAATTCACTCATTAGGAAATTCAATAAAAAATATAATAGGCAGCAGAAATGTTAAGGGTAATATAATGTATCTGTTTGTCCTACAAACTGAGATGTTTCACTTATTCCTCACAAAAGAGTGCATTCATCTTTTGTTGGTAGTCATTTTTCCTATGGTTCAGGTATAATCTCAAATTGTTATTTTGTAATCTATAAATTTAATTTTTATTAGCATCACTAGGGCATATGCAAAGAAGAAAATTGTGTCATATCATAGTTCTTGCTAGTTAGGAAATCTTAGTTCAGGGATTACCTTTTTTTACATTGTACACTATGATTAGTTTTGTGCTACAGGCATGTGCTGTTTAACAGAATTCAGTGTGAGTGTGGTCTAAATAGTACCCTGAATTTGGACATTGTAGCAGTTCTTATAATCTTTAATGGTTATTTATGACTTCCTTCACCTACTAACCTTTATATTTTCTTTCGCTCTCAGCAAAATACTGACTCAGGGGTCTGTGCTTGATAGAGTGACTCAAAACCCTTATTCCCAAAACATTTTGAGCCTTAGAACTCCTACTGTAATGATCTGATGTAGTTTTCCACTAACTTTTACCATTGGATGTACAGTGCCAAAAGTAGCCTAGAGAATCCTCTAGAATACATCCATTCACTTTCCCTCTATTATGTAACAGAAACTCCAGCTCCTTTTAATAATTGGAGTTTCTCATCCATGCAAGGGTAGTAAACTCTTCTCTGACTCTGACTCAGAGACTTAAAAAGTTCAAATGGAAATCTTGATTTTAAGCTAAATAGAATCACCATTGTGCCACTGGGAAGAAACTTTATTTCCTTAGAATTAGATCTCTAAATTAACAGAGATGAAAGTATAAAAACAAGGAGAAATAAATGCGAAGAGACACTGGAAATACAGATGAGAGAAACTACTTTATTTTCTATCTCTTGGTTCCAACTAAAGGAGAAATGTTATCATTTGTTGTTTGCAGATTCATGAAAATTTATATTGCACCCTGTAGAAAAAGTCCAAGCACCTACTCGATGTTAATATTTAACTGATGATATTATCAATTCTTCAATAGTAAATGTTAATGATATTGTAAGCAGTAGGTGGCCATGCATTAAAGAAAAGAATTTATATAATTTTCATCAAATATGTTTAGGTAAATTTCAAATAAATTTGAGATTTAAAAGTAAATGTAGAAATATTAAAAGTAATCATAATAATAAAGTGAAATTGTTTACAAACTAGGAGTAAGGAGGATTTTTCTAGCCGTAACTTTTATTCTACTTGAAGAAACTGAAGGAAACATGGATAAACTTGACAATGTAGAATATAAAAAAGATATTTGCTTGGGAAGAAATACCCTAAGAGGAGAACACAAATGTACAAAAAATAAAAATAAGATTTGACCAACTGAAAAGTAAATTTTTATAATATACTTGAAGATTTAATACTACCAATAAGTGAAGAAAACCTACAAATTAAGAAGGAAAAGATAAGTAACCAAACACAAAGATATTCAAAGAAAAGACCAGTTCCAAAGGAAAGAAAGAAAAATGCCAATTTTAAGATGTTTCTGCTAAGCTAAAATAGGATAATTATAGCAAAATAAAAATGAATAATTATTAAATGGATTTCAATCCATCATATATACAAAAAGCCCATGAATTTTAAATGACATCAAAAAGGTAATAAAACTTCATGGGTCAACAGTGGACATTTCTGAGGACAAAGTCCTAAGCTACACAGTCACTAATTAATAGAATTTTTTTTTCCATACTGACTTTCAAGAAACCAGAAATAAATTTGCAACTTAATCTTAGCAACTTATCTTTTTTTGATACAACTTACTATTTCTATTTATGCTTTTGTGATTTGTGAAATGCTCATAAATATTTTTTTGCAAGCCATTTCTCTTCTTTTGTGGGCTTCCCTTGTCACTCAGCTGGTAAAGAATCCGCCTGCAATGTGGGAGACCTGGGTTGGGTCCCTGGGTCAGGAAGATCCCCTGGAGAAGGGAAAGGCTACTCACTCCTGTATTCTGGCCTAGAGAATTCCGTGGACTATATAGTCCATGGAGTCACAAAGAGTTGGATACGACTGAGCAACTTTCATTTCTCATTTCTCTTCTTTTGAGGAAGAAGATAGCACCTTATAAAATAATATTTTCTCAATATATGTGACTATATACACTCACTAATATGAGAACAATGAGAGATTGAGTAGACAGACAGTCTGAGGATAAATAGGGACAAGATCCTTCCAATATGGAGGATATCGCTGTTTGCTCTGTAAATTAATAGGTAGTGATGAAGACTGAGGAAAGAGAAATGTCAGATCACATTTGGGTGTAGCAGGCCTATTTCATGTTACCAACCAGTGATAATTTGGTATAGTGAGAGTGGTCCGTATAAGGCACTTTTCCAATGAAGAAAAAGCTGAAAGAGGAATGCAATGGTGCCATGAAATATTATGATTTGGCCTGAATGTTACTAGATATAAGCAAGGTAGAAAATAGGAAATAAATGAATTAGTTATCATATATATTATTAAAATAATTTACAATATCATTCTCTGTGCAGAACAAAACTGATTAATCAGATTTATTCAGCAATTTCTCTCTATCTCTCTGACACACAGAAATTTTAATACATGGCAATTTATCTACAAGTTCAAAAACTATATTTAATGGCAAATATATCAGAAAAGGGTGATAAGTATATGTGTTATCTTTAGAAAGGTATTGTATAAACTATTGAGAAGTATCAAAGTTAATGTCATTATATGGAAAGATATAATGTTATCAATTNGATTAATCAGATTTATTCAGCAATTTCTCTCTATCTCTCTGACACACAGAAATTTTAATACATGGCAATTTATCTACAAGTTCAAAAACTATATTTAATGGCAAATATATCAGAAAAGGGTGATAAGTATATGTGTTATCTTTAGAAAGGTATTGTATAAACTATTGAGAAGTATCAAAGTTAATGTCATTATATGGAAAGATATAATGGTTATCAATTAATCTATTAATAGATATAAATGTTAATAAAATATGAAAATTATAGTGAATAAAAGGCAGATAAATAAGACATTGTTATCTATAGCTTTCATAAAGAACAGAAATTCATTTTCAGTGCAATCAAGGAAAGGAGGTATAATTAGAATCTAGAAAATAATAGGAGAAAATGAATATAAACCCTAGAACTTAGAATAAAGCAATCCAAGGAGCTCAGTTGATAACTTCATGATATTATTGTAGCTATGGAGATGTAAAATGGGCTCTAGAGAAGATTTAGAGGAGATGCAAATAAACAAAATGGAAGGGAGAGGATACAGTAAATGTATTCTATCATGGGATGTAACCAGGTGTTTAATATCATTACCATATGCCCCATTTGATTTTGCTAACAACTGAAAAGCACATTTATCTAAATTTTTAACATATTTAGACATTAACCAAATAATGAGTTATCTAAATTGTACATTGCAAATAAAAATTAGATTAACCATTTAAACTGAAGTAATAAGAAATGACATTAAATTATTCAATGACAAATAGCTCTATCCAGTTAAATGTCATTCACATTTTAAGAAATTTACTTGTCAGAAAGATAGCTAACTGCTGAAATGATAAATAGTATGGTAAATTCAGAAAAATATCAATTAGTAATCTACTGTTTTTGAAAGCAACATCTTCTGGCATTTTTCCCATTATAGTTGTATTATTGCCTTTTATTTATAAATGAAGATGGGTAACTTTCATGACATATACATCTCTCATTCAGACTAAATGGAAATTATGTTTCAAATTTACATCCAAATAAATAATAATACAGTTCCAATCCAATCATTTCATTTAAATGACTATACAGGAAATTGGGTTCTAAATATACTTGGAAGGGAAAAATATGTATTTGTAACCCAGAATTTAGCACATTAAAGAGTTCATTGCAGTAAAATGTAGTAGAGTCTTTTTGAATTTATTTAGCCAATACTGAACTATTTTTTAAAATTCACTTAAATGGGTTCTGGCTATATTCATGACAACTGATTCAAAAGAATTATCCAAAGACACAAGAATGGGATGCTATGCTATTTAGAGTAAGAATTGGAGTAATTCTGAATGGTGATTTTTCTTTGAAGTGTGAAAAGATTTCACTATTTCTATTTTCTGGTTTTTAGTTTGGCAGTGAAAATTGTGTTAGAACATAATACTCATACCCCAAAGATATCCATATCTTAACAACTGAAATCTTTTAATATAGTAAACAAATCCAAAGGTAATTTGCAGATGTGATTAAGAGTATGGGATTTGAGTTATGTTGATATGCATCAAGTCAAATGACAGGAGCCCTTGAATATGAAGTACCTTTCCCTGCTGAAGTTGAGAGAGAGAGATGATTCAGGAAAATAGGAGGAGGAGAGAGTATTGTGAGAAGAATTCCACCCACTGTTGCTAGTTATGAGAGATAGTGACACACTTGTAAATGGGCCCTGGGAGGCCCCTGGGAGTTAAGGCAAGTCTCAGATGACAGCCAGCAAGGAAACAGGACCTCAGTTGCAAGGTACTGTTCTGCCAACAACTTGAATGAGCTTGAAAACAGATTCTTCCCTAGGGCCTCCAGTGAGGAACACAGCTCTGCTGAAATCCTGATGTTTGGTCTTGTGAGATATGAGCAGACAAATCAGCCAAGTACACTAGACTTCTGACCTACCAAACTGTGAGAAATAAATTTGTGTTGTTTTAAGGGTCAAAATATTTGGTAATTAGGTACAGTACTAATAGAAAGCTAATACGTTTCTTCAGCTTTTCTTATGTGAATTTCTTTTATCAAAATGCATTTTCTTGTGGCTAAAATTTTAAGGGAGTATTGGTATATATTATAATATTGAGTTATTTGCTATAAAATGCCCACTATTTAAGTACCTATATAACATAGTTTCATAAGTGCTGAAACATAGCATAATGGAATAAAAATAAAAATTTAAACATTTTTTCAGTAGCAGTTAAACAACTTAACTCTATTAATTATTGCACAAGTTTCTAATGTTTAATTTCCTCATCTGTCACTTGTTGACAGTAACATGTACACAAAATTAATAGAATTTGTAAAAGTAGCATAACACAACTTGAAGCATATGTGAGTAATAAAATTGATTTCTTCATCATCTGCTTTTCTTGAACAAAATTATGTGCCCCTATGACCCTACACATAGCTCTTGGTGATTACTTTAGATTGAGAGAACCAATATATGTATTTATTTATTTTATCTTTGTGATATAATTTCTTCTAATAATAGAGATGATCTTTGTTTAGACGGATACAAAAGCAACTCATGATCAATCACATTCCCTGCCATTGTTTGCATTCTTGTGGATTTATGAAATAAAATAGGTACTGGAATTTTTCTAGGCATGTTTTAATAGAATTAAAGAAAGTTAACAATGATTCACTGCAGGGAAGTAATGACTAGCACAGCTCCTAGTAATTTCCTGGGACAATAACATATAATTCTGGGGAATCCAGGCTGATGGGGTAGAATGGTGAGAAGAGTACTCAGTAGGGGAAAATGAGAAAAGACGTTGTATGAATAACATTTGTTTACTTAGTGATATTTTCCCTAAGATTAGCCCTCCTAAAAATCAAAAACTAATTGTATAGTTTTTTATTATACTTTATTTTCTTAATAAACCAAGTAGGACTTATAATGATTTAGTGTCTTTAGGAACTGAGACTATGATGTATATTTCATATTTTTTCTTAAACAGTTATGTTTTAATACTCTAATTTCTTCATGTATTTATAATGTCTTTAATATAATATCTCAAATATAACTGATGATCAGTGCATGGTTTTTTATCTACTCATGATAAATTAATAAATAAATTGTATTTCATCTAAACAAAGCAGAAAATGGAAATCAAAATATTTCTATCTTTACTTGGGAAAAGATAGTCAATTATTTTTATCTAATGCTATCTAAGCAACTTAAATATGTAGATTTCATACTTGTAGTTAGTGATTTCAATATTTTTTGTTTTGTTTTCATCTTGCTTTTATTTTGTTATTGCTCAGTAAAGCAGTAATTATACTCAGTATGTACTTTGTGCTATGGAAAATAAAAAAGAAATATAGAATATGATTAATGTCTACAATAGGATATAACAAACACTTAAGAACTGGCCTAAGTCAGTCTAGTGCTCCAAATGCTCTAGTGCTCCAAGTGCTCCAAATGCTGAAGTCTGGCAAAGCTTCCATCAGCCTTTGCCTGAGTGTCTGAACCTGAGACCCTTACCTCAACTACATTTTACATACAGTATGTACAAGAAATAAACTCTTTTCTCTTTTTATAGTTAAGTCAGTGAGATTTGCAGATTGTTTTCATTAACATAAACATAATTTAACCTGTTCTGACTGAAATGGACATTGATATATCAAGTTACAGCCCTACCCTAGCAGTAGCAAAACATTTGGTAAAACTATTCAGCAGTAACTTGCGAAGGAAGTAGACTATGTAACAAATGAATATTAATGGTAGGCTAGGTGATTTTGTTTTCTTTTTTCAAGGATTTATGTGAAAAGAACTCAGAAAAGAATTGCCTGAAATAAAAGAGGGTAGAGCAAGAAAGGGAAGCCTTTTTAGGGCTGGAAAGAGCAACTGCTTCAAGACTAAATAATAGGACATAAATTTGAGAAGGTAGTTGAGAGATAAAAACCAATTAATCCTAGCCTGATAGCAAGGATCAAATCAAGTTTATGGTTGTCATACATTGTTAAAATCTCCTTGGGGATCAATGTGGTGCTGAGTAAATCCTTTCAGTATATAAATGGTCACTTGGTCTTTCAGCATTCCATGTAGTCCCACTTAACTCAGTTGTGCCTGTAGGGCCTGCTCTGGAATAAAGGTTTGGGTCCCACCTAAGTAAATATGTTGAAGCCCTAACCCCCAGTGTGATGGTGTAAGTTGATGGGGCTTTGGGGAGATAATCAGGTTGAGATGAGGTCATAATCTTGAGGCCTTCATAATGAGGTTAGTGCCCTTGTGGAAAATAATGACATCAAAGAACCCCCTCTCTCAGCTATGTGAAGACATATCAAGAAGGTAGCCATCTGAGAGATAATAAGTTCATTTTCACCAGAACTGAACCATGCTGGCACCCAGATCTCTGACTTCCTGGTTCCAGAACTTTCTGTTGTTTAAGGCACCCAGTGTGTGGTATTTTGTTATAGCAGCCCAACAAAATGGGCTAAGACAGACCATTACATAGATTTTATGTTTTATCATCATCAGGAAATTTGTGTCTAGTCTTACATTGGGAAATGGTATAGTCTGAAAACCTGACTGCCTCTTACCATAGTGTGTAGTTTGCTAGGGTTGTCTTAACAAAGCACTACAAACTGGGTGACTTAAACAATAGAAATTTATTGTCTCACCATTCTTGAGACTAGCAGTCCAAGACCAAGGTGTCAACAAGAGTTGTTTCCTTCTGAGGGCTGTGAGAGAAAATCTGTCCCATGCCTCTCAACCACCTTCAGTGATTTGCTGACAGTCTCTCGCCTTCTTTGACATGTTTGAAGCATCACCCTGGTCTCTGTTCCTGAGTGCAAGCCTGAGTATCCAGACATTTTCTATCATTGGGGTGTCTGTGAGTGTGTGTGTGTGTTCATTGGATCCTTTTTTATTTTTGAAATGGTGTAAAAATAGTTCAGAGAGTGCCTGTATAATTTTCATTCAACTTTCCCAATGATAAAAATTATATATAACCTCAGTATCATTATCAGAACTAGGAAACTGACATTGAATCAATACTATCAACTAAACATTTTATTCAGATTCACAAACTTTTACTTATTCAGTAACTTTAATGTGCAATACTATGAAATTTTATCATGTTTAGATTTCTGTAATCAACATTAGACCCTCTATATAGAACTGTCCTGCCTCACCAAAGGCACTGTCACACTTCCTGTTTATAGTCTCTTCCACCCTAGTAATCACTGATCTGTTCTTCATATTGTAATTTTTTCATTTTGAGAATACTGTATAAAAGGATTTTAGAATATGCAACATATTGATATTGACATTTTTGTTCACTGAAATGCCCTTGATATCCATCTAAATTGTTTCACAGATTAATACCTATTTTTTTTAATTGCTGAGTAATATTTCATTGTCTGAGTAAGCCACAATTTATCCATTCACCAGTTTTGCATTTAGACATAATGATCCTTTTGCATTGATTTTTAATCATTTTTTTGTTCTCAATTATATTGATTTGTCTTCATTTATCATTTGCTTTCTTCTATTTGCTTTGGATTTACCTTGATATTCTTTTCCTAGCTTTTAGTGGTGGAAGCTTATATTTTGATTTCATACCATTCTTGCTTTCTATTATAAACATTTAGTACTATAAATTTTTCAGAACTGTATTGGCTACATCCCACAAATTTTAATATACTACACTTTTAATTTTTATTCAGTTCAGTTTTTTTTTTTTCTTTTCCTTTGAAACTTCTTTTTCAACCCACAAATTGTTAAGTTTGTTGTTTAATTTCCAGGTATTTGGAGATTTGCCTCTTATCTTTTTTTTATTGAGTGATCAATTGATTACATTGTATTCAGATAACATACTCTGTATATTTTCAGTTTTCTAAAGTTTTTGAAGTTTTTTTTGAAACGCATCATGTGACATATCTTATTGACTGTTTCAACAGTACTTTTAAAGAATATGTATTTTGCTATTTTAAGGTGAACTGTTCAACAAATGTCAGAATCTTTTGGCTGGCAGTGGTGTCCAGCCATTCCATATCCTTACTGATACTCTGTCAAGTAATTTCTGAGAGAGGTGATTTGGTGTCCCTAATGGTAATTATAGATTTAAAACATTTTTCCTTTTAATTCTATCAGTTTTGCTTCAAATATTTTGAAACTTTCTGATTGGTGTCTACATATTTAGGATTGCTATACCTTCTTGATGAATGGACTTATTTTTATAAGTATTTAATGTCCCTTTCTGTTCCTGGCAAATTTCCTTGCTCTTCAGTCTATTTATCTGTTAATAATATAGCTATTCATGCTTCCTTATGATTTGAGTATATATGTTAGTGTCTATATGGTTTATCTCTCTATGCCTATTTACGTTCAGTTTACCTATACTGTTAAATTTGAAGTGAGTTTCTTATAGATAGTATATAGTTGGTTAATAGCCTTTTTGTATCCACCCTGCCAATCTCTTATCTTCTAAACGATTTATTTAGGCCATTTGTATTCACTTTAATTATAAAGTTATTAAAGTTGAACTATATAAATTTTGTGTTTGTTTTCATGTTCTCTGTTTTCCATTTCTGTGTTATTGGCCCCGCCATTGTGTGGGTTACTTAAACATTGTTTAGAATTTTATTTTAATTTCTATGATGCTTTTTACTGTATCACTTTCTATCACTCCTTTAGTAGGTGCTGTATTTTATTATGTACCCATAATGTAGTAGAATCTACTTTGTTGACATTTTAATGGTGCTCTGAGTTATGGATAGGGGAGGGTTTTGTGACTATAAATGGTGGCATAACGGATCTTTGAGGTGACAGAACAGTTCTGTATCTTGATTTTGATATTGGTTGCATGAGTCAGGTGGTCATGATTTTTTATATTTTAAGTCAGGAGCTAATAATATGAAAAATTCAAATAATATAATATGTACTGATTTTAATAATGGTTCAGTGAAGTCAGAAAAGGCAATGGCAACCCACTCCAGTACTCTTGCCTGGAAATTCCCATGGATGGAGGAGCCTGCAGGAGGCTGCAGTAGTGGTCTTAACTGGACTTATTAGCAAATCTATATTTCATCTGAAATTCTATTTTAAAATAGCATAAACNTTGAAGAATAACTGACATACAGTGTAATATTAGTCTTTGAGTACAACATAGTGATTTGACATTTATATACATTATGAGATTATCACCGCGATAGATCTAGTTACCATCTGCTACCAATTACAGTATTATTGATTATATTCCCTATTTAGTATATAATATCCCTGTGACCCTTACTATATGACCAGAAGTTTGTGTCTCTTAAGTCCCCTTACCTATTTCTCCAATTTCTTTCTTCACCAGCAGCAACTGCTTGTTTGTTTTCTGTATTTTTGAGTCTGTTTCTGTTTTGTTTCTTTATGTGTCCTGCTTTTTAGATTCCAATGAAATCCTAAGTATTTACTGTTTTATATCTGGTTTATTTTCCTTCACATAATACCTGCTAGGTCCATTAATGTTGATGAAAAGGCACAATTTCTACTTTTTATGGCTGAACAATATTACTTCTATTGAGCCATGAAATATTACTGAGTAATAAAACTTCTATTTTGTCTATTCATATTTTTGATGAACATTTAGGATGTTTCTGGATCTTAGCTCTTGTAAACAGTACTGAAATTACATATATGTTTTAAAATTATTTTTTCATTATCAGGTAAATACCCAGAAGTGAAATGGCTAAATTGTGTAGTAGTTCTATTTTTAATCTTTTAGGAGGCTCCACACTGCTTTCCATAGTAATTGCGATAATTTACATTTCTGCCAACAGTGAAGAAGAAACAAGAGTTCCTTTTATTTCACATCTTCACCAACACTTATTTTTTGTCTTTTTGATAATTGTCATTCTGGCAGATGAAGTGGTATCTCACTGAGATTTTTATTTTCATCTTCCTGGTGATTTATGGTGTTGAGATTTTTTTTTTTTTTAATGTGCTTATAGTGATCTGTCTGTCTTCTTTTGGGAAAATGTCAGATTTAGGTCCCCTATCCAGTTTTTATTCTGATTTTTTTATATGAACTTGTATTAAACTCATCAGATATGTAATTTACAAATATGTTCTTTTATTCAGTCAGTTCCCTTTTCACTTTGTTGATAGGTTCCTTCACTGTGGAAAACATTTTTAGTTTGATGTTATTTCATTTGTTTACTTTTGCTTTTGTTGCCTTTGCTTGGGGAGATATTTCCCCCAAAATGTTGCTATGACTGATATCAAAGAACTGACTGCCTGTGCTTTCTTCTAGGAGTTATAGTGTTTCACGTCTCACTTTTAACTCATTAATCCAGGTGTGTTTTTGTACATGGCATAAGCTACCGATACAGATTTATTCTTTTGCATGTGACTGTCCAGTTTTCTCCACAGCATTTAGTTAAGAAGCTGTCCTTTCCTCACTGTATAGTCTTGCCTCTTTTGATGTAGAGTTATTCCCTGGTGGTGCAATAGTAAAGAATCTACCTGGCAGTGCAGGCGATTTAAGGGATTTGAGTTCACTCCCTGGGTTGGGAAGATCCTCTGGAGAAGGCAACCCACTCCAGTATTCTTGTCTGGGATATTTCATGGACAGAGGAGTCTGGTGGGCTATAGTCAGTGGGGCTGTAGAGAGTTGGACGTGACTGAATGACTGAGCACAGTTAACCATATAAACATGGGTTTATTTCTGGGATCTCTATTCTGTTCAGATGACCTGTGTGTCTGTTTTTGTGCTGGTACTATATGATTTTGATGACTGTGATTTTATAACATAGTGTGAAATCAGGGAGCATAATGCCTCTAGGTTGATTCTTCATTTTCAAGATTGCACTGACTATTCAGGATCTTTCATGGTTCCACAAAAACTTTGTGATTATTTGTTCCAGTTCTGTGAAAAATCCTATCAGTATTTTGATAAGGATTGCATTGATCTGTATATTGCTTTGGGTAGCTTGGACTTCTTTTTTTCATTTTAGCCTGGGCATTTTAACCATATTAATTTTTTCAGTTCATGAACACGGTAAAAGTTTCCATATATTTCTGTTGTCTTCAATTTCTTTCATCAGTGACTTATAGTTTTAAAGTACAGAGCTTCTTGGTTAAACTCATTCCTAAATTTATTGTTTTTTGAAATAATTATAAATGAGATTATTTTCTCATTTCTCTTTCTTATCATTTGTTATTAGTGTATAGAAATGCCACAGTTTTTTGTATATTGATTTTGTATCCTAATTTTTTTCTGAATTCATTTTTTAGTTCTAAAAGTTTTTGGTATAATCTTGGGATTTTCTATATATAGTGTCATATCATATACAAATAATTACATTTTTACTCCCTCCTTTCCAATTTTAATGGCTTCTATCTCTTTTTCTTCTTGCTATGGCAAGGACTTCCAATATTCTATGGAATAAAAGCAACAACAGTGAGCATCCTTCACTACTGCTTGATTGTAGGGAAGTAGCTTTCATGTTTTCCTGAGTGTGATATCAGTCATAGGTTTGCCATATATGGCCTTTATTAGGTCCAAGTATATTCCTTCTATACTCACTTTGTTGAGAGTTTTTATCACAAGTGGATGTTCAATTTTGTCAGGTCTGTTTTCTGCACCTATTAAGATAATTACATGAGTTTTAACCTTCAATTTATTAATGTTGTAGATCGCATTTAATAAATTGTGGATATTAAACTGTCCTTGTACTGTTGGGATAAATCCCACATGATTATGGTGTGTGACCTTTTCTTTATGTATTATTAAAACCAGTTTGCTAATATTTTGTTGAGAATATTTGCATCTGTGTTCTTCAGTGATATTGGCTCTTAATTTTCTTTCCTTCCTTCTTTTTTCTTCTTAGTTTTTAAAATTCTTGTCTCGTTTTGGTATCAGAGTCATGCAAGCTTCCAAGAATTAGTTGAGAAGTTTTATTACCTCTTCAGTTATTTGAAATAGTTTGACAAAGTTAGGCATTAATTCTTCTTTAAGTGTTTGGTAATATTCACCTATGAAGATGTCTGGTCATGGATTTTTGATTACTGGGAGTCCTTTAAATTACTGATTGACTTTAATTACTCTAATCAGTCTACTGGACCACAGTCTTGTCTAACTCAATGAAATGAAACCATGCCGTGTGGGGCCATCCAAGATGAATGGGTTATGGTGGAGGGATCTGACAGATTGTGGTCCACTGGAGAAGGGAATGGCAAACCACTTCAGTATTCTTGATTTGAGAACCCCAGTGAACAGTATGAAAAGGCAAAATGATAGGATACTGAAAAAGGAACTCCCCAGGTCGGTAGATTCCCAATATGCTACTGGAGATCAGTGGAGAAATAACTCCAGAAAGAATGAAGGAATGGAGCCAAACCAAAAACAATACCCAGCTGTGGATGTGACTGGTGATAGAAGCAAGGTCCGATGCTGTAAAGAGCAATATTGCATAGGAACCTGGAATGTTAGGTCCATGAATCAAGGCAAATAGGAAGTAGTTAAACAGGAGATGGCAAGAGTGAATGCCAACATTCTAGGAATCAGCAAACTAAAATATACTGGAATGGGTGAATTTAACTCAGATGATCATTATATCTACTACTGTGGGTAAGAATCCTTAGAAGAAATGGAATAGCCATCATGGTCAACAAAAGTCTGAAATGAAGTACTTGGATGCAATCTCAGAAACGACAGAATGATCTCTGTTAGTTTCCAAGGCAAACCATTCAATATCACGGTAATCCAAGTCTATGTCACAACCAGTAACGCTAAAGAAGCTGAAGTTGAACAGTTTTATGAAGACCTATAAGACCTTTTAGAACTAATGCCAAAAAGATATCCTTTTCATTTTAGGGGACTGGAATGCAAAAGTAGAAAGTCAAGAAACACCTGGAGTAACAGGCAAATTTGGCCTTGGAATACAGAATGAAGCAGGGCAAAGGCAAATAGAGTTTTTACCAAGAGAATGCACTGGTCATAACAAACACCCTCTTCCAACAACACAAGAGAAAACTCTACACATGGACATCACCAGATGGTCAATACTGAAATCAGATTGATTATATTCTTTGCAGCCGAAGATGGAGATCTATACAGTCAGCAAAAACAAGATTGGGAGCTGACTGTGGCTCAGATCATGAACTCCTTATTGCCAAATTCAGACTAAAATTGAAGAATGTAGGGAAAACCACTAGACCATTCGGGTATGACCTAAATCCAATCCCTTATGATTATACAGTGGAANTAATTATCCTTCTGAATTATCACTAAACCCTCAGTCATCAGAAAAGATTCACTTATGATCATGATAATTTCCTGAATATTAAGAAAAACATCCTAATGCACTCTAGTTAAAAAAATTTAATTATGGTAAGTAAGAAGGGTTGTCTGCCTGATGATTAACAAGAAAATGCATTGGAAACCTCATTTTTAAAGAATTCTTTGTAGTAAAGCATTCACACTTCATTTGATTGAGACTATCTTTTAGTTTTTATTATATTACTGAGTTTTTAAATACCAGCTTGATTGGTTTATTGCCAATTTATAAATTATAAAAATATTCTTATTAATGAATTTTCTTTGATTAAAGGAAATTAGAAAATAGATATAAAAACTGTAGCAAAATTTTCACTTATTTTATAATTATTTAAATTTCTAAAAATTTTATTTTATTAAAAGTAGGTTTTTCAAAGTTTTCTGGCTGTATTAGAACTTGATGTTTAACAAAATAAAAATATTAAAATAAAGAAGGCAGAAAACATAAAGATTTACCCACTGCTCTAGAATTCAGTTTGTGGTGGAAGGGATTCGGTTCATCTATCTGTTCATAAAGTTCTCTGGGTCATATTCAGGGGACTCAACTGTATGTATCTGTAGACCTATTTGAAAAATAGCAGGATCTCTTTAATACAAGACTAATATCAACAGCATCCCAATTAATGATGTTGAGAATGTAAAATTCTGTCCCTATTATGTGAAGTGGGTATAAAATACTTTTATTGTAATAAGATTTTTTTTTAAACTAATTGAACCTTAATATGGATTCTGTGTAATTAGTGATAGGAAATGTTTCTTAATATCAGCTCTTTTATAGTATTGGTAGAGGGTAATGTCTTCATTGAAATATTCTGCTGCTGTGGCTGCTGCTAAGTCACTTCAGTCGTCTCTGACTCTGTGCAACCCCATAGACTCCACCAGGCTCCCCCATTCCTGGGATTCTCCAGGCAAGAACCCTGGAGTGGGTTGCCATTTCCTTCTCCAATGCATGAAAGCGAAAAGTCAAAGTGAAGTTGCTCAGTCGTGTCCGACTCTTAGCAAACCCATGGACCGCAGCCTTCTAGGCTCCTCCGTCCATGGGATTTTCCAGGCAAGAGTACTGGAGTGGGGTGCCAGTGCCTCCTCTGTGAAATATACTGAGTTACTAGCAAAGATATATATCAATCACGTTTAAAGGAATGACTTCTCAAGGAAAGTAATAATCTCATTCATAGATATTAGAGATTCGATGGTATTCCCTGGCTTGGTATTAATTCCTCTCCAAAAAAGATTACCATGTTAACTCCCTTTTCTCCTCCTGTCTTGGTCATATGTGTAAGCTAGCATATTTGTGTTATATATGAGTTGACCATAAATTATACCTAAATGATAGCTGGCCAGAAAGAAAAAAATATTTTGGGAAGCATGATTTTATTTGGGGGCCATTTCTTTCAGTTGTTGTTAAAGATGTAGAAAGAGTTGCTAACGCTAGTAGCTGCATCTGTGGCTCTGAAGTCATTTAATGTCAACTAAAGCTTACGATCCCAAAGAAAGACAATGCCAAAGAATGCTCAAACTACCGTACAAATGCACTCATCTCACATACTAGTAAAGTAATGCTCAAAATTCTCCAAGCCAGGCTTCAACAATACATGAACCGTGAACTTCCAGATGTTCAAGCTGGTTTTAGAAAAGGCAGAGGAACTAGAGATCAAATTGCCAACATCCACTGGATCATCAAAAGAGCAAGAGATTGCCAGAAAAACATCTAGTTCTGCTTTATTGACTATGACAAAGCCTTTGACTGTGTGGATCACCATAAACAGTGAAAAATTCTGAGAGATGGGAATACCAGACCACCTGACCTGCCTCTTGAGAAACCTGTATGCAGGTCAGGAAGCAACAGTTAGAACTGGACATGGAACATCAGACTNGAGAGTTCCAGAAAAACATCTATTTCTGCTTTATTGACTATGCCAAAGCCTTTGACTGTGTGGATCACAATAAACTGTGGAAAATTCTGAAAGAGATGGGAATACCAGACCACCTGACCTGCCTCTTGAGAAATCTGTATGCAGGTCAGGAAGCAACAGTTAGAACTGGACATGGAACAACAGACTGGTTCCAAGTAGGAAAGGAGTACATCAAGGCTGTATACTGTCACCATGCTTATTTGACTTATATGCAGAGTACATCATGAGAAATGCTGGGCTGGAAGAATTACAAGCTGGAATCAAGATTGCCAGGAGATATATCAATAACCTCAGATATGCAGATGACACCACCCTTATGGCAGAAAGTGAAGAGGAACTAAAAAGCCTCTTGATGAAAGTGAAAGGGGAGAGAGAAAAAATTGGCTTAAAGCCCAACATTCAGAAAGCTAAGATCATGGCATCTGGTCTCATCACTTCATGGGAAATAGATGGGGAAAGAGTGGAAACAGTGTCACAGTTTATTTATGGGGGCTCTAAATCACTGCAGATGATCATTGCAGCCATGAAATTAAAAGACGCTTACTCCTTAGAAGGAAAGTTATGACCAACCTAGATAGCATATTCTAAAGCAGAGACATTACTTTGCCAACAAAGGTCCATTTAGTCAAGGCTATGGTTTTTATGTATGGCTGTGAGAGTTGGACTGTCAAGAAAGGTGAGCACCAAAGAATTAATGCTTTTGAATTGTGGTGTTGAAGAAGACTCTTGAGAGACTCTTGTGATCTCTGCAATGAAATTCAACCAGTCCACTGTAAAGGAAATCAGTCCTGGGTGTTCATTGGAAGAACTGATAGTAAAGCTGAAACTCCAATACTTTGGCCACCTCATGCAAAGAATCGACTCATTGTAAAAACTCTGATGCTCGGAGCAACTTGGGGCAGGAGGAGAAGGGGACAACAGAGGATGAGATGGCTGGATGGCATTACCGACTCGAGGGACATGAATTTGAGTGAACTCTGGGAGTTGGTGATGGACAGAGAGGCCTGGCGTGCTGCAATTCATGGGGTCGCAAAAAGTCGGAAATGACTGAGCAACTGAACTGAACTGAATATATTGTTGTACTTCCTGATTCAAACTTAGAATATTTCACATTTCTCTAGGCTGTTCATAATATTAGCATTGACTGAACTGAACTGAACTGAAGTATTCATAATAAGCTCTTAAAGATCCTTATTTCTGTGGTGTCACTTTTAACTCCTTTTTATTTCTGATTTAATTTATTTGGGCCTTTTTTTGATGAGTCTAGCTAAAGGTTTTTCAATTTTGTTTATCTTTTCAGAGAAACGGCTTTTAATTTCATTAATCTTTTACATTTTTTTTTAGTCTCTATTTCTGCTCAAATTTTACTTCCTTCCTTTTCCTAACTTACTCTTCTTTTTCTAATTTCTTTTTTTGTGTAAGGTTACTCCGCTTTTTTGCTATGTTTCTTATTCCATGATGTAGACCTGTATCAACATGATCTTCCCTCTTAGAACTGTTTTTGCTGCATTTCATGATTTGGAAATTCGTGTTTCTGTTTTCATTGGCTAAAATATTGTTTTATTTCCTCATTGATGCACTGTTTATTTAGTAGCATGTTGTTTAATTTCTGTGTGTTTGTATCTTTTGGATTTTTTTTTTCTTGTTGTTAATTTCCAGTTGTATATATTTGTGATCAGAAAAGATACTTGGTATAATTTAAGTTTTCCTAAGTTTATTTAGCCTTGTTTTGTGGCCTAACATGTGGATCTACACTGGAGAATATGAAAAGAGTGTGTTTCCTGCCTTTGCACATGAAAAGAATGTGTGTCTTGTCATTTTTAATTCTATAGTCCAATGTGTCATTAAATGCCATGCTTTCCTTATTGATTTTCTTTCTAGATGACCTAACCATTACTTTAAACAGGCTATTAAAGTCATCTATTATTATTGTATTACCATAAATCTCTCTTTTTATATATGATAATCTTTGCTTTCTATATTAAGGTACTCCTTCCTATGTTGGATGCAGAAATATTTACAGGTGTTATATCCTCTAATTGGATAAATCCTTTTATCATTATATAATTCCTTTCTTTGTCTCTTGTTATAGCTTTTTTTAAGAAGTTTATCTTCCTGATGTAAGTATTACTACCCCAGCTTTGTTTTCATTTTCATTTACATGGACTATCTTATTTCATACCTTCACTTTTGGTCTGTGTGTGTCTTTAGGTCTGAGTCTCTGGTATAAAAAATATAAATGAGCCTTGTAATTTTATGTATCCTTTTATCCTGTGCCTTTGGATTGAAATAATTAATTCATTTACATTTAAAGTAATTATTGATAGGTGTGAGAAAAAGTGACCATAAAACTGTGACAAAACTGACCATAAAAAGACACATGTTTACAATATGAGAACTCAGACAGGAGGACAGAGCTTTGCACTGTTTGTCCTCAACTGAAATTGTACATTTCAGGGAGACCAAGGTTTTTGCTGAACTGTGTAGGGTCACAAATGACCACAAGATGTCATTATAATTAATTTTGAGGTTACAAACGAATGTTGGTAAATAGGTGATTTTGCAAGCACAGAATTCATGAAAAACGAAGATCAACTGTATATTCCTTGAGACTAGGCTGAATGCTAAGTGAAGGTATGCAGTATTGTTTGTGGCACTTTTATACCACTTGTCTAGCAGAATATTCTTCCAGAGTTGGCAGGAGCATTGAGGTCATGCATTTGAATCTCTAGTACCAAGAAATAATCTATTTATAATTTATCTGACACACTCTGCATAACCCTCAATGTGGGCATTACATGGATCTACAGCTCAACAGTTCATGAGAAAATACAGTCTATTTGTAAAATAGATTATTGAAAGTTGATCAATAATTCATACCCATTTAAAACATAAAGCAACAAATCAAACAGTCCTATGCCAGAAGCTTTACATTTATAATATCACTAAATCTCTAACCATCTCCATGACAGATTATATTTTTATTTTGCCAAATAAGAACTCAAACTCAGAATGGTTTGTTAAGTTGCCCATGATTTCATAGCTAAATATGATGGAGAATTTGTAGTAATACAAAACTCATATATGTCAAATTGCAAAGTTTATGATTCTTCTTTGTATCATTTCTGCCCTTTGCCATGACCTTTTATCAATTTTTTTGAATCCACAAAAAAATTCTTTTAAATGCTGCTAATTGAAAAGTTTGCTTCTTTCCAATATTATTCAATATTTAGTGATATTTCTGCCAATTTAAGAAGCATAAGATAAAGCTTCTCGAAAGCTTGGTTTCCTGAACAAACTTCTCTTGGAAGATGCTTTAAGGGAATATGTCTTTTACTTCAGTTCAGTTCAGTTGCTTAGTTTGTCTGACTCTTTGTGACCCCATGAATTGCAGCACACCAGGCCTCCCTGTCCATCACCAACTTCCAGAGTTTACTCAAAGTCGTGTCCATTGAGTATATGAGGCCATCCAACCATCTCATCCTCTGTTGTCCCTTTCTCCTCCCACCTTCAATTTTTCCCAGCATCAGGATATTTTCAAATAAGCCTGTTTTTCCATCAGGTGGCCAAAGTATTGGAGTTTCAGCTTCATCATCAGTCCTTCCAATGAATATTCAGGGCTGATTGCCTTTAGGATGGACTTGTTGGATCTCCTTGCTGTCCAAGGGACTCTCAAGAGTCTTCTCCAACACCACAGTCCAAAAGCATCAATTCTTCAGCACTCCACTTTCTTTATAATCCAGCTCTTACATCCATACATGACTACTGGAAAAAAACAAAGCTTTTCAGAACGACCTTTGTTGGCAAGTAATGTCTCTGCTTTTCAATATGCTGTCTAGGTATTTTTCTTCCCAAGAGCAAGCGTCTTTTAATTTCATGGCAGTGGTCACCATCTGCAGTGATATTGGAGACCAAGAAAATAAAATCTGTCTCTGTTTCCACTGTTTCCCCATCTATTTGCCATGAAATGATGAGATCAGATACCATGATCTTGGTTTTCTGAATGTTGAGCTTAAAGCCAACTTTTTCCACTCTCCTCTTTCACTTTCATCAAGAGGCTCTTTAGTTCCTCTTCACTTTCTGCCATAAGGGTGATGTCATCTGCCTATCTGAGGTTATTGATATTTCTCCCAGCGATCTTGATTCCAGCTTGTGCTTCATTCAGCCCAATGTTTCACATGATGTACTTTGCATATAAATTAAAAAGCAGGGTGATAATATACAGCTGTCATGTACTCCTTTTCCTATTTGGAACCAGTCTGTTGTCCCATGTCCAGTTCTAACTGTTGCCTCCTGACCTGCATATAGGTTTCTCAAGAGGCAGGGCAGGTGCTCTTGTATTCCCATCTCTTTCTGAATTTTCCAGTTTGTTGTGATCCACACAGTCAAAGCCTTTGGCATAGTTAATAAAGCAGAAATAGATGTTTTTCTGGAACTCTCTTGAGTTTTTGATTATCTGGTAGATGTTGGCAATTTGATCTCTGGTTCCTCTGCCTTTTCTAAAACAAGCTTGAATATCTGGAATTTTGCAGTTCACATATTGTTGAAGCCTGGCTTGGAGAATTTTGGAGCATTACTTTACTAGTGTGTGAGATGAGTGCAATTGTCAGGTAGTTTGAGCATTTTTGGCATTGCCATTTTTTGGGATTGGAATGAAAACTGACCTTTTCCAGTCCTGTGGCCGCGGGTGAGGTTGCAAATTTGCTGGCATATTGAGTGTATCACTTTCATGGCATCATCTTTTTGGATTTGAAATAGCTCATCTGGAATTCTATCACCTCTACTAGCTTTGTTCATAGTGATGCTTCCTAATGCCCCCTTGACTTCACATTCCAGGATGTCTGGCTCTAGGTGAGTGATCACACCCTCATGATTATCTGGCTCATGAAAATCTTTTTTTGTATAGTTCTTCTGTGTATTCTTGCCATCTCTTCTTAATATCTTACTTAAAATCTTTTACTTAGAGGATATAATATTAAGTAATTTGTGCAACAAAAAATAACAGAGCAGTTTTAAAATAATTAGCATGGTGACTTCTTTATCTCTGCACTGAACTCTACCTAAATAGCCTTTTAAAATTAGTTAAATATAAATAATTACTTAGAATGTACCCATGTCTTCCTTCTCTTTTTAACATACACACACACACACACACACACACATTTTGTGTGTGTGTATGTGTAGTTTCAATAGAAATCATTCCCTTTATACATATAAAATCATATGTTTTAATTTAGGAATTATTCTTTATTTGCAAATAAGTTTTTCTAAATTATTTGAAGTAGTTTCAAACTTACAGAAGTTTTCAAGCACAGCACAAAGGATTCTTTTTCCTGTGATGTTTGAAAGTAAGTTGCCAATATGATACTCCTTAAACAGCAACATNGTGTAGTTTCAATAGAAATCATTCCCTTTATACATATAAAATCATATGTTTTAATTTAGGAATTATTCTTTATTTGCAAATAAGTTTTTCTAAATTATTTGAAGTAGTTTCAAACTTACAGAAGTTTTCAAGCACAGCACAAAGGATTCTTTTTCCTGTGATGTTTGAAAGTAAGTTGCCAATATGATACTCCTTAAACAGCAACATCCTTGTATAAAGCCACGGTGCAACCTATCCAAATCAGGAAGGCATCATTGATATTTCACTATCATTTTATCCTCAAATTCTTTTCAAATTTCACTTTCTGTCTCAATAGTGTTTTTATAGCAAAATTATTCATGTAGAATCACCTGTTGAATTTAGACTCTACATATCTTCAAATTGAAGGTAGAGTCAGCCCTTAGTTTTCATTGACTTTCATGACACCTTTGAGGCTTATAAGCTGATTATTTTTCCTGGTGGTTCAGATGGTAAAAGAATCTTCCTGCAATGAAGGAGACCCCAGTTCAATCCCTGTGTCTGGAAGATCCCTGAAGAAGAGAATAGCTACCCACTTCAGTATTTCTGCTTGAAGAATTCCATAGACAGAGGAGCCTGATGGGATTACAAAGAGTTGGGCATCATTGAGAGAGTAACATTTTCACTTTCACATTAAAAAAAAAATGCCCCTGGAATTAGGTATTTCTAATGTTTTCTCTTAGTTGGATTTCACAGAATAATTGCAGAAGTGATATTCTATCCAGGTACTGCATCTTCTCAGATAGTTGTGTGTGCATGCATGCTTAGTTTAAATAGTTAATTTAAAAATTAATATTCATATGGACTAAAGCTTTTCCGTTTTGTTCAATATGTTATAATTTTTTAATTTAATTATTGATTTGGGTGGTAAATTGTCTTACATTTAGGCAGTAGAGCCCTTTAACCTGGCTTCTCTGATTTATGACATACAGTTATTTTTTTTACACTTTGTTCTTTCCTGAGCAAGTTATTCTAGCTTCATGTGAAAAAAATTTGCAGCACCAGCCTTGGAATCAGCCATTTCTCCTAGGAATGCCAGTTTGTTATTGTTGTTTTTTTTTTGTGGAAAATGGATTTAAAAACTGAGATATAGTGATAGATGTAATTGTTGTTATTGTGGTGGCACCTCTTCCAGGCCTTTTCAGTGGAAAAACCTAGAGAATATTTGTTACAGAATTGTAGTAAAGATTAACCAACGTGATAAAATATGCTAAGTGGAGTCTGGATTCTGTCGTGTATTCTTATCATTGTTATTTTCTTTTCTGCCTTAATGTTTTGGCATGTGGCCTTTGCTTGATTCATTCTTTTTCTTTTTCTTCATTTCCTTAACTGTTTTCAGTTTCTTTCCACTCTTCTCAGCTGGCTGGCATAGCTGGTGGACTTCCAAATTTAAGTCCTAAAAGCTTACTTCTTACCAGTAAAGAGATCAAGAATACGGAAGGAAAGTCATGATTAAATGTTTACACAGGCCAGACCCCACCCCTGCACAAATAAATAACCTGTTAAATTAGGTAAATATTTACATTACTTGCCATTTGAAAATCTAGCAAGTTGAAATACAGAAGTCTCAGCTAAATAGGTAAATTGCCACTCACCACCAGCAAATTTTGGCTATATAAAAATACTTAGTGCTAGATTTGCCACTCAGTTTTCAAATGATTATGAAAATTAAGTGAAACCTACAAATTTTAAATTTGTTAACTAATTATTTATTTGACTTAACATTTTGCATGTTAAAAAATGTACATGTCAGCATGGCATGAACTGAAAAATTTTTTATTTAAATAAAGTCAGGAAATATTTATAGCTCAGTAGATTGAAGTTACCAGAAAAATGGCTGCTGATTTGCTCCTTTTTCTTACAAGTGGATATGTGTGTCAAATATAAGGCAAACATTCCCATTTTTATACTTGAGTGATGTTGTTCAGACCTTACTATTTGTAAGGAAAAATGCTAGACATTGCAGTGGATAGACAGATAAAAATGCTGGATATTCTCTCCTTAAAACATTATAACATTGTAAGGGGAAGGACAAGTATAAGAAAAATAAGAAAAAAGGGAAAACAGCCCTTGAACCAAACTAAAATATATATGATGATAAAGTAGAGAACTACGGTATTTCAGATTAGAGAGAGGAGATTAAATTGAACAGATCAAGCTAAAAAGAACAAAATAATGTGCTGTGAATTTAGTAATTAAGATTTATTAACATTTAGTAAAATGGAGATTGAGAGGCAGAGATCAGCATTTGAAAACTTGTTGAGTGAGGAGGTAGAGAATTTGAGGAGGATTTGTAAGGCAAAACTATTTGTGATAGGTCTAAAAGTATATAAAATAGCATGAAGATCATGACAGTCAAATTTATTTTAACATGATATGATGGGTACCAAGTGGTATATCGCTAAAGAAGTGGAAATAAAAGGAAGAGGATCATGAGAAAGTAAAATTGTCATTTTGTTTGATAGAGGGAGCAGAGAGCTAAAGAGGAAAAATGAAAATTTCCCATATTTTCTGTTCTAAGTGATAAGGAGTATGTCTTTAATATAACAAGAGTGGAGAAAAGTTGTATTGTGAGGAGCAAGATGGTTAATTCATATTTTAATTATAAAATATAAAAATTAAGTAATTAATTCACTTATTCTTTAGGAAATTTGAGTAAAAACAACGTACCAAGTGCTGGATCTTGGCAATTGATGTAGAGGAACAAATAAGGATGGGTCTTGTCCAAGGAAATTATAGTGTAGTAAATACTGTACTAGAAGTAGCCATATGGTACAGTTGAAGCACAGAAAATGGGCAGTTGGGAAAGACTATGTGGCTACAAAGAAGATGCGGTCATCTGAAAACCAAGGAAGGAAGGTTCAAGACTGTGGTGTAGGAAGAGTCTGATTTTACTTCCTCTCATGGATACAACAAATATATTCCTACATATGGATCAATTCTCTCTGAAAAGAACCTTAGAACTGGCTGAACAACACTGTTCTAGTAGTTGCAGCATTCTACTTCTAGACTTAAGGCAGTGCACAGGCACAGATAAGCTGCACACAACTGTCTATATCTGCATATTTTAAAAGATGCTGTCTGAAGGTGTGGCATCTTATCAGCCTGAAGCTAGATGTTAAATGAGATTTACCTCCTTGGAATAGTGACAGGCTTCAGCACACCCTCAATAGCAGAAACATATCAAGAGTTAATCAGATGGCACCTGGCACAGAGCTGAGGTAGATAAATGTCCTAAGTCCCACCTTCCCATATAATGGAGGGCCACAATGGGGTCAGCAAGTGCCTTGAGCCTCACCATCCCCACATAGTAGTTGACCCATAACTGTGTCTTGTGAGTGCCTGGAGCTCTGTCCACCCTGTACAAAGACCAAGCCACAACTCTGTCAGGCAATTGCCCCAAACTCTAGCTTCCCCATATAGCAACCCTGGCCATAACACAGCCCACATGCAGCCCACAGAGGTGATGCTTGTTACAAAGTGCCTGATTCTGATGGCAAGGGAAGATCAGATGTGTGGTTATTAGAAGCAGTGAGTAGGAGATGGGGAATTAGATGAAGGCACAAAATTTCAGTTATAAGTAAGTACTAGGGATGCAGTGTACAACATAATTAACATGATTAGCACTGCTATGTCTTGTATGTGAAAGTTGTTTAGAGTAAATTCTAAGAGTTCTCATCACAAGGCAAATACCTTTTCTTTTTATTTTATTTTATACATATGCAAGGTAATGGAGATTCATTAAACTTTTATGGTACTTATTTCATGATGTATGTAAACCAAAATATTATGCTGTACTCCTTAAGCTTATACAACACTACATGTCAATAAAAACTGGAAGGAGAACAACAGAAAACATAGAAAAGTTAAAAAAAAGGAAAACCTCACCAGAAAAAGTAAATAAATAATAAAGGTTGTAGATTAGTCACTTATAAAGCAAGTACAAAGAATAAAAAAAGCCAAAGTAGTAAAATTAATTAAAAATGTAATAACTAGTTAAAAGGTAAATAAAAGATGTAAAATGTGTCATCAAAACCATAAAATATCAGAGAGGGGCAATGAGCAATAATATAATGCTTTGGAGTGTGCTCAAAATTAGGTTACTGGCAAATTAAAATGAATGTTATATGCATAGGATGTTATGTGTGAACTCACAGTAACCACAGGGAAAGACTTTAAAGTAAATATATAAAATGTGGTAGGAACCTAAACATAAATTAGAAAAACCAATAGAGCCACAGAATCAAAAGGAAAAAAAAAATAGAGAAGAAATACAAAAGTACTAGCAAACACGTAACAAAATGGAAATAAGTTTATACCTATCAATATTTATTTAAAGATAAATTGATTAATCTCTCCAATCAAAGACTTGGGTGGCTGAATGGATTAGAAAACAAGATACTGCTATGTATGTCTCTCTAGTGGCAACCCACTCCAGTACTNAGAGAAGAAATACAAAAGTACTAGCAAACACGTAACAAAATGGAAATAAGTTTATACCTATCAATATTTATTTAAAGATAAATTGATTAATCTCTCCAATCAAAGACTTGGGTGGCTGAATGGATTAGAAAACAAGATACTGCTATGTATGTCTCTCTAGTGGCAACCCACTCCAGTACTCTTGCCTGGAAAATCCCATGGATGAAGGAGCCTGGTAGGCTACAGTCCATGAGGTCACAAAGAGTCAGACACAACTGAGTGACTTAACTTTTGCTTTCATAAGAGACTCACTTTAAAAGTGAGCACATTCACAAACTAAAAGTTAAGCAATGGGAAAATATATTCCATGCAAATGAAATAAGAGTATATGACATTTATGAACATTTATGCACCTAGCATAGGATGATCTAAGTATATAAAGTAAGTATTAAAAAAAAATAAAGGGAGAAATAAACATCAATACAATAATTTAATGCCTCTTTTTCATCAGTGGCTAGATCTTTCAGATAGAAAATCAATAAGGGAATATTGGCCTTACATTAGGCTTGTTAGATATATCTGGAATATTCTTTCCAAAAACTGAAGAATACACATTATTATCAAGTGTATATGGAAAATTTGTCAAGATAAATCACGTGTAAGGCCACAAAACAAGACTGTATATACTCTTAAGAAGATTTAAATCATATCAGGCATCTTTTCTGACAATGATGATATGCAACTAGAAATAGATTACAATAAGAAAACTAGAAAAAAAAAAAACACAGATGAGTAGGCTAAACAGCACACTACTTAACAACCAATGGACCAATAAAGAAATCAAAGAGGAAATTTTTAAAATGCCTTTAGACTACTGAAAGTGGAAACAAAAGGTTCCCAAAGATTTGTTGTTGTTCAGTGGCAAAGTTATGTCCAACTCTTTGTGACCCCATGGTCTATTGCACCTTAGTCTCCATTGTCCTCCACTATCTCTTGGAGTTTGCTCAAATTCATGTCCTCTGAGTCAGTGATGCTATCTAACCATCTCATCCTCTGCCACCCACTTCTCCTTTTGCCTTTAATCTTTCCCAGCATCAAGGTATTTTCCAGTGAGTTTGCTCTTCAAATCAGGTGATCAAAATATATAGAATAGAGCAAAACATATTCTAAAAGGGAAATTCACAGTAATATAGGCCTACGTCAAGGTATAAGAAAAATCTCAAACAATCTAATTTAACATTTAATGGAACTAGAAAGAGAGAGAAAGAAAAAGCTCTGTAATACTAGAAGAAAGAAAATAGTAAAAATCAGAATGAAAATAGATGACACAGAGAAAAAAGAAAAGATCAGTGAAACAAAGGGATGATTCTTTGAAAAGTTTAAAAAATTTTAGAAAAAATTTAGCCAAGATTTACCCAAAAAAAGGATCAAGAAAGGACCCAAATAAATAAGACCAGAAATGAAGTTTTAAGCAACACCAGAGAAACATAAAGATCATAAGAGATTACTNGAATGAAAATAGATGACACAGAGAAAAAAGAAAAGATCAGTGAAACAAAGGGATGATTCTTTGAAAAGTTTAAAAAATTTTAGAAAAAATTTAGCCAAGATTTACCCAAAAAAAGGATCAAGAAAGGACCCAAATAAATAAGACCAGAAATGAAGTTTTAAGCAACACCAGAGAAACATAAAGATCATAAGAGATTACTAGGAAAACTTGTTTGCCTGCAAACTGGAAAACCTTGATGAAATGGTCTAGGAACAGTACCACAGTGAGGAAACTCCACAATAAAGAGAACTCCACAAACTGCCAGAATACAGAAAGACCACCCCAAANTAATATTAAAAATGTTGACTTAGATAATACTGAATAGAAAGGACTAAACTGTTTATCTTTGGCTATGCAGGTACCACCATGTCCTCTGAACTTGAAAACTGAGTAATCCACATCCATTTTATTTTCTGAAATAAATCTAATTTTGCATAGAAGGGTAGAGATTAAAATCATACCAAAGGGAGGAATATACTTCTCAAATAATTAGTTCTGCTTCTTTGGTTCCATCTGGGATGATTTTGCTTAAAACTGGCTTCACCAAGCACAGAGATGTGCTGGTTGCTGAGCAAACATTAGACCATAGATAAATCAAGATGAAACATTTAAAAAGCATTATTTATTACCTTGCAAAAATAAGGTCAACGGACATTTCCACATGTCAATCACAATTATATGTTGTATAAGCTCTGACTTTAGCACATCAGGTAGTGAGTAAGGTCTCTGAGGATGTTCAATATATGAATGCCACAAATGGGCATGTAGTTTTCAAAGTAGTTCATGCTTCTTGACTGAAAATGGGTCTTTCAACATACTCCAAGACTCTCAGTTGTTAACTTTTTATTTTTGATAACTGCTTACTCAAAACTCCTCCAAGGCAAAAGAGCTCCATGCTCTTCCCTACTTCAATCAGTATAAGAAGGAGCCGTTGAGGATGTCCAGTGCCTCTTCTCCAGTGTGGGTAAAAATTGCTTAGATCATTGTAGTGTATGTCAACAAAATCCTGACAAGTCTATTCTCACAAAAACCACTGGTTGACGCTTACTCAGTATGAAGTTATCCTGAAAAAGGCAGCAAGTAACCCAGAGGACTAGGTAAAGCCTGGTAGCATGGTAGGCAAAGGCCAAGATGTCCACTGAAAAAGGAAAGAATGAGAATAAAATATGAGGGAATGAGGCTGTCACAGAAGTTCATGATAGTTGTTGTTCAGCTGCCAAGTCGTGTCCAACTTTTGCAACCCCAATGATTGCAGCACTCCAGGATTTCCTGTCTTTCGCTGTCTCCTGGAGTCTGCTCAGATTCATGTCTACTAAATTGGTGGTGCTATCTTACTGTCTTATCCTCTGCTGCACCCTTCTCTTTTTGCCTTCGATCTTTCCAAGCATCAGGGTCTTTTCTAATGAGTCTACTCTTCCCATCAGGTGGCCAAAGTATTGGAGCTTCAGCTTCAAAATCTGTCCCTCCAGTGAATATTCAGGGTTGATTTCCTTTAGGATCGACTGGTTTGTTCTCTTTACAGTCCAAGGAACTCTCAAGAGTCTTCTCCAGCCCTGCAATTTGAAAGCATCAATTCTTCTGCAGTCAGCCTTCTTTACGGTCCAATTCTTACATCCATATATAACTACTGGAAAAACCAGAGATTTGATCATATGGTCCTTTGTCAGCAAAGTGATGTTTCTGCTTTTTAATGAGCTGTCTATGTTTGTTATAGCTTTCCTTCCAAGGAGCAAGCATTTTTTTAGTTTCATGTCTGGAGTCTGCAGTGATTTGGGAGCCCAAGAAAAGAAAATCTGTCACTGCTTCCACTTTTCCCACTTCTATTGGCCTTCATGATGGATATCAAATGCCATGATCTTAGTTTTTTTGAATGTTGAATTTTAAGCCACCTTTTTTTGTCTCTCTTCTTTCATTCTCATCAAGGGGCTCTTCAGTTCCTTTTCTATTTCTGCCATGATAGTGCTATCATATGCATATATGAGTTTGTTGATATTATATTTCTCTTGGCAATGTTGATTCCAACTTGTGATTCATCCAGCCCAACATTTCACATATTGTGCTCTGCACAAAAGTTAAACAAACAGAGTGACAATATTCAGCCTTGTTATACTCCTGTCCTAGTTTTTAACCAGTCATTTGTTCCATGTCCAGTTCTAACTTTTGCTTCATTACCTGCATACATGTTTCACAAGAAGTAAATAAGGTGGTCTGGTATTCCCATCTCTTGAAGAATTTTCCACAGTTTGTTTTGATCACACAGTCCAAGACTTTTGAGTAGTCAATGAAGCAGAAATAACTTTTTCTGGAGTTCCCTTGCTTTGTCTGTGATCCGATGAATGTTGGCTGTTTGATTTCTGTTTCCTCTGCCTTTTCAAAACCGATCATGTACATCTGAAAGTTCTTGGTTCATGTAATGCTGAGGCATAGCTTGAAGGATTTGGAGCATAACCTTGCCTGCATGTGAAATGAATACAATTGTATGATAGTTTAAACACTCTTTGGCATTTCACTTCTTTTGACTGGAATAAAAACTAACCTTTCCCAGTCCTGTGGTCACTGCTGAGTTTTCCAGATTTGTTGGCGAATTGAGTGCAGCATTTTCACAACATCATCTTTTAAAATAGCTCAGTTACAATTCCATCACTTCCACTAGCTTTGTTTGTAGTAATGCTTCCTAAGGCCCCCTTGACTTCACACTCTAGGATGTCTGGCCCTAGGTGAGTGACCACAGCATCATGGTTATCCAGGTCATTAAGACATTTTATGTATAGTTCTGTGTATTCTTGCCACCTCTTCTTAGTGTCTTCTGCTTCTGTTAGGTCCTTAATGTTTCTGTTCTTTATCATGCCCCTCCTTGCATGAAATCTTCCCTTGATATCTCCAGGTTTCTTGAAGAAATTTCTGAAGTGAAGTGAAGTTGCTCAGTCATGTCTGACACTTTGTGACCCTGTGAACTGGAGCCTACCAGGCTCCTCCATCCATGGGATTCTCCAAGCAAGAATACTCGAGTGGGTTGCCATTTCCTTCTCCAGAGGATCTTCCTGATCCAGGGATCAAACCCGGGTCTCCCACATTGCGGGCAGACGCTTTAGCCTCTGAGCCACCAAGGAAGAAATTTCTAGTCTTTCCTATTCTATTGTTTTTCATCTATTTGCATGTTCACTTAAGAAGGCTGTCTTATCTTTCCTTGCTGTTCTCTGGAACTCTGCATTCAGTTGGGTTTATCTTTCCCTTTCACCCCTACCTTTCTTATCTCTTCTTTTCACAGCTATTTGTAAATCCTGCTCTTTACCACTTTGCCTTCTTGCATTTCTTTTTTTTTGGAATGAGTTTGGTCACCATCTCTTGCACAATATACTTAATTTTAATTGACATTCTTATTTCAGTATCTTGTAACTGTATGTCTGAAATGCTTAAGTTTGCCTCTCAGTGGTTAGGCTACAGATGGGCTTGTTATAGAAATGCCTTCTGTAGCTTTCTTCAGATTCATAGAATTGGCATATTTTAATTTTTCTTTTCTTGTTTGTTATCTGTTTGAAAAGAATTCAGTCAAGGATCTTTCTTAAAGATAGGCTCAGCTTGATGGTCCAAATTTCTCAGGTTAAAAGCGTGAAATCATCTGAAACATATTTGTCCTTTACCTTCCATAGCCACAAAGATGTTTACTCTAGTTTAGCTTAATAAATCTTGGCTTCCATTTTTCTAGATATCCTCTCTACTGCCATGCTCTATTCACATTCATTTCTTACTGATCTTTGCTTCAGTTAGTTTTATAAATGTACTTTTGTCCATAATTGTAAAAATAAAAATGAATTTCATAATATACTATGAATCGTAATGATATCAAAGTCATTAATTTGTCTCACATATTTGGACTACTTAACTCATAGAGAACAGTACAGATTTGTGTAAAAATATGTTTAACCATTGTGTTAGATATTGTTGGGGATTTTAGACAACCTAGGAAAATGGCTACCCATGCTTCAGAGCATTTTTAAATTTACCAAATTAGAGATTGTTGCTATTGAAAGGCCATCGACCTTTCAGTGCCCATTTGAAAAAAAATGATATAAAGATAATCTGATTTCAGCAATACAGTTTAAATAAATTTGCATTTTATTGTATTTATTTGAAAAAGTAAGCAATCCAAACACATATTATTTGTTGTGTGAGTGGTTGGTGCACATATAAATATGGGTTCTTGTATTACAATAGCTTTCACCCTACTGTATGATTCTGTGTCTCAGCAATAATAAAAATAGCTACCTTAAAATTTGCAACTCAGATCACCTCTCTCTCTTACATACTCTCTCTTTCTCTCTCCTCTCTCTCTCTCTCTCACAAACACACACATATACACACATGAACCCACACACATTTTTCACACTCCTGTCTTTGCTTGGCCATTTCTACTAGTGCTTCAGGTCTCAGCTTCAGCTCAGTTTCTGCAGACCTTCTTTTAGTTTCTGTAGGAATTCTTTTGTCCATCACTAGACTTTGCATCTCCCCAAGGCAATGTTAACACAAACTGTATTTTATGTTTCCTACAATAAAGGTGAGCAGCCGAGTGTCAAGACTTTATCAACACAATTGTATTAAGTGTTCATAAGTGAGTCTGAGTGAACTCTGGGAGTTGGTGATGGACAGGGAGGGCTGACATGCTGCGATTCATGGGGTCACAAAGAGTTGGATGCGACTGAGCAACTGAACTGAACTGAATGTTTATTAAATAAAGCTGTGAATGAATGAACTCTTTTCACAGGTACCTCTATCCATAGGTTCTGAGCCACTTCTATAACAAGTATGCATCCAGCATAAAATTCATAAAAGTGAATTTTCATATTACCTAAACTTGTATGCTATTCATCTGGAGAAGGAAATGGCAGCCTACTCCAGTGTTCTTGCCTGGAAAATTCCATGGACAGAGGAGCCTGGTGAACTATTAGTCCATAGGGCTGCATAGAGTTGGACACTACTGAGTGACTAACACTCAACACACACATATGCTATTCATAAAAATAATGTTAAACATTCTTCATCTTTTAGGTTCTGTATGTTTCCAATATATTCTTTTAACATACTTTTTCTTTTTTCTTATTGTTCTTAGTGAAAACTGACAGTAGAGCACATTTTCTTACTTTTTCAACAATAATAATAAGATATTTGCCAAGTTATTCGTGCTTGAGGGTATATCATGTGGTCATGGAGATTAAGTTAACTGTTTTCCTAAGCACCATATGTTCATCCACTGAGCCTAAAATCCAGAAATTAACACTTAAAGCTCACATTGTATATTATATTTATATTGATTTGAGAGGAGATTGAATTCACTTATTCATCTGGCTGTCAAACTATATCTAATCATGAAAACTTTAGAGAAGTGAGACAAAATAATGAATTTTCATTCTTTTTTTGTTTATTTAATTTTTTCCATACTTAACAGATTGAAATTAATGTTGAAGTGGCCCATTAATGCCCTTCATTTTCTTTAATATTTTCTTGTAAGGAAAAATGTAGCACACAGTGTATAATATTTCCTTAAATATTAAGGTATCAGTTTTACTGTATCACAGAAGAACTCTTTTTAAATATATTGTTTCATGGTGTTTGTTCAAAGGGTCATAGTCGTGCCATATTTCACATATGCAAATTATGATTTTCTAAATAACAACTTCAGAAAAAATTTTATATTTTTATTATAGCTTATATTTCATATGTTAAAAGCTTCCTTTAAGGCAATTTTAAATTTAAGTTTCATTAAGGTCTAAGTCCTGATATTAAGCACAATACTTCATAATTAAAATTAAATAGGTCTATGGAGAAAATTAAAACACTTTAATAAACTTCTTTCCTTGCTCTAGTTGAACTACTTCAAAGAATTTGGTGGTTATTTGCTAAGTCGTATCTAACTCTTGTGATCCCGTGGACTGTTGCCCACCAGGCTCCTCTGTTCATGAGATTCTCCAGGTAAGAATACTGGAGTGGGTTGCCATTTTCTTTTCCAGGGGATCTTCCCGACCCATGAATTAAACCCATTTCTCCTGTATTGCAGACAGATTCTTTAGTGACTGAGCTACAAGAGAAGCCTCAAAGGGTATAACTGAGTTAAAAACGAAGTTTAAGCTTGCCCTATTTACCATATCTATATACTAATATTACATTCTGACAGATTTTAGAAAACTAGTGGAACTAAATTTTAGTTTAGTTACTTATTCCTTTCCTTACTCTATTTTCACATTTCTGAAATGTGTTCAAAAGATATTGATTTGAAAAAGATTATCTCACGGAAAATAAGTCAACAGTTCTTTCGTCATCAAGAATACAAGATAATTCCTTCCTATAAGTCACAAAATTATATCAGATATTCAAACTGCACTTTAGTTATTTGATACATGAAGTGTAGACTTAAGGTATTGTACAGCTCTATTGAAAAATACTTGATTTCTTGTGTACAATGTTAATTTAATAATCATCAGCAGTGAGCCCTTATTATCTCAAGAGAGAGAAAACTTATAGTTATATAAAATCCTTAATTTTCAAAAGTAATAAATAAGATCTCCTTTAAATTTTAACTAAAGTTACAACTTGTTACTCTAAATACTTACTCCCATTCTTTAAAACTTTTTAGAAAGAAATATCAAATGTCTCATTATAAACAGCAACAATTTTTAAGAAGAAAGTTAAAAACAATGAAATATGTATCAGACTGTCAGATTTAGTGATTTTTAAAATGCTCAGGTATTCAATTTCCACTTTATTTTAATAAGATGAAGTAAAAAAAAAAGTGAAACTGTTAGTCACTCACTTGTGTCTGATTCTTTGAGACCCCATCAACTGTAGACCACTAGGTTCCTTTGTCCATGGAATTCTCCAGTCAAGAATACTGGAGTGGGTAGCCATTCCCTTCTCCAGGAGATCTTCCCAGCCCAGGGACTGACCTTTTTCTCCTGCATTGCAGGCAGATTCTTGATAATATGAGTCACCAGGGAAGCCCTTTAATAAGGTACTAATTATCATCTCAAAATTTATAATACCAGGAACATTTTCTTTCCTGTGCTTTGACTTAACTTGGCTACCAGGTTTACAAGTAAATGAATCTGTTGACAGAAATTGCATAAAATGCCTAATCAAAATGTACTTCATAATGGGAGGATCTCACTGTGTAACTATGGCATTTGTGTCAAGAAGTTTGATAAACTTCAGATCACACCCAAAATCCTGAATTTTAATAAGTTCCCTGCTATAAATAAAAATATTTTAATAAATCGTTGAATACGTTTAACCTCACTTTCTTAACGCTTCATCTACTAACTCAACTCAAAGTTGTTCAATAATGGCAAATATTACAACAGGACTAATTTCCCTTTTTTAATTAATACTTTCCTGAAGATAGCTCTTGTCTTTGCTTGCAATGGAGTAGGCAGAAAAAGAAAAGGAGGATTTGCTTACCATTAATTGCCATTTTATAAATTTTAATTTTAGCTAAGACATGAAATAGAAAAAGCTCACTTAAATCTCAATATTTAAAAAAACTGAGATCATTGCATCTGATCCCATCACTTCATGGCAAATAGGAGGGGACAAAGTAGAAGCAGGGACAGATTTTGTTTTCCTGGGATCCAGAATCACTGCAGACAGTGACTGCAGCCATGAAATTAAAAGATACTTGCTTCTTGGAAGGAAAGTTATGGCAAATCTGGACAGCATGTTAAAAAGCAAAGACATCACTTTGCTGACAAAGATCTGCATAATTAAAGCAATTGTTTTTCCAGTAGTCCTATATGGATGTGAGAATTATATCATAAAGGTTTGATGCTTTCAAATTGTGGTGCTGGAGAAGACTAGTGAGGGTCACTTGGACTTCAAGGACATCAACTAGTCAATCCTAAGAGAAATTAACTCTGAATATCCATTAGAAGGACTAATGCTAAAGCTGAAGCTCCAATACTTTGGCCATCTGATGCAAAGAAATGACTCATTAGAAAAGACTTTGATGTTGGGAAAGAATGAAGGCAAAAGGAGAAAAGAGTAGAAGATGATAAGTTAGATAGCATCACCAACTTAATGGATGTGATTTTGGGCAAACTCCAGGATATGGTGAGGGATAGGGAAGCCTGGCGTACTGCAGTACATGGGGCCACAAAGAATCAGACACGTCTTAATGACTAAACAACATGAAATATAAACTTTAAATTTATTCAAGTGATACACTATTGTGATTTTTAAAACATATTTTAAAGAAAAATATATCAATTAATAAGGTAATGTGAATATGCCTTTATACAATATTGTTAAAGTTATAATCAGCATTTTAATATGATTTTTTAGTCATAATTTCCACATGGCTAAATCCAAGCAAAGGTATCTTCCAGTCTTAAAGATAATACCTCACTGCCTCAAAAATCTTGATATGTACTCCATGAATAGAGGGAAGAATTTATGCAGAATGAAAAAATAAGGTGAAGAAGTATGTTAAGACAAAATAAGATATATCTAATACTTGGTAGGTGTTATAGAAATATATAAAAGAAAATTTGAACTTCATGCATTGCAGTTTATAATCTATTTTCTGAAGAGCCTGAGATGTATAAAACTCAAAAATTAGACCATAGGGTCTTTAAAAGAAAGATTTTTGTTCTTGATGTGAAAATTTATATAGAGAGAAATATTTACACAGTGGCTCCTCAATCTGATATTTTCAACGATGTCAATAGTGATCCTTATTTAGAACAAAATAACACAATTCCTCTAAATAAAATAAAATATGCTATGATCATTCCATTAGAGATTATAATAATAAAGTCTAGACACATGTTCCAGATGCATGAAAATTAAGCAAATTAAAAAACACACTGTATATTTTATAATAAACAACCAGTGTTACAAGGCACAAGTATCAACACTGTTGTTTCTTACCTATGTGTGCATTATGAAGGGAACATGAAGAAAAAAAAAAACTAATATCATGGCATTCAAGTTATGCCATTGAGGTAGATTTGAAAATAAATATAGGACTTGGAAGAGAAGAGTGGGATGGGTAATTTCAGAAAAAGCACATCATTGGAATAAAGACTCAGATATAAAATGCCCTTCTATGTGAAAAGAGCAGTAACAACAGTAGTAATTATTGAGAGGACATGTGTAGGTATGAGTAAGATAATTATTAAATTGAGAGTATGAGTAAGGCAGTTATTAAATTGAAGACAGTATATTTGTGAAATTTCTGTTTAAAATCATGATAATCCTCCATTTCTGTAGATAAAAATCAATAGTCCCTTAATGTTGCATACAAGGTTTATCAAGGTTTATCAACACCTTATTTCAGATTCATCTTCCATAATTTCTTCATCTGTATCATACTTGCCAGCTGAAGAGGCCATTTGGTTTTCCTATAACTCACCTGTAAGATAACTGATTTCCACATGTGCACCCACACCTTCATCCCGTTTCTCTAAATATTATCACTGTTGTGGCTCTTTCCTGAACTGTCTCTCCTCATCTATACAATTTCCCTAAGTCAGTTGCCACACATTTACCTTGTACGTATTTTTGTTAGCATTTCCCTTCTCCCTACTGTATTTGTGGTTTTGTCCCTATGTGTCTTTTCCCTTATTCTTGAGAATTATTTAAGGACTCCATTTGTTTATGTATTCAGTGCATCCATCACAAATCAGATCAGCAGAGTATTCTCTCAGTGATAGTTTATAACTGGGATACTATAATAGTATAAAACAATTAATAGCTTAGATATAAAGCACATGTGACAGCAAATTCAGTCAGTTTAGTGGCTCAGTCGTGTCCGACTCTTTGCGACCCCATGAATCGCAGCACGCCAGGCATCCCTGTCCATCACCAACTCCCAGAGTTCACTCAGACTCACGCCCATGGAGTCAGTGATGCCATCCAGCCATCTCATCCTCGGTTGTCCCCTTCTCCTCCTGCCCCCAATCCCTTCTAGCATCAGAGTCTTTTCCAGTGAGTTAACTCTTCACATGAGGTGGCCAAAGTACTGGAGCTTCAGCTTTAGCATCATTCCTTCGAATGAACACCCAGGGCTGATCTCTTTCAGAATGGACTAGTTGGATCTCCTTGCAGTTCAAGGGACTCTCAAGAGTCTTCTCCAACACCACAGTCCGAAAGCACCAATTCTTCGGTGCTCAGCTTCCTTCACAGTCCAACTTTCATATTCATACATGATCACTTGAAAAACCATAGCCTTGACTAGATGGACCTTTGTTGGCAAAGTAATGTCTCTGCTTTTTAACTATCTAGGTTGGTCATAACTTGTTGGCAATTGCCTATATATAGGCCTTTATGCCTTTCAGTATATGAATGTCACACCTCAGGTTTATAGATTATCAAAGAAGAAATCAGGGCATGAACCAAAGGCAGATATCCATAAATCAGCCAGATATCTATAAATTGGCAAGGTCTGAATGGCTTCAAACAGATATGCCTTATATTGGAAAATGACTAAGGTATATAATTGAGCTAATGGAGGAGGTTTGTGTTTGGAGTATATAGCTATAATCTTTAAGAGAGTGGACAGGAAGGAAACAATCAAGATAGATTGGCTGTGTCATAGCAAATGGTAGTTACTCTTGTTCACTGAAAGTTGTTAGAATTCTTCATGAGACCTGAAAAGGTGTTTCCTTATTTTTTTTCTCATTTGACAGTATAAGCCTAGAATATTTCATTGTAGGAATTAACCAAAGTAACTTGACCTCTTTCACCTTTTCCTTGAAAAAGCCAAGATAATATGAATAAATAATCAAAATAGTGTAGTAAAGACAAAATCCTGTCTTCTCAGAACATAAATCATATCTAAATTTTTTTAATAAGATTTAAGAATCAAAATTAACCTATTGGTCTAATACTCTTTTGTCCTGTAACAGTAGTTCCAAGAAGGATTTCTTGGCTATTTCATTAATTTTATAAGCTATAAAATAATTATATAAATGTAATCCATTAATTTAAACTTTTAAGAAGAAACTGGATATTATATATTAACTCTAAAATGTTTGCACATGTCCTTTTCAAGAGTTTGATCATTTAAGATCAAAGCTAAGAGTAAGTCTGAAACTGAAATCATTGCAATTACTTTTTCATAGCTGTTTGCTATTTTGCCCATGGAAGAATAATAACAATTAGAAATATTTTTAAAGCAAAGAATGAGTTTAAACTGTGATTGAGGGTATATGTTGGTAAGGCTGAGCTACTTATGTTAACCAGTAAAACTAATCACTTGGATGTTGGAAGGTTCCTAAAAATTCTTAGGAATTTCTATATCATGATGCTTATTTATTTGTTTTAGTCAAGGTTGTTATGAAAAGGAAAGAGTTCTTTGAATAAAACTATTAATAACAGTTTGGTTAAATGACACAGTTTGGCAGAAGGCCAAGACATTGATTCAGATAGCCAACTATGTAATGTAGTGCATCTTTCTACTCTGTTCTCTGTTTTCTTAGTAATGATTAATTTGACTCTCTAGTTACATGCAACCAGGAAGTCAGATTTCAGATTTGGGTCCTGAAGTTATCTGTTTTATTTGCCCTGTTTTATTCATCCTTGTTCTTTTGCCTTGTCTTCCGTGATTTCATCTTAGTTATGATTTTAGCCGTTTTTGTGTTAATTATCAGGGACATTTCTCTCTGCCTTTAGTTTGTGTTTCTTATAAGAAACAACAAAAATGTTATCCTTTTTATCAGAAACAAGAGCACACAAAGTGAAAGGATTAAATAGCAAACAAAGAAAAAACTCAAACACACACTTGTTGCTTTTTTGTTCCTGCTGGGCTTTTCCATACTCTTACTTTCTGTATCTCTTCATTGGTGTTTTGCCAGCATCAAGAGGAGGAGACCAAATTGAAAAACAGTTGAAGTTCCTCACTTTGTGAGGACTACTCTGACTGTTCATATATTAATTCAAGTTGTAAAGGAATTTTAAAGGAACTCTGAGATTTTATTAAGGAAAAGAGAGCTTCTTGGAGTTGTCCCCCTGCAAGATTGATCCCTAATATTCAGTCCTCACTTATCTGTGCTATTTATTTTCAGTCTTCCATTTGATCTCAGAGTGGCTTTTGGATTAAATTGTGAAAGATAGAAGTGAAGGGCAAAAGGCTGCTGTGATATTTGGGACATAAAATCTAGTCACAGAGGAAAGAATTGAGGTCTTCAACAAAAGTATGGCCAAGCTACAAAACTAGTGCTGGGTTTTGTTTTCTGTGTACTCTGGGTCCCGTTCAAGCAGAATGCAGAGTTATTGTCACCAGTATAGGTTTATGTATTGATAAGCAGGCCATTAGTTTTCAGTGTTCATTGAGCTTACCTTTAACAGATTTCTGGCCTTTCTGGGATTGTAACCATTTGTAGAAATGGACTGGAATGGGACAATTTAATTCAGATGATGATTATATCCACTACTGTGGGCAAGAACCCCTTAGAAGAAATGGAGTCACCCTTCATAGTCAACAAAAGAATACAACATGCAGAACTTGGGTACAATCTTAAAATAACAGAATGATCTCTGTTTGTTTCCAAGGCACACCATTCAATATCACAGTAATCCAGGTCTAGGCCCCAACCACTAGTGTCAAAGAAGGTGAAGTTGAACAGTTCTATGAAGACCTGCAAGATATTCTAGAGCTAACACCAAAAAAAGAAAAAAAAAAAAAAAAAAGAAAGAAAGAAAGAAAGAAAAGATGTCCCTTTCATCATAGGGGACTGGAATACAAAAGTAGAAGTTCAAGAAATACTTGGAGTAACAGGCAAGTTTGCTTTGAAGTAAAATTTTAAGCAGGGGAAAGCCTAACAGAGTTTTGTCAAGAAAATGAACGGGTCATAGCAAACACAATCTTCCAACAACACAAGAGAAGATTCTACACGTGGACATCAAAAGATGGTCAATACCAAAATCAGAATGATTATGTTCTTTGCAGCCAAAGATGGAGAAGCTCTATACAGTCAGCAAAAACAAGACCAGGAACTGGCTGTGGATCAGATCATGAACTCCTTATTGCAAAATTCAGACTTATATTGAAGAAAGTAGGGAAAACCACTACATCATTCAGGTATGACCTAGATCAAATCCTTTACGATTATACAGTGGAAGTGACAAAAGATTCAAGGGATTAGATTTGGTAGAAAGAGTGCCTGAAGAACTATGGATAGAGGTTCATGATATTGTGCAGAGGGCAGTGATCCAAACCATCCCCAAGAAAAAGAAATGCAAAAAGGCAAAATTGTTGTCTGAGGAGGCCTTGCAAATAGCTGAGAAAAGAAGAGAAGCAAAAGGCAAAAGAGAAAAGGAAAGATATATCCATTTGAATGCAGAGTTGCAAAGAATAACAAGGAGAAATAAGAAAGCTGTCCTCAGTGATCAATGAAAAGAAATAGAGGCAAACAATGAATGGGAAAGACTAGAGATCTCTTCAAGATAATTAGAGATGCCAAGGAAACATTTCATGCAAAGATGGGCAAAATAAAGAACAAACAGAATGGACCTAACAGAAGCACAGGATGTTAAGAAGATTTGGCAAGAATACACAGAAGAACAAAAAAGATCTTAGTGACCCAGATAACCACCGTGGTGTGATTACTCACCTAGAGCCAGACATTGGAGTGTGACATCAATGTGGCCTCAGAAAGCAACACTATGAACAAAGCTAGTGCAGGTGGTTAAATTCCAGCTGAGCTATTTAAAATCCAGAAGATGATGCTGTTAGAGTACTGTACTCAATATGCCAGCAAATTTGAAAACTCTGCAGTGGCCATAGGACTGGAAAAGGTCAGTTTTCATTCCAATCCCAAAGAAAGGCAGTGCCAAAGAATGCTCAAACTATCACACATTGCACTTATCTCACATGCTAGTAAAGTAATGCTCAAAATTCTCCAAGTGGGCTTCAACAGTACGTGAACTGAGAACTTCCAGATGTTCTAGCTGGATTTAGAAAAAGCAGAGGAATCAGAGATCAAATTGCCAACATCTGTTGGATCATAGAAAAAGCAAGATAATTCCAGAAAAATATCTACTTCTGTTTTATTGACTACGCTAAAGCCTTTGACTGTGTGGATCATGACAAAGTGGAAAATTTCTCAGGAGATGCGAATACCAGACCACCTTATCTGCCTCCTGAGAAATCTGTATGAAGGTCAAGAAGCAACAGTTAGTACCAGACATGGAACAACAGATTGGTTCCAAATTGGGAGAGGAGAATTTTGAGGCTGTATATTGTCACCTTGCTTATTTAACTTATATGCAGAATACATCATGCGAAATGTCAGGCTGGATGAAGCACAAACTGGAATCAAGATTGCTGGAAGAAATATCAATAACCTCAGCTATGCAGATGACACTACCCTTATGGCAGAAAGTGAAGAGGAAATAAAGAGTCTCTTGAAGAAAGTGAAAGAGCAGAGTGAAAAAGCTAGCTTAAAACTCAGCATTCAAAAACTAAGATCATGGAATCTGATCCCATAACTTCATGGCAAATAGGTGGGGAACAATGGAAACAATGTTAGACTTTATTTTGGGGGGCTCCAAAATGACTACATGGTGACTGTAGCCATTAAATTAACAGACACTCCTTGGAAGAAAAGTTATGACCAATCTAGACAGCATATTAAAAAGCAGAAGCATTACTTTGCTGACAAAGGTCCATCTAGTCAAAACTATGGTTTTTCTAGTAGTCATATGTGGATGTGAGAGTTTGACCATAAAGAAAGCTGAGTGCCAAATAAATAATGCTTTTGAACGGTGGTGTTGGAGAAGACTCTTGAGTCTTTTGGACAGCAAAGAGATCAGACCAGTCGATCCTAAAGGAAATACATCCTAATATTCATTGGAAGGGCTGATTCTGAAGCTGAAGCTCCAATACTTTGGCTACCTGATGCAAAGAACTGATTCATTTGAACAGACTCTGATGCTGGGAAAAATTGTAGGCGGGAGGAGAAGTGGATGACAGAGGATGAGATTGTTGGATGGCATCACTAGCTGATGAACATGAGTTTGAGCAAGCTCTGGGAGTTTGTGATGGACAGGGAAACCTGGTGTGCTGTAGTTCATGGGGTCTGAAATAGTCAGACACAACTGAGTGACTGAACTGAAATGCAGGAAGGACTGAGGGAAAGATAAACTTTTTTCAGAAGAGTTATGTCAGTGTTCTCATATTCAGTTTTGTAAAACTTTCCCACAACATATTATTGCACCTAGGTTCCAACTCACATGGGAGATCTATAGTCCTAGTCTCTTCCTCTGCTGTTTGATTCCTATATTATGATGTCTTTCACAGATAATGTGTACACTCATCATTATTTGATATATAAATGAACAGATATGTAAGAAAAAGATCTTCTTGGTCTAATCCTAAGGAACCTTATTATTTTATTTTATAGACTTTTTTTTTTTTTGATGGGGGGAAATTGCTTTACAATGTTGTATTAGTTTCTGCCGAACAACAAAGTGTAAGTAAGCCATAAGTATAAGAGGAACTTCATTATTACCATAGGAGACATTGAATTTCAGAGTTAGGTTTCAATAATTTGATGAAACACCCCCTGTCATATCCTACATTCATGATTTGACATGGCAGTAGGTACTTTTTCAGGTCTCTGCTGCTTTATATGAAAAATGGAGATCCTGACAAATCAAACTTTTTTTGTGAGTCCATGTATTAATTTTTCCTTTTCAGAAATCACATTTTTAAATGGATGACAAAGATAGAAATATCTGAGATACTTAGTCCCTTTCACAAACATTCACAAAGTATAGGTTGTTCCTAGGTGTATTATTATTATTAAAAAGTTTTTTGTTTTTTTTTTTGGCAGCTCAGCATCTGGGATCTTAGTTCCCTATCAAGGAATGGAACTTACAGTGGTCTTAATCACTGGATCATTAAGGAAGTCCTTAAATTGTTATTTACTATGTTGCTGACACTGCACTGCATGTACTCTTTTGTAAAACATTCAATAAAGGATATAATAAATTTAAAATATCAAGCCAAATTTGGTAAGATCTTCCTAAAATTATAATAGCTCATTGCAGTACTATAAAATGTTCTTGGTAGCACCAAGAAAGAAGATGCCATTTCCTATGTTCCAGGATTAAAAAAAAAAAAAAAATCAAGGTTCCAACTGATACTCCAAGGCTAACTTTTGCCTCAGAGACTTGACTTGTAAATAAATGCATAAAAGATTTCATGCCATCCACTCTGGAAACCTTTTACTGATCTTGCTAATTTTTGAACTCTCTACTTCATCTATGAAAAAATTAGTTCTTGTGATAGTTTCTTTGTTTCAGCTGACTTACTGTGATCTTATATCTTGTTACTCTTAGGGAAAATTCTTTCATAAACACATGGTCTAAACTGTGCTTATGACACAACCTTCATACTGAGGAGTTGCTTGAGCACCTGCACGTGGCTGTAGATGTGTGGCTAACAGGGTTATCCACAGGTAACAGGGTACTAATTAACTGTTTGGTGTCCCAGAGTATTCAATGCAGTAGCAGCTGTCAACAATGAACACGAAACAGACATTTTTATGTAGATTTAAAAGAAAATGGTTTCAGAACCTTTAGCCAGCTGAAAGATAATAAAAAAATGGAGTAATTGGATTAGGGAGGAAAGTTTTTGCACAGAGGAATTTCCATGCTCTGAGTCTCAGAGTGGTGGGGATGATGTTCCCTTCTCAACTCAGCCTAGTGAGCGACTAGCCAGTGAGACTACTTCGTAAACATTGACTCACTTGCTGCAATTGGGAAAGATGAGAAACTTCTGCCAGACAAAAGCAAAAAGGCTGAAGTAGACTGTGGATCAGAGATAGAGTCTAACTGGGGAACTAATATAGTCTGTNGAGTGGTGGGGATGATGTTCCCTTCTCAACTCAGCCTAGTGAGCGACTAGCCAGTGAGACTACTTCGTAAACATTGACTCACTTGCTGCAATTGGGAAAGATGAGAAACTTCTGCCAGACAAAAGCAAAAAGGCTGAAGTAGACTGTGGATCAGAGATAGAGTCTAACTGGGGAACTAATATAGTCTGTTCTGAAATTGTTTTAACTTCCTCTTCTAGTTTTGGGATTAAGGGGATCTATTGATATCAAATTAGATAAATTGGGTAGAAAATTTACAATACATTCTCAAAATATTTATTGATCCTTAAAACTTAGTAATAAATCATTATTTTAGGTAACTTACAATTTCCAGTGGTCTTCCACTTTTCTAACTTTTTGTTGTCCACTTTATATCTTACGTATCTTTATAGTTTAAACATGTTGTTACAATCATTAACTTATTTGACACTCAGAACAATGCTTTGTCATAGCAGGACAAACATTATTTTACCTATTTTAGAGAAAAGAAAACTTCTCAGAAGTAAAATAATTGCTCAAGCTTATATTGCAGATTTGACTTAGATCATACCTAAATGGTCTAGTGGTTTTCCCTACTTTCTTCAATTTAAGTCTGAATTTGGCAATAANACTGAAGATGCCAAAGCATTTGACTGTGTGGATCACAATAAACTGTGGAAAATTCTAAAAGAGATGAGAATATCAGACCACCTGACCTGCCTCTTGAGAAACCTATATGCAGGTCAGGAAGCAACAGTTAAAACTGGACATGGAACAACAGACTGGTTCCAAATAGGAAGGGGATTACATCAAGGCTATATATTGTCTCCCTGCTTATTTAACTTCTATGCAGAGTACTTCATGAGAAATGCTGGGCTGGAGGAAGCACAAGCTGGAATCAAGATTGCCAGAAGAAATATCATACCCTCAGATATACAGATGCCACCACCCTTATGGCAGAAAGTCAAGNATCAAGGCTATATATTGTCTCCCTGCTTATTTAACTTCTATGCAGAGTACTTCATGAGAAATGCTGGGCTGGAGGAAGCACAAGCTGGAATCAAGATTGCCAGAAGAAATATCATACCCTCAGATATACAGATGCCACCACCCTTATGGCAGAAAGTCAAGAGAACTAAAAAGTCTCTTGATGAAAGTGAAAGAGGAGAGTGAAAAAGTTGGCTTCAAGCTCAACATTCAGAAAATGAAGATCATGGGATCTGGTCCCATCAATTCATGGGAAATAGATGTGGAAACAGTGGAAACAGTATCAGACTTTATTTTTCTAGGCTCCAAAATCACTGCAGATGGTGACTGCAGCCATGAAATTAAAAGACACTTACTCCTTGGAAGAAAAGTTATGACCAGCCTAGATAGCATATTGAAAAGCAGAGACATTACTTTGCCAACAAAAGTCCATCTAGTCAAGGCTATGGTTTTTCCAGTAGTCATGTGTGGATGTGAGAGTTGGACTTTGAGGAAAGCTGAGCACCAAAGAATTGATGCTTTTGAACTGTGGTGTTGGAGAAGACTCTTGAGAGTCCCTTGGACTGCACGGAGATCCAACTAGTCCATTCTGAAGATGAGCCCTGGAATTTCTTGGAGGAAATGATACTGAAGGTAAAAGTCCAGTACTTTGGCCACCTCATGCAAAGAGTTGACACATTGGAAAAGACTGTGATGCTGGGAAGAATTGAGGGCAGGAGGAGAAGGGGACGTCTGAGGATGAGATGGCTGGATGGCATCACTGACTTGATGGGCATGAGTCTGAGTGAACTCCAGGAGTTGGTGATGGACTGGGAGGCCTGACGTGCTGCGATTCATGGGTTCGCAAAGAGTCAGGCACAACTGAGTGACTGAACTGAACTGAACTGATATTGCAAATAAGCACAAGACCAAGATTCCCATTCAGTCTTACAATTAAAAGTTTCACAGAACATCTTCCCGTATTTCAATGTCCATATACTCTTTTGTTTGTAAGATGATAATAATCCATAATAGCCAACAATTGCTGGGCATTTTTATGAAAGATATTAGTTTTTATTATAACTTGTTCTTCAGAATAACGCTGAGATAGAGTTAACTATTTCCATTTTGCAGAGAAAGCTGAGGTTTTCATAAAAGTAGAGATTTAATCAATATCATATACTAGATGATGTCACTAAGGAGACTTGAAGACCACATAATCTAACTTCAGAGCCTAAAAAATTAACCACTGAATTCTGCATGTTTTTGAATTGAACACTTCATAATAAGTACATGGATTTTCTCATATATCAGAACTGTATGTGTTAGAAATCTAAAATATTAGTAATTCTAAGCAAATGGCTGTTAATAAGCTACCACTTTTCTTAGAGAAATCTATGAAAATTGAGCCTGAACTCAATATGTTTAGTTTTCATATCTACTTTGTTTTTGGATAACCGTGATTTTAACCAAGTCGCATAATATCTCAGTATCTTTTTTTCTTATATGTCTATCATCAAAACTATATTTAGAGTCATTTTTATGCCACTAGAAACTATTATACTTAGGCTTTCCATAATAATAGTGAATTAGTTTCTAAAAAAACATAAATTTGTATGCTATTTTGTCCATGTGGGCTTCTATAACAACAATAATGATAAAATGATTGGTTTATAAGCAAGAACAAAAATTGTATCTCATAGTTTTGGAAGCTGGAAATTCCGAGATGAAGGTACCAGCAGGTTCTATGCTGGATGACACCCTGCTTCTTGCTTCATAGATGCCCATCATCTTGCTGTGACCTCACGTGCTGGAAGAGCTTTCTGGAGCCCCTTTTATAATGGCACTAATTCCATTCATAAGGGTATCCCCTAAAAGGCCCCAACTCCAGATTTCATAACGTTGGTTCAACACATGAATTTAGGAGTAAAGCAAAAATCCAGTCTATGGCATTTGCCGCTAAAATGCCATTAGTTTGAGAATTAATAATAATGCAGGTATTTATTTCTCATCTTTTATAAGCAGACATGCAACTGGCACATAACTAGTGTCTGTGCTGTGTGCCATTTGTTAAATATTTTCTGTGTATACTTGTCTCTGATAATCACAAATCAGATGTCCATGCATATCAGAAACAGTGTAGTATATTGGCACATAGCACCTGAAAAAGGACCTTGTTGTCCAATCAAAGTGCCAAAAGTTTTTTATTTTTTAAAATACATATTTACTGTTTAACAGTAAAACGTTTGACCAGTGGATTAAAATGTTGAAATAAAATGTATGTTAATGTCCATTTAATATGCTAAATTTTATACATTATTTTCTTAGATTAAATGTTAACATTCTTATCTATTACTTTTACACCAGATTCTGATTGTTATATTTCAGTTGATGAATGATTATTTTCAATCATCAAATGATACTGCTGCCTGCTAGCTATCCTTGTACAGCAGCATTTGTGCAATTATTTGAGTGTTTTATTGCATTTTATGTTATTACTTATAAAATGAGTGGAAAATGGGAAAATGATAAGAAACTTACATCACATAAACTTAATTCCTTTGAGGCACAGTTAGAAATTATTAGCATGCTTCAGGTTATGAATCTCAAGACTCATTATATTCATCGTGCTTAAACTAGTTGGTATTCCATTGTGAAAAAAATAACAAAGTACATGTATAAACTAATAGAAAAATTTAAAAAATATGTTGTTTAACAAGCAGATTTTATTTAGGGAATTTATGACATACATGTTATAGATTTTAAGATACCATGAATTGTAAAGTACACTATTATTTAAAAAGTATCTCACAAGGAATGCAAAGTAGTGAATTCATAGTAAAAAATCAATTCAAGATGTATAATACACTGATTCCAGCAATGGTGAAATATGATTTTAGAGTCAGATAAGTGCATTATTGTTTTTAATATTGAAAATATTTTGTCTATCATGTTCATATTTTACTCTGCTATGCATTTTAGAATGTATTATCTATAAAAGTTAAACTAGATCCATTATTTTATATATGAAAGCTCATTTAAAAGTGATTAATGACACCAGAAAGTATTAGTGTAATGTATATGTATTTTTAACTTTGTTTGTTTGTAAGTAATAGTAACAAAGATGATTTTGTATAACATATTTTGACTGTCAGACCACATTTTGAGTTTAGCATAAATGAAGACAGATTAAGGGGCAAGAATTTTTTTCATTACACATTCTTAGAGGTTTATATAGAAGGCCTATCTGAATAAAACTGTGTTCCTAAAAGCAATTATTTAGCGTATTTTATATGTCAAATTTATATATGTTGTGTTCCTACAAGAATCAAAAGTAGTAGATAATATGGGACATTTGAGGCATATTTCTTTTCATTTGTTATTTTCTTCCTGTTTATACTAAGAATTTTTCTTTTGCTTTTAGAAAAACTACATAGTTATTTACTTTTGGTTGCACTGGTTCTTCATTGCTGCACCGTGGTGGCTTTCTGTAGTTGCAGTGACCAGGGACTATACTTTGTTGAGGTGCAGTGCCCTCAAGGTCTAACCGTCTTTTTACAAATGGCAAGATTTCATATTTTTATGGATGGATAATATTCCTAAATACTCACACACACACACATAGCATATTACAGCTTCGTTTTCCATTCATCTGTCAATGGACACTTTGATTGTTTCCATTTCTTGGCCATTGTGCATAATGCTGAAGATTGTGGTTCATATATCTTTTCTAGTTAGTATTTTCATGTTCTTCAGAAATTTCATGTTCTTCTTAGTATTACCCAGGAATGGAATTGGTAGATATTATGGTAGCTCTGTTTTTAATATTTGAAGAACCTCCCTACTGTCTCTCATAGTGGGTACACTGATTTCAGAGAAGGCAATGGCACCCTACTCCAGTACTCTTGCCTGGAAAGTCCCGTGGATGGAGGAGCCTTGTGGGCTGCAGTCCATGGGGTCGCTAAGAGTCGAACACGATTGAGCGACTTCCCTTTCACTTTTCACTTTCATGCGTTGGAGAAGGAAATGGCAACCCACTCCAGTGTTCTTGCCTGGAGAATCCCAGGGACGGTAGAGCCTTGTGGGCTGCCGTCTATGGGGTTGCACAGAGTCGGACATGACTGAAGCGACTTAGCAGCAGCAGCACACTGATTTACATTTTCACCAACAGTGTAGTAGGATTCCCTTTTTTCACCGTCATCTTGACTCTTCTATCTTATGAATTAACTGTCTCTTTTCTACTTTGTATTTCTGCATTATTTTTGACGATGCCTCTACATTCACATATTTAAAAACAGATAAACTTTCATATCTCAGATCCAAACTCTGTCCTTTTGTGCACAGAAGAAAGCCCAACCATCCTAATGTGATTGGACTTCATTTTGCTCTTTCAGTGAATACCTGAATAGGCAGGATTCCGGATAAAACCTTCCTGCAACACCAGTTAAAATGAGTTTCTCCCTTATCCTTTCATAATCACCTGTTTGCTATTTTCTTATAGCTCGTTTTCAATATGAATTTCATGGCTATACACAAGTCTGATCCTTTGGGGATAAATCATCAAAGGGATAAATTGATTCTGAGTCTTTGACTAACACAGACTTTGCTTCTAATACGCAATAATTTGCTGCTTAGACTTAATAAAATTATGAAACTTTGAATGTAACTTACTTAATGATTCTTATACAATTAAATATCCAATTCAAATAAATGGTGTGAGTGTTCAGAAATATTTTATCTACTTTCCGCGTCTGCCTGCGTCTCTATGTTGTTCAATATTCTATATTAATGCAAAGGAAGGTCTTAGTATTGTACTTTATGTACTTCATTAGTCTTTTTTATAAATTTGGAACATAGTAAAAAAAACCCTCAGAACATATACTTCCTTTGATTGTGACTATGCATTACTTCAGGCAATTTGATGTTCTTTTTAATGTAATAGACTATTGCTCTTCACTTGCTTAGCAAGCACTATTTATGACTAGGAAAAACTCAGAGTCTTATAAACAATGCCTTTGTAAGTTTATGATGTATAAGTTCAAAAATTATATTCATAATGAACTAATAATTGGATTTTAAAAAACAGTCTCTTATAATTTAATTTTTACTTTGACTCTTGGCTTTTTAAAAATAATTGGATTTTACTGATCTTTGTTTTTTTCCTTGAAAATAAACTTGACACTACATATTTGCTCAAATAAAATACACTCCCACCATAGTTTATTTACTGTAAGAAAAACAAACCAGAGAATGGGCTGAAAAATATTCATTATTATTACATTTTTATGCTAATCAGCACTGGGGAGCAATAAGCTATTTCTATTCTTATTTCTGAAATCACTTGTCCTATACTTAACAGTATCTGAAAAAATGTATATGTTAATGGTTCAAATAATAAAAATGCAGTGAAAGATAAAAGGAAATGAAGAAAAGAAAGGTGAAAACAGATTTAATAGTTTATTAAGATAAAAGCATTTATTTCTACTATATGAATGCATTTATTTTATTGAAGACTAAAACATGTATCTGCATGAGTAAGCAATATACCTGGAGTGAGACTAAAATATAGTACATGCCATCTCACTGCTCTTTTCAACCTTAAAAATATAGGGCTTTATAACCTTATAAAATTTATAAAATTATTTTTATAAAATCTGCATTTCCAGATTTTTATAATGCTTGCAAAATACATTTGCTTTATTAAGAATAATTAAGAATTCTAGCATAATACCCTAGGTTTTTTATTCATAAGCCAGATTTTATTTAGATTTGAGTAAAATGAGACTCTTTCTATATTTAACAATATTAGAGCTTTTCTTACACTGCCCATTAATGTATGTTTGCAAAAGGCAAGCACCCCTGCCATTACCACCTTCAACAAGCAACATGGGGATAGTGAATCATACATAATTATGCTCTGTTTCCTTCTGAAATTCAACCCATGAATCAGTTAATTTATATGGAGATTTGCTAAGCTTACCATGGCATTTGTATTTCTTAATCCTTCTTTTATTAGCTATAAGAAAATTATACCATTATTTTCCTACAAGCCTCAAGTCTCAACTAATTAGTGTAGTCAAAAATATTTTCAAGTGGATTTTTTTCCATCTAAAAAATTATTCATACTGTGTGTCTCTGTTTGACTGAATGTTTTTTGTTATTTGTGCACGTGTACTTTATTCTGTTGGCAGGAGTAAGAACTCAGAAAACATAGTCTTAACATGACTTGAGGTTTTTGTACTTGTCAGTTGTTTGTGGACTTTATCCATAATTGGTAAAAAGTCTTATTCTTTAGTGCTAGTCACTTATTAACATTTCTTATGAAAAGAAGTAAAAGGAGAAAGAAATTCTGTTTTCTAACTCTAGAATTCTGGCAATTAATCTGACAGTTGTAGAAGTTTTTCAGCATTTGTAAGCATGGTGACAATAAAGGGTATTTGGAACACAAAATTATGCCTGTCAATCATTAATGTATATGTTCCCCTCCCCTTCGCAAACTGATTACTTACGATTCAAATTTTATTTTCATCAATATTTGTGAAAGATTACATTTATAGAGTTTTGTTATTTTGATCTCTTCTTTTTGAATTCTAATATTATAAAACCCCAAGACTCAAATAAGCACTTAAAACACCATTTTATTGTTTCATTGAACTTATTATGCCATGGATTTGAAGAGGTTTAAGTTCTTATTCTCAGTAAAACAACAATGCAATAAAAGGAGGTCAGATTGTAATGGTAGATATTTAAAAAGAGAACATATCAAGTGAACCATGCAGATCTCCTGGAGAACATGCCTAGTCAGCTCAAGAAGAGAGGGCCTGTTTCTGAGAAACAGAGACAGGTAGGAATTAGTGGGAGGTCATTAAAGTAGCTGAGATACAGTTTTTGAAAGCTTTAGAACATTTTTAAAATAATTTGGCTTTAATAAGTCACATAGAAAGACAAGGTTTGAGCAGATAATGACATGTACTAAATTACATTCTAAAGGATCTATGTGCATTATGAGCACTTTAATGAGGGTAAATTGTTGACAAATTAGGGTATTGTTTTAAGATAAACCATAGTCTAGTTGAGAGATGTTGGTAGCTTTAGTAGTAGAAGCTGTTAGAAGTGATTCAGTTCAGTTCAGTCGCTCAGTCGTGTCCGACCCTTTGCGATCCCATAAACCGCAGCACAATAGGCCTCCCTGTCCATCGCCAACTCCCCGGGTTCACCCAAACCATGGCCACCGAGTTGGTGATGCCATCCAACATCTCATCCTCTGTTGTCCCCTTCTCTTCCTGCCCCCNGTGTTTAAAGAATGCTTACACATCAAGTAGATTGCTGACAGAAAATAGACTATTAGACTTAGCAGTATTTTTAGTCCCTGATGGTTTGTAAAACCATCACATACACAGAAAAGAATTTTAGTGGAAGTATGGCTGACTGAAGCTATTAGAATGATCTCGAACATGGAATGAGAACAGGGCGATTAGAGACTGTGAGTATGAGAAACACTTCATAGCAAGTTTTCATAAAGGGGAAGGAGAAAGTGAGATCAAGATAAGTTTCCTTTTTTTCTATAAGAGAAATAATGACAAGTTTGAATATTCATGAAAATCTGTCTCTTATACACATCTGCTAAGGGACCCTCAAGAGTCTTTTCCAACACCACAGTTCAAAAGCATCAATTCTTTGGTGCTCAGCTTTCCTCAAAGCTTTCCACACATGACCACTGGAAAAACCATAGGCTTGAATAGATGGACATTTGTTGGCAAAGTAATGTCTCTGCTTTTTAATATGCTGTCTAGGTTAGTCATAACTTTCCTTCCAAGGAATGTCTTTTAATTTCATGGCTACAGTCACCGTCTGCAGTGACTTGGGAGCCCAGATAAATAAAGTCAACCACTGTTTGCACTGTGACCCCATCTATTTCCCATGAAGGGATGGGACCAGATGCCATGATCGTCATTTTCTGAATGTTGAGCTATAGGCCAACTTTTTCACTATCCAATTTCACTTTCATCAAGAGGCTCTTTAGTTCTTCTTCATTTTCTGCCATAAGGGTGGTGTCATCTGCATATCTGAGGTTATTGATATTTCTCCCAGCAATCTTGATTCCAGCTTGTGCTTCCTCCAGTCCAGCATTTCTCATGATGTATTCTGCATATAAGTTAATATACAGCCTTGACGTACTCCTGTTCCTATTTGGAACCAGTCTGTTGTTCCATGTCCAGTTCTAACTGTTGCTTCCTGACCTGCATACAGGTTTCTCAAGGGGCAGGTCAGGTGGTCTGGTATTCCCATCTCTTTCACAATTTTCCACAGTTTATTGTGATCCACACAGTCAAAGGCTTTGGCATAGTCAATAAAGCAGAAATAGATGTTTTTCTGGAACTCTCTTGCTTTTTCCATGATCCAGCGGATGTTGACAATTTGATCTTTGGTTCCTCTGCCTTTTCTAAAACCAGCTTGAACATCAGGAAGTTCACAGTTCACGTATTGCTGAAGCCTGGCTTGGAGAATTTTGAGCATTACTTTACTAGCGTGTGAGATGAGTGCAATTGTGTGGTAGTTTGAGCATTCTTTGGCATTGCCTTTCTTTGGGTTGGAATGAAAACTGACTTTTCCCAGTCCCATGGCCACTGCTGAGTTTTCCAAATTTGCTGGCATATTGAGTGCAGCATTTTCACAGCAGCATCTATCAGGATTTGAAATAGCTCCACTGGGATTCCACCACTACCACTAGATTTTTCATAGTGATGTTTCCTAAGGCCCACTTGACTTCATATCCAGGATGTCTGGTTCTAGGTAAGTGATCACAGCATTGTGATTATCTGTAAGGAGGCCTTACAATAGCTGTGAAAAGAAGGGAAGAGAAAAGCAAGGGAGAAAAGGAAAGATATAAGCATCTGAATGCAGAGTTCCATAGAATAGCAAGAAGAGATAAGAAAGCCTCCCTCAGTGACCAATGCAAAGAAATAGAGGAAAACAACAGAATAGGAAAGACTAGAGATTTCTTCAAGAAAATTAGAGATACCAAAGGAACATTTCATGCAAAATGGGCTCCATAAAGGACAGAAATTGTAGGGACCTAACAGAAGAAGGAAGTCAAGAAACACCTGGAGTAACAGGAAAATTTGGCCTTGGAATACGAAATAGAACAGGACAAAGACTAATAGAGTTTTGCCAGAAAATGCACTGGTCATAGCAAACACCCTCTTCCAACAACACAAGAGAAGATTCTACACATGGACATCACCAGATGGGCAACACTGAAATCAGATTGATTATATTCTTTGCAGCCAAAGATGAAGAAGCGCTATACAGTCAACAAAACAAGACCAGGAGCTGACTGTGGCACAGATCATGAACTCCTTATTGACAAATTCATACTTAAATTGAAGAAAGTAAGGAAACCCACTGGAGAAGGCAATGGCAGTCCACTCCACTACTCTTGCCTGGAGATTCCTATGGATGGAGGAGCCTGGTGGGCCGAAGTCCATGGGATCACTAAGAGTCAGACACGACTGAGCGACTTCACTTTGACTTTTCACTTTCATGCATTGGAGAAGGAAACAGCAACCCACTCTAGTATCCTTGCGTGGAGAATCCCAGGGACAGGGAGCCTGATGGACTGCTATCTATGGGGTTGCACAGAGCCAGACACGACTGAAGTGACTTAGCAGCAGCAGCAAGGAAACCCACTAGACCATTCAGGTATGACCTAAATCAAATCCTTTATGATTATATAGTGGAAGTGAGAAATAGATTTAAGGGCCTAGATCTGATAGATAGAGTGCCTGATGAACTATGGAATGAGGCTCATGACATGCACAGGAGACAGGGATCAAGACCATCCCTATGGAAAAGAAATGCAAAAAAGCAAAATGGCTGTCTGAGGAGGCCTTACAAATAGCTGTGAAAAGAAGAGAAGCAAAAAGCAAAAGAGAAAAGGAAAGATATAAGCATCTGAATGCAGAGATCCAGAGAATAGCAAGAAGAGATAAGAAAGCCTTCTTCAGTGATCAATGCAAGGAAATAGAGGAAAACAACAGAATGGGAAAGACTAGAGATCTCTTCAAGAAAATTAGAGATACCAAGGGAACATTTAATGCAAAGATGGGCTCGATGAAATCAGAAATGGTATGGACCTTACAGAAGCAAAAGATATTAAGAGGTGACAAGAATACACAGAAGAACTATGCAAAAAAGATCTTCACGACCAATATAATCATGATGATGTTGTCACTCACCTAGAGCCAGACATTCTGGAATATGAAGTCAAGTGGGTCTTAGAAAACGTCACTACAAATAAAGCTAGTGGAGGTGATGGAATTCCAGTGGATCTATTTCAAATCCTGAAAGATGATGCTGTGATAGTGCTGCACTCAATATGCTAGCAAATTTGGAAAAGTCAACAGTGGCCACAGGAGTGGAAAAGATCATTTTTCATACCAATCCCAAAGAAAGACAATGCTAAAGAATGCTCAAACTACCGCACACCTATTGTACAATTGCACTCATCTCACATGCTAGTAAAGTAATGCTTAAAATTCTCCAAGCCAGACTTCAGCAGTACATGAACCATGAACTTCAGGATGTTCAAGCTGGTTTTAGAAAAGGCAGAGGAACCAGAGATCAAAATGCCAGCACCCACTGGATCATGGAAAAAGCAAGAGAGTTCCAGAAAAACATCTATTTCTGCTTTATTGACTATGCCAAAGCCTTTGACTGTGTGGATCACAATAAACTGTGGAAAATTGTGAAAGAGATGGGAATACCAGACCACCTGACCTTCCTCTTGAGAAACCTATATGCAGGTCAGGAAGCAACAGTTAGAACTGGACATGGAACAACAGACTGGTTCCAAATAGGAAAATGAGTACATCAAGGCTGTATGTTGTCACCCTGCTTATTTAATTTATATGTACAGTACATCATGAGAAATGCTGGGCTGGAAGAAGCACAAGCTGGAATCAAGATTGCAAGGAGAAATATCAATAACCTCAGATATGCAGATGACACCACCCTTATGGCAGAAAGTGAAGAGGAACTAAAAATCTTCTTGATGAAAGTGAAAGAGGAGAGTGAAAAAGTTGGCTTAAAGCTCAACATTCAGAAAACAAAGATCATGCCATGTGATCCCATCACTTCATGGGAAATAGATGGGGACACAGTGGATTTTTAAGGAGATCAGCCCTGAGTGTTCTTTAGAAGGAATGATGCTAAAGCTGAAACTCCAGTATTTTGGCCACCTCATGCAAAGAGTTGACTCATTGGAAAAGACTGTGATGCTGAGGGGGATTGGGATCAGGAGTAGAAAGGGATGACAGAGGAAGAGATAGCTGAATGGCATCACTGACTTGATGGACGTGAATCTGAGTGAACTCCAGGAGTTGGTGATGGACAGGGAGGCCTGGCGTGCTGTGATTCATGGGTTCACAAAGAGTCGGAGATGACTGAGTGACTGAAGTGAACTGAACTGAACTGAATAGAAGCAGAAGATATTAAGAAGAAGTGGCAAGAATACATAGAACTGTACAAAAAATATCTTCATGACCCAGATAATCACGATGCTGTGATCACTCACCTTGAAGTGGTTAGATTTTTGTTATTTTTGAAAGATTTACTGATAGATTTGAGGTGGAGTGTGAATAAATAGAAGTATCAAAGATGAATTCAAGGATTTTGAATTAACAAGTTAGAAGAATTAAATTGCCATTTTTATAATGAGGACGGCTGTGCAAGCAGGTTTATTTCTGGTAAAGGTGGAAAGTTCAGTTTAAAACTTGTTAAGTTTCACTTGCCTATTAGTTTACTGTGAAAGTATGTAGAAATAGAAGACTAGCAATTAAATGTATATGGCTAGAGTTCAGGGGAAAAATCTGTATTGGAATTAGAAATTTTGAAGTTGTCTGCACAGAAATGCTATTTAAAGTCCTGGAACTGGATGAAATTGCTCAAGGAGACAGTGTATATAGAAAGACAAAAAGAGAGCAAGAGAGCATTCTGGACTATTCCACCATTAACTGATAGGAAAGATGAGAGAGAATCAGCGAAGGAAACAATAAAAGAAGACTGAAGACATCAGAGGAAACTAAAGACAGTGGTGTGGTCCGAGGAAACCAACAGATATAGAAGTGTTTAAAGAATGCTTACACATCAAGTAGATTGCTGACAGAAAATAGACTATTAGACTTAGCAGTATTTTTAGTCCCTGATGGTTTGTAAAACCATCACATACACAGAAAAGAATTTTAGTGGAAGTATGGCTGACTGAAGCTATTAGAATGATCTCGAACATGGAATGAGAACAGGGCGATTAGAGACTGTGAGTATGAGAAACACTTCATAGCAAGTTTTCATAAAGGGGAAGGAGAAAGTGAGATCAAGATAAGTTTCCTTTTTTTCTATAAGAGAAATAATGACAAGTTTGAATATTCATGAAAATCACTAATAGTGGTGCTGCTAAGTCGCTTTAGTCGTGTCTGACTCTGTTCGACCCCATAGAT
>SJYA01002346.1:516456-529114 GCA_006410615.1 Neotragus moschatus | reverse complement strand
TGCTGCTGCTAAGTTGCTTCAGTCGTGTCCGACTCTGTGCGACCCCATAGATGGCAGCCTACCAGGCTTCCCTGTCCCTGGGATTCTCCAGGCAAGAACACTGGAGTGGGTTGCCATTTCCTTCTCCAATGCATGAAAGTGAAGTTGCTCAGTCGTGTCCGACACTCAGAGGTGAAAAGTTAAAACAATGAAAAGAAACGAATCACTGGAGTAACATTCCTAAGTAGGCAAAGGAGGATAAAATGTAAAGGAGAGTATTAAGAGCACAGAGTTAATTCTTATCAACAGATGGTGATCAGAATTCTGTGAACACAACTTCTGGCAGGTTAATAGATAGTGTGACAGAATTTCTGTTTGTTTTCATCTGCTTTGGTTTTATCAATATATGGAAAAATTGTGTGCATGTGTATAATCCTATACATGAGAAATGCTTACTTGTTCAACTGATTAATATTGCTTATGTAATGAATATCTGGAAAAGAGTTAAAATCATTTGAAATAAACATGTCAGGTAAATTCTTAAGGTACTCTTGCTTCTATATTGCTGACTGAGCTACTGGTACACAGGTGGACCGAGAGTGAGGCTAAATGAAAAGGGAACTTCAGGATTGCTCTATGCATGCTGCTGCTGCTAAGTCACTTCAGTTGTGTCCACCTCTGTGCAACCCCATAGACGGCAGCCCATCAGGCTCCCCTGTCCGTCCCTGGGATTCTCCAGGCAAGAACACTGGAGTGGGTTGCCATTTCCTTCTCCAATGCATGAAAGTGAAAAGTGAAAGTGAAGTCGCTCAGTCGTGTCCAACTGTGAACACATGAACTGGAGCCTACCAGGCTCCTCCATCCATGGGATTTTCCAGGCAAGAGTACTGGAATGGAGTGCCATTGCTTTCTCCAGCTTTCATGCATAGATCCTTTCTAATATTGTTCCAACAGACCCTAGCCATTTTACAATCATAGTTCTATTTATTTTTTTCATAAAGAGAAGTTTACCTAGGAGCAGCTTTGAACCTGCCTGCCCATGCGTCCTCCTGTAACTGACTTGGGAAAACAATGGTCTAAGTCTTCTTCCTTATAAATCTTGAGCAAGTGCTTCTCATTGACAGATTATTCTAACCTGGTACCTGGAACTGTATAGAGAAAGGGATTCTGGCAAGTGGAGTTCATTTGCCTTTGAAAGGCTGAAAATGATGCTGAATTGACAAGAGACTAGCCAGCATATCACCCTATGGAAGGAAATACAATTAATTGTCTAAGATGCCTTTGAGATATTCAAGAGACTAAGACTTAAAGGGAATAAACATTTATTAGCATATCTGAAAGTGGAAAACAGTAAAGTATTTAATGAAACCTGATTGATTCTGGAACAACACAGGAGGGTTAAAAGTCAGTTTGGAATAAAAAAGCAGAGTAATAAAAGATCAAAAATTTTTCATAGTGTTGTTAGCCATGTTCAGGGAAGACGGTACCCTGATTTTAAGGCTCTGTTTGCCATTCACTGATAATGCATTCAATATACTTATTGATCATTCACACTAGGTACTAAGGATACCATTTAAAATAAGACAGAAATGGCCCTTCTGTTCAAAGGGCTTATGGTCTGGACAAGCACCATCCAACTGAAAGATAATTCCAGCCCCAAATGTGAGCCACATGTAATTTTAAATGTTCTAGCAGCCACGATCAAAAAGTTAAACAGATGAAATTAATTTTAACAATTATACTTAACTCAGTATATCTAAAATATGTATTCTTATTTCAGTGTTTAATCAATATAAAATTATCAATAATATATTTTACATTCTTTTTCTTGTTTTGTACTGTTTTCAAACTCTGTTGTTTATTTTACATTTATAGCACATCTCAATTTGAACTGGGCACATTGAAAGTACTCAGCATGCTTAATGGCTACAGCATTGAATGGCATATGTCTTCTAAACATCTAGAAGTTTAGCCTGAATACATGTTCAGCACCTCATTGTGAAAAAGTCCTGAACTTGAGCTCTGGACCCACATATCACTGTTTGGTGATCCATCAAGACATTGCTACCTGTTAGGCTGTCTTATGTTTCTTTTATGACATAAAATATCCAAACAAATTATTGACTATATGAACCGTAATTCCTTAGCCTTGAATAACTGCATGCTGGTGTCACTGACAACTAGTGTATGTAAGTAAAGTTAATTTACAAAATCAATTCAGTGCCACCACTGCCTTTCAAACATACATTCTTCTTTAACATATATTGGCATGCCATAATGAAGATATATTATGGGCTTTCTTCTTTTTCACCAAGGTAAATAAAAGTAGATTGGGGATTGAATATGTTACTTTCCTTTGGGAAGCTGAATTTGGGTTTCAGGAAATTCTGCATTTCTGTACCTGAAATTAAGGAGAGAGGAAAAACAATTCCTGAGAAGCTTAAGATGTAGGTTAAAAAACCTGATTATTTCAGCATATGTTGATTTTATATACAAGTTTCACCTTTGAAAAGAAAAACGTATACCATAATTTGACTATAATTGAAACAATTATTGAGATTTTTAATGACTGAATCTATATCTTTATGTAAATATAAAATTACTTAATTACTAAACTTGCTAAAAAATCTCAAAACATATAGAATGTGCATTTGTTTGCTCTACTACTCTAGTTTATTGTGACAGTTGAGGACATGATGCTTATCAAAAATCTGTGAAACACTGGTGTGTATTGTATTTTAACATCATTATCTATATATGCCACAATTAGAAAAAAAATCTATTTTTGAAAAATTTCTGTCATCTCAAACACAGAAGAAAATGGGCTGAAGATATACAGACTATTTTCTGTTGTAAACTTAAGAAATTACATTTCAATTTCTTTGTGGATGTCTATGTGTAAAGATTGCAAGGTTACAGCTTACTGCTACTAGCATTTCCTTTGTAATGCTCATGATATATAATAGAAGCTCTATTTTAGTATGTGAAGGACATAGAAAAATGCAAGTGTTTATAAATTAAAGAAAGAAATGAGAGCTAGAAGACTGGGAAATCCTATAAAGATTAATAATACCATTGGAAATCCAATTTGCCTGCACAGAAAATCATATTTTCAAGGAGAAATATTAATATCAGAGATGTCTAAATGGGTTATTTAAAGATTAGATTTCAAAGGATGGAAGAGTAGGAACAAAAACAAAATCAAACAAATAAGGACTAAGAAACTTGAGATTTTACTGATGATTGATTGCCACCTACTTAAATAGCTTTTGATAGTAATAAAATAAAGGACTATTCAGAGTTCTATATTTTGAAAGAATTTGTGGTGATCATTAAGTATGTTTTTCCCAGATTAGTCCAGAGAAATTTAAGATACCTGATGGTGCCAAATAATGGGCATCAGAACAGAAAAGGATATGAACTTCACACATAGGTTCTCAAATCCTGATTCTACAGAAATGAAGTAGTGGAATTCATTTTTACAGAAAATATTATTAAAATATACTTATATACCTTTCAGGTCATTTTATTCCTTTTAAAATGTTACCATATTTTCAGGAAAATGTATGCAGATATTGGGATGAAATCTGTCTCAATGTTTCCATATAGTATTCATACATAAATGTGGTATCCACATTCATGCTATGACAAGGTGCAGCAATTTTTAGTCACTGGACAGATTATGTTCTTCTTTTTGTAATTATAAAATTTAGAAATGTATCCCCAAATATAATTTTAGGGACTATATTCATTGAAGGCATTTTAATACACAGAATTTTCTTTTATAAGGATCATTGTTAGCTGCCACTTTTCTAATTAGTTTAATCCGAAAATACCAAAATAAATTTATGAGTCCTTGTTTGAAAAATATCTTGGATGTAATCGGCTTTAAAATCTGCTTTAAAATAGAAGGATAAAGCTCAGTAGCATACAACTCTGCTCTTTCTACCATGTCTTAGTTTATATGACATTCTTTTCTGAGAAAGTCTTTGATCTTTAGGCTTTGCAGGTGACTCAGTGATAAATAATCTGCCCTCAATGCAAGATACATAAGTTTGATCCTTGGATGGGAAGATCCCCTGGAAAAGGAAGTGGCAACCTGCTCCAGTATTCTTGCCTGGGAAATCCCATGGACAGGGGTGCCTGGTGGGCTACACAGTCCATGAGGTTCCAAAAGAGTCAGATATGACTTAGTGACTAAAATATTAATAACAAAACAACTTTGATCTTTAATCTATTTATCTTCCACCTATATTTAAAGGTCAAAATCAAAATTTCTGCTAATCCCTTGAGATTCAGAATGAGCTTCCACTCAGTGATGAAGGTTTTTACCTTAATTAACTTTTTAAAAGATATTCTATTCCATTTGTATTTTGTTATATTGATACTTTTTGGTCTCAATACCTTGATTTTAAACTCCTTGAAGCCAGGAACTAAATTTTTACTTTGTACTTTTTCTTTATAGCTACCAATTCCTAGAAAGTCAGTTAACTAGATGTTAGGTCTTTAATAGTTTTTAATCAACTGAGACATTGTTTCAACTTGTATGTGTGGGAAAATAATGAATTGTATATGAATAGTTTCACTAGTTTGGAGAAGATAGGGTATTTTAATTTAAAAAACACAGTATTATTAAGAATTGAATATAGTAATTAAGGAAAGTTATCAGTCAAATGATTTTCAAGAGTTTCTAGGTTTGGAGCCTGATGAAACTGTGATAATCCTAATTTAAGTGATTTGTAGATGAAAATTATTTATTTTCGTCCTTTGAATTTTTTGTACATAGAGCATGCATGCATAAGTTTTTTCAGTCATGTCTGATTCTTTGCGACCCTGTGGACTGTAGCCCACCAGGCTCCTCTCTCCATGGGATTCTCCAGGCAAGAATACTGCAGTGAGTTGCCACGCCCTCTTCCAGGGATATTCCTGACCAAGGGATCAAATCTAGGTCTCTTGTGTCTTTTTGATGATAGCCACTCAGTCAGGTGTGAGGTACTATCTCATTGTTTTAATTTGTATTTCTCTGAGATAATTAGCAGTTCTGAGCATCTTTTTAGGTAGTTGTTGGGCATTTGTACGTTTTCTTTGGGAAAAAAAATTATATTCAAGTCTGCTCATTTTTAAATTGGATTGTGTTCTGCTATTGAATTGTAAGAGCTGTTTATATATTTTGAATATTAATTTATTTGTCATATGCCTTCCAAACATTCTATCTTTTTCAGTTGGTTACCTTTCCATTTTTTCAATGATTTCCTTTGTTTTCTAAATGCTTTTAAGTTTAATTATATATCATCCATTTATTTTTGATTTTGTTTTCTTTGCCTTAGGAGACAGATACCCCCTACATAGTTTCTTTTAGGAGTTTTATGGTTTGGGGTTTTATATTTAGGTTTTTAATTAATTTTGAGTTTATTTTTATACATNTTACCTTTCCATTTTTTCAATGATTTCCTTTGTTTTCTAAATGCTTTTAAGTTTAATTATATATCATCCATTTATTTTTGATTTTGTTTTCTTTGCCTTAGGAGACAGATACCCCCTACATAGTTTCTTTTAGGAGTTTTATGGTTTGGGGTTTTATATTTAGGTTTTTAATTAATTTTGAGTTTATTTTTACACATGGTGTGAGAAGCTGTTCTAATTTCATTCTTTTACATGCAGCTGTCCAGTTTTCCCAGTTTTCCAGTTTTCTTAGAGTTTGAGTAAAACTCTAAGAATATTTTAGTCTTCCTCTGAGTTTTCTCACTTGTAAAATGGAGTTATTAGCAATACTATTTACTCCATGGGTTGTAATGAGGATTAAATGAGTTAATATATGTACTAGCCTTAGGGTCTAGAACATTCTAAAACTTTAAATAATCAAAGGAATATTTGGTCATAAATATTGAATGTGACCAAAAAAATAGAAAATAAGTCTACAGTAAAGGTCTTGAATAGCATTTTTCAAGAATATAGCCCCTTGTCCCAGTCCTGCTAGATCTTCTATGGACTGAAATTATTTTTACCACTATTTCAAATGTTCTGCTTGCTTCCTACTGACCCATGTGCCTAAGTAATAGGTGTGTTCTACTATGCAAGTCACACAAAGTGGTGTGACCTTCTTGATAAACCATATTCCCAGGGAGGCAGAGTGATCCATCTTAAATTAATATATTTTTAAAAGACTAAGCAAATGAAACTTAGGTCTTGAAGATGGTTCTCTATTTGTTGTCCTTGGGATTTGAGCTGGCAAACAGTGGCGTATACTAATTTATACACAAGTCTTATTGTTTGATGCCATATAGTTTTAGTTTAGTAGATAAGGGGATATTTATGAAAGAGTTGACTATCTTAAAGTGTGAGAATCAACATCCATGTTGCATTCTGGGTATTTTATGCAGAAATATGGCATTTTTTTTTCTTTCTTTTCCTAAAGCACTTCATTGAATAAAAAATATTATTTGTTGAACTGAATTGACCCTTGTATATAACATGTAAGAAAACAAAAATGCCATGTACACTTTTAAAAATACCTAATGTAAGTGAAACAATTTCAAACTAGGGATATCTGAGAAAATTACAGGAAGAAAGATCTTCCTTGCATGATTAAAAAATAATTTCACAGAAAATAATTTTTCTTCTTGAATTTTTTTGACTCTTCTTACATTCTCACAATTTGTTTATATTATAAGATATCAGGATAAGACAAGACACGTAAGTGAAGAATTTTATTCTTTGAAGAGCAGCATTTGGCTTATACATTTTTGAAATATTTTAGAAAAGTTGGCAGGATGCAAGGATGGCAGAGTGAAAAAGTGATGTGCAGAGACCTCTAGAGACCAGAAAGCTTAACTACACTTAAAGCTCTGCAGCTATGGTTCAATGCTGTACTGTAATTGAATTACTTGAGGAGCTATAACGCAGCTATAAAGAGAACAAGGTACTATTCTGTTCCTAGTGATGTGGTTAAAATCAGTCTTCTCAGAAGCCTTATGCTTTTGGCTATTTTCCCCTTAATGATTTAATTATGGTAAAATATGCTTTATATTTGCTCTACTGCAAAAACAATGATTAAACAACAGATGTTCATACCCCAGAAATACAAACTATCAATGTTTGCAGAATATTTATTTTTAGAAAAAGCATAGTGAGCTGTTACCTGCTACTGTGACATATATTCTATTTACCTTATGTTTCATTTGTTTTGGAGAAAAAAAGCTGGTGTTACTTTTATTTTCCTTTTCTGAAGTATTGGGCTTTGCCTTTTGATATCTTTGAGTTTAACTGAAAAACTTATTTAAATGTCCATTGTATTAGTCCTATAAGAATTTATTGGAATGAAAAAGCTTTACAGTGTTTATAGTATTGTAAACATATTTTATATTCAGTTGTATCTTCATATTAACTATTTTTCCTCTGTAAAATAAATTGTGAATGTTGACTACTTCCTGCTACAAAGAAACAGATAAATTAAACACATTTCCATCTCCTTCTCTTTCTTTCTTTCTCCAGCAGAATTCTGTGTATTAGTCATTAGTGTATTAAGATTCTATTAAAACAAAAACCAAGAATCAGTAGGAAATGTGCATATGCATATAGATGTGTGAGAGAGAGAGAGAAGATTAAGGAGGTTCATACATCCAAAATCTACAGGGCAGGCCAATAGACTGAATAGACTGACGATACAGGCAAAAGTTCATGTTGTAATTTATAGTCCAAAAAGTAGTCTGGAGGTAGAATTCCTTTGAGTATCTGTCTTTTCTCTTAAGGTCTGCTGATTGAATGAGGTTTATCCATATTATGGAAGGTAGTCTACTTTAAAGTCTACTGATCAATCACATCTAAAAAATTTTCGTACAGCATCTAGTCGGGTATTTGATCAAAAGCTAAGTACTATGACCTAAGCCAGGATTCACATGAAATTTACCATCTTCCTGAGAAATTTTATAATAATTTTATATAATTTGACTGCTCTAAATAAACTGAAACAAAGCAAAGCAATGAAAATATGAATACAAACACACACACACACAATTATATGATGATTGATGATGTTTTCAGCTTACTAGCAGTATAAATTCTATCTAGTCACAGTAAAATGTTTCTCATATGGAAGTGAGAAATTCAGTAAATATCTTTCAGTTAAGGTTTGTTGCTCAAGCTATCTTAATGAAGATATTCCTTATCATTGTTTTCATTAAAAAGATAAATCAAGTTTTAACATTCTATTATTTTTACAATTCACATTCAAGTACTAGTTTCTTATAAAAACATAATTTTTATTGCTCAACATTTTTTTTCTCATGAAATGTTGATTGAGATATATTTCCTTTATGTTTCAAATAAAAAAATATAGAATGCAAAATATATTATTATTGAACTGGTAAAATGAAGACAATAAATTTGATAATACTCTTTTTGTTTCTCTCCTAAGTAAAATAACTAGTATTTTTGTCATATATTGACTACTAAAGATGGTATCCTCTTAATTAAAAGTTAGGTTTTAGTTAATATCACATGTCTAAAAATACGATATACTGGAGTGGGTGGCCATTCCCTTCTCCAGGGGATCTTCATGACCTAGGGATCGAATTCAGATCTCCTGTATTTGAGGCAGATTCTTTATTGTCTGAGCCACCAGAGAAGCCCTTTCACTTTTTTCTTCATGTAAAAGTGCTTGAAATATGTAAATGGAGCTACATCCAATCACCAATACATATTTAAGTATGTATGACCATAGTATAGAATAATCACTGACTTTGGCTTTTAAAATGTAACACTATTTGTAAATAAAAATATAGCAAATCTATAGAGCACTTTCACTAAAGCAGTCTCTTTTAGAGGAGTATTTGCATTCTGTGAACATGAAATGAATAGAATATGACTGTGGATTCATTTGTCTAATTTTAAAAAANATTTTTGAAATATTTTAGAAAAGTTGGCAGGATGCAAGGATGGCAGAGTGAAAAAGTGATGTGCAGAGACCTCTAGAGACCAGAAAGCTTAACTACACTTAAAGCTCTGCAGCTATGGTTCAATGCTGTACTGTAATTGAATTACTTGAGGAGCTATAACGCAGCTATAAAGAGAACAAGGTACTATTCTGTTCCTAGTGATGTGGTTAAAATCAGTCTTCTCAGAAGCCTTATGCTTTTGGCTATTTTCCCCTTAATGATTTAATTATGGTAAAATATGCTTTATATTTGCTCTACTGCAAAAACAATGATTAAACAACAGATGTTCATACCCCAGAAATACAAACTATCAATGTTTGCAGAATATTTATTTTTAGAAAAAGCATAGTGAGCTGTTACCTGCTACTGTGACATATATTCTATTTACCTTATGTTTCATTTGTTTTGGAGAAAAAAAGCTGGTGTTACTTTTATTTTCCTTTTCTGAAGTATTGGGCTTTGCCTTTTGATATCTTTGAGTTTAACTGAAAAACTTATTTAAATGTCCATTGTATTAGTCCTATAAGAATTTATTGGAATGAAAAAGCTTTACAGTGTTTATAGTATTGTAAACATATTTTATATTCAGTTGTATCTTCATATTAACTATTTTTCCTCTGTAAAATAAATTGTGAATGTTGACTACTTCCTGCTACAAAGAAACAGATAAATTAAACACATTTCCATCTCCTTCTCTTTCTTTCTTTCTCCAGCAGAATTCTGTGTATTAGTCATTAGTGTATTAAGATTCTATTAAAACAAAAACCAAGAATCAGTAGGAAATGTGCATATGCATATAGATGTGTGAGAGAGAGAGAGAAGATTAAGGAGGTTCATACATCCAAAATCTACAGGGCAGGCCAATAGACTGAATAGACTGACGATACAGGCAAAAGTTCATGTTGTAATTTATAGTCCAAAAAGTAGTCTGGAGGTAGAATTCCTTTGAGTATCTGTCTTTTCTCTTAAGGTCTGCTGATTGAATGAGGTTTATCCATATTATGGAAGGTAGTCTACTTTAAAGTCTACTGATCAATCACATCTAAAAAATTTTCGTACAGCATCTAGTCGGGTATTTGATCAAAAGCTAAGTACTATGACCTAAGCCAGGATTCACATGAAATTTACCATCTTCCTGAGAAATTTTATAATAATTTTATATAATTTGACTGCTCTAAATAAACTGAAACAAAGCAAAGCAATGAAAATATGAATACAAACACACACACACACAATTATATGATGATTGATGATGTTTTCAGCTTACTAGCAGTATAAATTCTATCTAGTCACAGTAAAATGTTTCTCATATGGAAGTGAGAAATTCAGTAAATATCTTTCAGTTAAGGTTTGTTGCTCAAGCTATCTTAATGAAGATATTCCTTATCATTGTTTTCATTAAAAAGATAAATCAAGTTTTAAGATTCTATTATTTTTACAATTCACATTCAAGTACTAGTTTCTTATAAAAACATAATTTTTATTGCTCAACATTTTTTTTCTCATGAAATGTTGATTGAGATATATTTCCTTTATGTTTCAAATAAAAAAATATAGAATGCAAAATATATTATTATTGAACTGGTAAAATGAAGACAATAAATTTGATAATACTCTTTTTGTTTCTCTCCTAAGTAAAATAACTAGTATTTTTGTCCTATATTGACTACTAAAGATGGTATCCTCTTAATTAAAAGTTAGGTTTTAGTTAATATCACATGTCTAAAAATACGATATACTGGAGTGGGTGGCCATTCCCTTCTCCAGGGGATCTTCATGACCTAGGGATCGAATTCAGATCTCCTGTATTTGAGGCAGATTCTTTATTGTCTGAGCCACCAGAGAAGCCCTTTCACTTTTTTCTTCATGTAAAAGTGCTTGAAATATGTAAATGGAGCTACATCCAATCACCAATACATATTTAAGTATGTATGACCATAGTATAGAATAATCACTGACTTTGGCTTTTAAAATGTAACACTATTTGTAAATAAAAATATAGCAAATCTATAGAGCACTTTCACTAAAGCAGTCTCTTTTAGAGGAGTATTTGCATTCTGTGAACATGAAATGAATAGAATATGACTGTGGATTCATTTGTCTAATTTTAAAAAATTGCTCAGACATGAAGCAGTTTGAGCAAGGTCATATGGCAGTTTATTGCCAGAGGTACAATCTACTTTTTTACAGCCAGAGGTACAATCTACTTTTATTCATTTCCAATACAATGTTACACAGTCACTTGAGATTTACTAAATAGGGAACAAACTAATGGGGAAAAAGTCTCTATCTACTTGCTTTAATTCCTCACAGATCTATAGAAATGGAAATATATTCTCTTATCTATACATTATTGATAATAATGTATTATTGTTGTTATTCAGTTGCTAAGTCTTGTCTGGACTGCAACTTGCCAGGCTTCCCAGGCTTTCACTATCTCCCAGAGTTTGCTCAGATTCATGTGTCTACTGGATCAGTGATGCTATCTAGCCATCTCATCCTCTGTCACCCACTTTTCCCTTTGTCTTCAGTCTTTCCCAACATCTGAATCTTTTCCAGTGAATTGGCTCTTTGCATCAGGTGGTTAAGTCTTCCAGCATTAGTCCTTCCAATGAATATTCAGGTTTGATCTCCTTGCAGTCCAGGAACTCTTGAGAGTCTTCTCCAGCACCGCTTAAAATCATCAATTCTCTGGGGGCTCAGCCTTCTTTATGGTCAAAATCTCACATCCATATTTGACTGCTGGAAAAACCACAGCTTTGACTATATGGACCTTTGTCGTCTAAGTGATGTCTTTGCTTTTTAATACACTGCTCGGTTTGTCATAGCATAATACTCAGTTGTTTCAGAAGGCATATCATCCCCAAGGCTAAGGGAGATAGATCAGTGCCTGTGTGCCTTGTGTATGAAGCAAACTGATCAGCAGTTTGGGGTCACATAAACACCAGATGATGGAAGGTACCTATGGTAATTTACTTGAATAAATGCTCACTGGATAAAAGGAACTATCCAAATATTTTAAGTATTGTGGATTATTCGGTTGGAGTTCACAATAATACTCGGCTACTCAAAGAATTATTATGACCTATTGGTTAAAGTAAGAATGTATGGGAGGCAGGGAATAAGTTGAATACTGCCCAGGTGACTCATAAGCAGCAACACTGGGTCCACCAACACATTTCCCTGATCCCTGAATGAATAATTAGGGTAGAAATATTTTGATCTTGGTTCAACTCTCACATTCTTTCTGTGTCCAATGGAAAAGGAGCTAGGCCAATAGAAGCCTAGGAAAATCAAATTCTCTACCCCCAGTTAAGAGAATAATTCATAAACAATATTACATCTTACTGTAGAAATTAAGACCACTTTAAGACATGAAGAATTCAGGAGTGATAACTCCTATCATGTCTCCCTTTAATTTAGTAGTCTGATCCCCAGACTAGAGAGAACCTGGAAGATTATAGGACTACTGCCAGCTCTATTCCACTGAGCTCCGATTACAGTTACCATGTTAGATGCAGTAGTATATTTGCTAGAGAATATGAATATAACCACAGGTAAATAATATGTAGCTACTGAAGTAGCAAATACATTTTCAGATATTTCTTTCAGAAAAGAGAATCAGAAACAATTTGCTTTTATATGAAATAGATGATAGTGCACACTGAAGGTTTTGCCCCAGGGCTTTGTTAATTCTCCTATCCTCTGTCATAACAGTTGAAAGAGGTCTGGAATCTCTGGAGATT
>SJYA01002346.1:489041-505393 GCA_006410615.1 Neotragus moschatus | reverse complement strand
CAATAATTGCCCATGCCCTCATTTCCCAGCCCAAGAAAGCTACCATTCTACATTTTGTCTGTATGATTTTGACTACTCGTATGTCATGTAAGTAGAATCATGCTGTATTTGTCTTTCTGTGACTGGCTTAACAAATTTTTTTCAAGATTCATCCATGCTGTAGTATATGTCAGAATTTCCTTCATTTTTAAAGCTGAAGAATACCCCACTGTATATATTTAATACTTTTGCTTTCCCATTCATCCGTCAATTACACTTATCTATCTGGCTTATTTCACTTAGTATGATAAGCTCTAATCCATCCATGTTGTTATAGATGGCGTTATTCCATTCCTTTTTATGGCTGAGTAATATTCAATTGTGTATATGTACCACATATTCTTTATCCAGTCATCTGTCCATGAGTATTTATGTTGTTTCCGTGTCTTGGCTATTATAGATATTGTTGGTATGAACATTGTGGTACGTATATCTTTTTGAATTAGAGTTTTCTCCAGATTTATGCTTAGGAGTGGTGTTGCAGAATCATATGATAACTACTTTTAGTTTTTTGAGGAACCTCCATATTGTTTTCCATTGTGGTTATATCAATTTACTTTCCCACCAACAGTGTGGGATGGTCTCTTTTCTCCATACCTTCTCCAGCATTTGTTATTGGTAGACCTTTTAATGATGATCATTCTGACTTTTGTGAGGTGGTGCTCCACTGTAATTTGTTTGCAAAAACTCTCTCATAGTTAATGATGTTGAGCATCTTTACATGTGCCCAGTGGCCGTGTCTTATTTGGAAAAATGTATATTTAGGTTTTCTGTCCATATTTTGATTGAGTTGCTTGTTTGTTGTTTGTTTTTGAATTATATGAACTGTTTGCATATTTAGGAAATTAAACAATTGTCAATTGCTTCATTTGCAGACATTTTCTCTCAGTCCATAGGTGTCTTTCTGTTTGTTTATAGTTTCCTTTGCTGTGCAAAAGCTTCTAAATCTAATTAGGTCTCATTTGTTCACTTTTGCTTTTATTTCTATTATTTTGGTAGACTGACCTAGGAAAGCATTGGTATGATTTTTGTCAGAGAATGTTTGCCTATGTTCTCTTTTAGGAATTTTATGATGTCATATCTTACAGGTAAGTCTTTAATAAGCCATTTTAAGTTCATTTTTGTGTATGGTTTGAGAGTGTGTTCCAATTTTGTTGATTTACATGCAGCTGTTTAACTTCCCCAGTACCACTTGCTGAAACGACTCTTTTCTCCATTGTATATTCTTGCCTCCTTTGTTGTAATTTTTCTTTAAGCCCAGAGCTGATGATTACACAGCATAACTGGCTTAAACTCTGTACTAAGGATTATATTAACAACAATGTATCCAGCTTGTGGACACTTCTTGAGAAACTTTTGACTAATCCTGTTATCTTAAAATGTAAATTGTGGGAATGGTTCTAGTAAGATCTTCACAATCTTGAGACATTCTTTTGATTTATTGTAAAAACCAATTGAAAAATTGTGTAACTCCCTTTTCTAAGACTAGCGAGGGGAGCATTCTCCATTTCCCTTCTGATGTCTATGTCAGGAGCATTCTATGTCCCTTTTCAGTAAAATAAAACTCTGCTACACCAAAACTCTTGAGCTTTTGAGTCATCAACCCTGACCCCTGGTCCCAAAGCTAAATCTTCTTCAGAGATCATGAATCGGACACAGTTCACCATAAACGATCATTAGGTGTATTAATGTTTATAATTATTATGAATTTTTGCTGTATTGAAACTTTTATTAGTATTTAGTGTCCTTCTTTGCCTCTTTTAATTTTTTTTAATTTAAATTCTATTTTGTTTGATATTAGTGTAGTCACTCTTGCTCTCTTCTGGTTAACTATTTTCATGGAATATGTTTTCCTATCTTTTAACTTTTGCTCTATTTTGTCTCTTGATCTAAAGTAAATATCTTTTAGACAGAAAATAATTTAATCTTTTTTTAATCCATTCTTTCAATTTCTGTCTTTTTATTGGAGAGCTTAACCTACTTATACTCTGAAAAATTTAATAAGGAAAACTTGCTTTGGCCATTATATTACTTCTTTTCTATGTGCCTTACGTGTGTTTTGTCCCCATTTCTTGCAGTATCATCTTCTTTTGTGTTTAGTTGATTTTCTATGGTGAAATATTTGTTTAATTTCCTTTTATGTATATGCTATAGTTATTTTTTGTGTTTACTATGTGAATTACATTTAACATCCTAAAGTTACAGCACTATAAATTGAATTTATACCAGTTTAACTTTAATAACATCCAAAAACTCTGTTGCTGTATAGATCTATCCCAGCTTCAGTTATTGACCTCACAGATTGCATCTTTATACTTTGTGTCCAAAAACATACTAATAGAACTAAAAATTTTTTGTCTCTTAAACAACAAAATAATAATTATTTTAAAAGATATATTACTTAAATCACACAGAAAATATAAAAAGTGGAGCTAAACACTATTGTTACAATAATACAGGCCTTTTAAATTTCCCATCAGTTCAGTTCAGTCGCACAGTCATGTTCAACTCTTTGTGACCCCCATAGACTGTAGCACATCAGGCTTCCCTGTCCATCACCAACTCCTGGAGCTTGCCCAACCTCATGTCCTTCAAGTGGTTGATGCCAACCAACCATCTCATCCTCTGGTTATTCCCTTCTCTTCCTGCCTTCAGTCTTTCCCAGGATAAGGGTCTTTTCCAGTTAGTCAGTTCTTTGCATTAGGTGACCAAATTATTGGAGTTTCAGCTTCAACATCAGTCCTTTCAAGGAATATTCAGGACTGATCTCCTTTAGGATTGACTGGTTGGATTTCCTTGCATTTCAAGGGACTCTCAAGAGTCTTCTCCAAAACCACAGTTCAAAAGCATCAATTTTTCAGCTCTCAGCTTTCTTTATAGTCCAACTCTCACATCCATTGATGACTACTGAAAAAGCCATGGCTTTGTCTAGATGGACCTTTATTGGCAAAGTAATGTCTCTACTTTTTTTGTGTGATGTCTAGGTTGGTCATAGCTTCTCTTCCAAGGAGCAAGTTTCTTTTAATTTCATGGCTGCAGTCACCATCTGCAGTGATTTTGCAGCACCCCCAAGAAAAGTCTCTCACTTCTTCCATTGTTTCCCCATCTATTTGCCATGAAATGATGGGACCAGATGCCATGATCTTTGTTTTTTGAATGTTGAGTTTTAAGGCAGCTTTTTCAATCTCCTCTTTACTTTCATCAAGAGGCTCTTCAGTTCCTCTTTTCTTTCTGTCGTAAAGGTGGTGTCATCTGCATATCTGAGATTATTGCTGTTTCTCCTGGCAATCTTGATTCCATCTTGTGCTTCATCCAACCCGGCATTTTGCATGATGTACTCTGTATATAAGTTAAATAAGCAGGGTGATGATATACAGCTTTGATGTATTCCTTTCCCAATTTGGAACCAGTTTGTAGTTTCATGTCTGATTCTAAGTGTTGCTTTTTGACCTGCATATAGATTTCTTAGGAGGGAGATTAGGTGGTCTGGTATTCCCATCTCTTTAAGAATTTTCCACAGTTTATTGTGATCTTCATAGTCAAAGGCTTTGGCTTAATCAATAAAGCAGAAGTAGATGTTTTTCTGGAACTCTCTTGCTTTTTTGATGATCCAGTGGATATTGGCAACTTGATCTCAGGTTCCTCTGCCTTTTTTAAATCCAACTTGAATATCTGGAAGTTCTTTGTTCATGTATTATTGAAACCTGGCTTGGAGAATTTTAAGCATTACTTTGCTAGCATGTGAGATGAGTTCAGTTGTGAGGTAGTTTCAATATTTGATGTTGCGTTTCTTTGGATTGGAATTAAAATTGACTTTTTCCAGTCCTGTGGCCCCTGCTGAGTTTCCCAAATTTGCTGGCATATTGAGTGCAGCACTTCCTAAGGCCCACTTGAATTCGCTTTCTTGGATGTCTGGCTCTATGTGAGTGATCATACCATTGTGGTTATCTAGGTCATTAAGATCTTTTCCCCATGTTGATACTTTTATCTCAGCTTCCTAAGTGGTGCTAGTGGTAAAAAATCCTCCTGCCACTGAAGGAGAGCAACAGATGTAGGTTTAATTCCNATTGAGTGCAGCACTTCCTAAGGCCCACTTGAATTCGCTTTCTTGGATGTCTGGCTCTATGTGAGTGATCACACCATTGTGGTTATCTAGGTCATTAAGATCTTTTCCCCATGTTAATACTTTTATCTCAGCTTCCTAAGTGGTGCTAGTGGTAAACAATCCTCCTGCCACTGAAGGAGAGCAACAGATGTAGGTTTAATTCCTGAGTCAGGAAGATCCCCTGGAGTAGGAAATGGATCTTTATTTCATCATATTGTCTAGTTTCCTTTCAATTCAAATGTGGTACTCTCTTTAGTATTTCTGGCATCACATAGTTAATGGTAACAAATTATCTCAGGTTTTGTTGTTCTAGGAATGTTTTAAATTCTTCCTCCCTTTTTAAGAATAGTTTTACTGGACTGGATTCTTGACTGACAGTATTTTTTTCTTTTAGTAAGTGAATGTATCAGCCCATTTACTGCCTTTTGGCTGAGAAATCTTCCATAATGTTATTGAGAATCCCTTGAATGTGATGGATTGCTTCTCATTTACTACTTTGAAGATTCTCTTTGTCTTTGAAATGTGTTTCATATGGATCTCTGAGTTCATTCTACTTTTAATTTGTTTAGCTTCCTGAAAGTTTATAAATGTGTCTTTCATCAAATGTGGATTTTTTCGGCCATTAATTCTTCAAATGATACCTCAGCCCTTCATCTTTATCTTTGCCTTCTGGGACTTTTACAGTACTTATGTGGTCCACTTGATGTTGTCACATAGGCACCTTATGTTCTGTTAATTTTTCTTCAATCTTTTTCCTCCTTGTTCCATGGACTTGATGATTTCTATTGCCCTATCTTCAGATTAACTGATTATTTTTTCTGTGTGCTCAAATCTGTCTTTGAATCTTCCTGGTAGTTTTCATATCAGCTGTATTTTCAGGTTCAGAATTTCTTTTTATTATTTTTGGGTTTTTTATCTCCTTACTGATATTTCCATTTTGTTTATACATCATTTTCTTGACTTTAATTATATCTTCCTTTATTTTTTTCAGCATCTTCAAGATACTTACTTTAAAGCATTTGTCTGATAAATCAACCTTTGGGTCTCTTCATAAATACTTTCTGTTGGTTTCTTTTTTCCTTCACATGGGCCATACTTTCTTATTTCTTTGTATGCTTTTGGAGTTTTTTTTTGAAAACTGGATATTTTAATAATGTGGTAACTCTGGAAATCAGATTCTCCCCCTTCCCTAGGATTTGCTCTTGTTTGTTTTGTATTATTGATTGTTGCTGTTGCATGCTGTCTCTGAGCTGATTTTCAGCCTGAAGTGTAAACTTAAGGTCTTCTAGTTCTCTTATGATCCTGTGCCTTTTTTTGGCAAGCATAGCCACTTTTCTAATTTTTCCCATATATAACTTTGTTTTTTAATGTCCTAGTCTTTAATTTCTGGTTATAGACAAGGTGTTTTAAGATATCTTGGAGCTTGCAGTAATGAGAAGAGGTAGCTCCTTACCTCTTTGTGTGTGCCTCTGTGATCAGAAGGAACAGTTGGCTCAGGACACAGGTCTTCCATATTTAGAGGACAGGGCCTTTTTATCCACACTGATTCATATAAGTTATGTGCAAGCTGCTCTTGGAATTCACGACCTGCTGCCTACTCTAGGGCTGGAAGATAGAGAGGATTTGTGTCTACTACTGTGCTAAGAGCTAAAATTGAATAAAATAAACTACAGTTTACCTTCTGGGCCTTTCTCTGGAAGTTTTAAAATTTCAGTAGATTCCAGAGTTCCAAAACATTTGCATCAGAGAGATTTTACAAATTGTCATCTAGATAGAGTGACAGATTCTTGGTGTTTCCTACTCTGCTATCTTCCCAGAATCCCATGCTGTATAATTTTACATAATAAATAGAAAGTCCATAATTAATATATTTAAACTTTTAGTAGGCGTAGTAGACTAATCAGCAGGAAGAACTTATATTAGCTAATTCCATTAAGATATAGTAAATACAAAAAGAGGATATTGGGTATATGTAGTGAGAAAATGATTAACTGTTGACAGGAGAATGAGAATAAAAACAGAAGATAAAAGGATAATTTTGAGGGCCTTACAATTTTTAATTGGTTGGGGGAAAATATGGGCTTTCTTCAAAGATAACTGTGAAATAATGTATGTAGTCAATTCCAAATCACAAACTTTATCAAATATTTTGTTATGAGTTTTGTTATTGTTATAGTATACCAACATTTTAATAGGTTTGTTAGTTTGATGTATTATAATACACATAATTTATAAATTAAAATACAGTGAAATCAAAGGTCATTAGATTCAATCAAGACATTTTAACATATCTGTCTTCGTTTCCTGGACAGAACATACACCCCCTACCTCTATTGACACATCTAAACAACTTCCTCCTCTGCCTTGCCCTCATTCCAAATTCTAAATTTTAGATTCTCTCAGGACTCAGTTCTCAGACTTCTTTTTCTATTCAACTATGCATATTTCCTAGATGATTTCATCTAATTCCATGGTAGTGAATATTTGATGTATTTAATACTTATGGCTTAAAGTTTCAGAGTGACCATATACTTTATCTTTTAACTAAGCACAATTCTTAGAGTGAAACAAGTTTCTGGGAGAGAAAGCAATACTGTTCTTAGGAGTACCTATTAATTCTCGTGATTTTAAGTGTCATCTAGCTCAGGGGTTGGCAGACTTTAGGATCAGATGGCCAGTTATTTAGACTGTATGGATTGTATAGTCTCTGTTACAACTAGGCAGCTTTGCCAGTGTGGTGTGAAAGGAGTCATAGATTGTGTTTTAATAAAACTTTAGTTATAGATACAGAGTTGGGTTTGGTTTGCCTATCCTAATATATACCATCTAAATACTAACTAGTCCCAAATATACATCTATATTTATGACATCATCTTGTAGTATATGATATAATGTATCCAGCTTTCTATTTGATATCTCTTCTAAGATATTCAATCTGTAGTCATACTTAAAACATCCAAAGTAGAATACCTGATATGTCTATTACATATCTGTTGTTCCCCTAGTCCTGCAATCACAGCAATTAGCAACAGAAGGCACTTAGCTGTTCAAGCCAAAATCCTTGAAATGTATATGTTTGATCTCCCTCTTTATCACTATCCTCATTCTTTTTATCAGTAAGTTGTGCTATCTATAATCTTAAAATATGACCTGAATTTGACAATTGCTTATTCTCTTAACTCCTTTTCCCCACCACCAAGTATAAAGCACCACCCACTCTCTTCTACATTAATGAATAACCTCCAATTGCTTGCCTTCTAGTCTGTCTCCCTTTTGCACATTGCATCTGGGACTTGATTTTCAAATATTAAATAAAATCTTGCTGTTTCCTCCCCAGGTAACTTGCACATTCATAAGAATATCCAGATACTTTATAGTGACCTTGTATTTTTTTTTTTACTCATATCATTTTTTTGCAACTCTTCGCTTTAATTCTAATTCTTTTCTAGTCATAATTTTTGCTCTTTCTTGATTGTGTCAAACCTCAGGCACATTGTGCTTTTTTTTCCCTTAAATGAACAAACTGGGTTTTTTTTTTTTTTTTTTTTTTTTTTTTTTTTTTTTAGTAAGTAGGAATAAATTCTGACTGCCATTCAAGATTATTCCAAATCCTTCCTAATGACAAAATACTCTGGGTATACAGCGTTACGGGGGTTGGGCCTTCCTAAGTGTATTGAAAGAAACCATTAAGGGTTTTTTAACCCGAAGGACCATTTTAATTGCTTCTGATTGATTAAAGTGACATTTTGCTTGATCTATAGCAAAAGAATGATAAATACATAGTAAGCATAAAATTGGTAATTCTTTGTATAGTTATCTGTCTGATCTGGGGATGTATCTGGTGGACAATTGGCATTTTTTATCCTTACCTTAGGTTCTTTGTACTCACTGTTTCTCTTCAAATATTCAATTTACTGTGGATTTTCACCAGGTTTGTGCAACATTCATGTAGTCCCTACGACTACCTTGAGGTTTAATAACTTACTAGAATAGAATAACTTATAGATTTTAGGATACTTATTATCTTCATGGATGCAGTGTATTGTAGTGGAAGCATACAGATTAAAATCAGCAGTGGAAAAGGTGAGTACAGTAAAGGCCAAGAAGATGAAGACAAGAGATTCCAGTTGCCCTTTTTGAGTGGAATCATGTGAACAATACTAATTTCTTTGAAGAACAATGTGTGACAGTATTCCATGTGTACTGGCAGCCAAGGACTCTCACAAGAAACTTGATATTTCAGAAGTTTTATTAGATATTGGTCACATAGACAAAGACAGACATCTGCATGGCTGGCCTTAGTCTCCAGCCGCTCTGGAAACTGAGCTGATACTGAGTTGCCCAAGAGCTCTACTACGAATCACATAGTTAGCATAAACTATCTGGCATGGTCCAAGGTGCATAAACTGTCTGGCATGGTCCAAGGTTCCTGGGTAAACAGGCACTCATAAATCAGGACATTCCCAGTGCTTAGAGATTCCTTCCTAGGAGTTGAGGACAAATGGTTAGATCTTGCCTTGGTAAGGGTTAATCTGCTGCACAGCTTGCTTCCTCATTTCTTCTAGGTATCTAATAGACACATCAAAAAGGCTTTGTTAACCATGTAATCTATCTACTGGCTCTATTACTCACCACAACTAGAACGTGAGCTCTATGAGGGCAGAATTTTTCTGAGTCACTACTGCATTCCTGTGGATTAGGTTCTGAAAAGATATTTTCAATTGTGAAGTCTAAAACAAGTAGACTTAATTAAGTCAATGTTCTTAAGTATATATATGTAAAATGTAATATCTTGAACAAAGTCTGATAATTTTTGTGAGTGGGACAAAACCAAAACTCATTAATTATTTTCTTCTATCTTAGACTTTTCTTATCACATGAGGACTGAAATATTTAACAGGTTATTTCTTACATAGTATGGGAAATTATCACAATTTGATGAATGTTGCATTCTCAGAGCTTATAATGCTTTTTTATAGTTGCGAAAATAAATTATAATTTAAAATATATTTAAGATTAAGAAAATTGAGCATTTTATATCATTTTCAAAGGTATAAGGTTGATTTTTTTTAGATATATCAAATCAGGCAGGATTCAAATCATGTTTATTTCTTCATTAGACAACAGATTGTACAATTTCTTCTTTAGAAAGATAACAATTTAGCTGTTAGTGTTCTATAAAATATCACATTAATAAAATCATCATTTTTCTGAGTACATTGTGATAACTGAAAAGATTTCAGTAGATGGACTGTGGTAAACATCAGTGAAAGATTCACATACAGAAAAAGCATTTAAACCCTCAGTGTTAAATCTACATGTGAACATACTGAGGATGTCCTTTGTAAAGAATAAACTAAAGAATTGTATAAAATTTACTCAGGTATAGTTATTATACTAGTTTTATACTAATTGGAAAAGGATCAGTATGTAGTGTTTCATTTCACTCCCATCTGTTGAATCTCTAATGTCTTTCAATTCAAAGAAGTACATACAGTGAAAGAATAAAGACATAGGATACTATTAGATTTTATATTACTCCTTATTGAGTAACATTATATTTTAATAAGTTTTTATGTCTTTTTGTTCATGGAAAAATTAGCTCATGTATATACTAGTGGCAGGAAGGAGGTTATCATAGAACAAACAATTTTATCTGAGTCTCAGGAAAGAGAGTTTGTATAATAAGTAACACAAAGGTCACCTGGAAATTTGATACTTTTGAAGACTTAAAAGTAATTGTGTTATGTAGCACATTATATTGCATTTGATTATTTTGAGTAAATAGAAAAACCTTCATGTTGGCTTTATAGTACAAAATTATATCTACAAATCAGTCTCTAGAGGAAAAATAAACAATGTAAAGGATGAAAATTATCTGTAGGTTAGCAAGATAAAAAATACACATATATCATTTTACTTTTGACATTTCATAGGAAACTCATGAAACTGAGAGGAACATTAAAGGTTACCAGATTCAAAATTCTGATTTTTCAAGTGAGGAATCAGAAAAGCTTATCTCAGTATTATAAAAGGTGCTTGCTTATGGAAGCCTCATCTTTAATAATTTTGATGAAAGTAAACATTTTGGTAAAAAGTTTTTGTAGCTTGGGAAGTATGCTCTCATGTGTGTGTTTCTGTTATATATAATTCTTAATTTTAATATTTGTTATCTAGTTGTTGTTAATCCTCACATTTTCTGCTATATGGAAATTTCTCTCTTCAATACCTATGCAATGTCTGTATCTCTGTGGGTGACTGATTCCTACACATCACCCCCATCAACATGGGTAGTAATTGCTTCCTACTTTGAGCTGCCAGAGCACTGGGTTCAAAACCCTAGAATAGTGCATGCTGCTTTTTATAGTTTAAGTGTGCAGCATAGCCTCCACAGTATCACCAGAGGAATCTTCCTGAAAGACATTTGATCCCTAGTTTAAGAACCAAGTTCAACTAGAGAAAAGAATTGAAAGTTGTTAATTTCGTTGGATAGAATAAGTTTAAAGGGACACCTAAACTGAACCTGTCAAAAAAAAAGTTATCTTGGTGGCCTACAAAACAAAATTCAAAATCTCTGTGTGGCATCAAGTTTCCAATATCTGTCCCATTCTGGTCTTTAGATTTTTTTCATGCAGACACCCTATTCTCTCTCATGCCATGAACAATCATGCCTTAGTATCTTTGATGTGGTGTTTCCTCTCATCTCTGCCCATGTTCCTCTCTCCAGAGGATTTGGTGAATGGACTCTTCAGGTCCAGCCGAAATGTAGCTTCCTTGTGAAGACTGACCTCATTCACTGAGGTATAGTCACTGTTTTCTTCCTCATAAGATTTCTAGAATATTAATAATTTCTTGTTACACATTTAATAAAAGTCAAAATCTTCATAATGGCCTTTGGGACCCTATGTTGTTCTTTATAGTTTACATGTCTCCTCCAGACACACCTTTAAAATGATGCTCCTGTCTGAAATCTTTCCCACTGATTATACCCTGCCTTCAGTGGTCTTCATGAAGATATCCAAAAGACCATCTTCTTCATCTCCTCTGAGAGTCTGTTTAAATGTCTTCTTAACGAAACCTACCATGACCACCATATTTAAAATTGCAAATGCCCTAACCTGTCTACTTTATACTGTGTGTTTTTGTCATAGCGTTTATCATTTTATAAAAACAATACAGTTTATTTATATGTTTTATTTTTAAATCATTTTATGCACCCAATTTACTATAAGTCCTATGAGGGCATATGTTTTATTTATTTTTACTATAGATGCATATCAGACATCTAGAATACTGCCCACTTAATAAATATTAGCTAAAAGTAAACTTAAATCTTGAGCAAGTTTTTTGCCTCTTCAACCTCTACTTCCTTGTATTTAAAACAGAGATCCTAAGAATTCCTAAGTGAGAAGGCTACTGTGGTGAATGAGATGATACATGTAAAGCAGTTACCATTGTCCCTCACTCATCATTACTAAATTAGTAATGTTAAGTCATATTATTCATGATTGTACTATTTTCTTAGTTTTTAAGATGAAGAAACCTAAACTTTTAACTGTTATGCTTAGAGAAATTTAAAAAAAAAGGAGAAAAACCTAGAAAAGTATTTATAGGTGGAAATTGTTAGTTATATAATAGTATATTTTTTAATTTCAGAAATATGAAAAATGACATTTTGTAATATAAAAATAATGTTTGTGCTATTACTACATTAACAGAAGTAATTTCTAGAAATCTCAGTAATTCTCTTCCAATAGCAATGTAAAGAATGACATCATATTTTAAATTATCAGAGGACCATTTTTGTTAAAATTCACCTCAAAACAAATAAAGTACCATTAAAACTTAAGCCATTTTTTAAAACTTTATAAGAACTAGATCAAGGTAATACACATACTTTAAAAAAATAAAAGCAATTGGTATTGATGGCATTAAAAGAAACTCAGCAGTTTCTTGCCCTAGCCTTCTATGTGCCCTAATATAATAGACTCAGTGAGACTTTAATTATCTCTGTTAAAAGCATTCTGGTTCTTCACATATCTAATTATCTTAATATCTTACTATATGTCACATATCGTAATATATCTTATTGAAGAAAAGTATGATACTAGTCTGATGCTTATATCTTGGAGGTCATTTGTTGTTCTATTGTTTTTGTGGGTGGTGTTGTTCTGTTCTTTTTGTCTTTAAAGTATAACATTCTACAACAATTTCTCTATGAATCAATGTTAAAATATTATATACCTTGGTACTTAATGCTTAGTGAGCCTCTTGCCCTCTTACAGAATTAATTTCCCTCCTGTGCAGACATTTTTGTATTAGCAAGATATTTTAGTTTTCCAAAAACACTTTCTTATACTCTCTTCCCTGTTCCTAATTCCCTGTCCTGTCTTAGGTATTTAGAACTTTTTGAATCTCTCGAACATCTTGAAATTTTCTAGAGAAAATGAATCATACAAACACGTTTCTTTATCATAATATTATTTATCTTTAAAGATAGATTTTTAAGAATGAAACACTCAAAGCCAGTGCACTGAGACAACTCAGAGGGATGTGATGGGGAGGGGGTTCTGGATGGGGGTACATGGGAATCACCCATGTATATCCATGGGTGATTCATGTNAATATTATTTATCTTTAAAGATAGATTTTTAAGAATGAAACACTCAAAGCCAGTGCACTGAGACAACTCAGAGGGATGTGATGGGGAGGGGGATATGGATGGGGGTACATGGGAATCACCCATGTATATCCATGGGTGATTCATGTCAATGTATGGCAAAAACCACCACAATATTTTAAAGTAATTAGATTCAATTAAATAAATAACAAAACAAAACAAAACAAAAAAGAATGAAACAATAACAAGTTTGGCTGGAAGCTGAATGTTATTGGGCGGAACTTGGAAACTGATAGATTTTTCTCTAGTGTCACGTGTTACCATGTTATGATAAAGATGACTCTAGTATGAAATGATTATGCATACATGAGCTGCTTTATTTGTATTCCCATAATATATTTACCATTGTGAGAAATATTTTATGTCAGGGTAGAAAACTTTATTTTTCTTAGTGGAATATCTGTACAGGTGTGTAAGTGTATGGATTTGTACACAAGGGTTTGTAAGAGAGAACTAAATTAATTCTAAATTTCAGGACCACATGTTACCATTGTTTTAATTCATAGTGAACAGTCTACGTTTAACATCTGTGTTTGCACCTTTTATGTCTGTAGATCTCTAAAAGAGAGATAATTTTGTATCCATATGTGTGTGTGTAAAAGGTCTGCAGAGAAGAGTATTATTAATACTTTCTTCAAAAGTACTCTTAGTATTTTTTCCTATAATTATTAAAATGACTATTAAATTATGTATTCAAATTTAATTCTGTTTAATAAGATAATTAACCACAGTGATTTCTCACTAAATGGTACAGAAAATCTTCAGTGACATTAAGAAGAATTTTGACAATGTATTTTCTAAATAGCTCACATATTTAATGCAAAGAAGAAATTATCCGTCATTTTTTCCCTACGATTGTGTTGAATTGCCAAGAGTGTCTTATTAGACAAAGATCATGGAAATAGCAACACCTCAATCTATTGTTTATGCAAATATTTGTATAGCAGAAAACTGTAAGTTAACATTATAATAGGTTTTACAGATACTGTCTAAAACATGTTTACAGATCAGTATTATATTTTATGAGAATATTGTTAGAACATATAATTAAACATTAGAAGGTTTACTACTTGGCATGGTGAGAGAGTTAATTCTTAGGTAGGTTGATGAGGAGTCCAGGGACCTCAAGGAGGAGAAAGGGACCCAGTGCTCTTGAGGAGGAGAAAGGGACAATTTTTTTTTCTTTTGTCTGAGTCACAAAAGAAGTTTTTTCTTTAAGCCCAGAGCTAATGATTATACAACAAAAGAACTCATCTTGCTCAAGGGTATGTTTTTTCTTAAGTTCTGTGCTAATGATTATGTAACAACAATGTATCTTGCTCGAGGACGTTTTTCTTCTTCTTAACAAGCACCTTCTGAATAATCCTGTTTTCTTGTGGGGGAGTGGGTCTGGTAAGACCTTTTCTATTGTTAGTAACAAATTGAAAAAGTAAATAAGGCCTTAATAAGACTAGCAAATGGGGCTCTCTCCATCCCCCTTCTGATGTCTATGTCAGAAGCTTTCTCTGCCCTTTCTAAAACTTTTGCCACGCAAAAGCCCTGAGTCATCAGGCGTGGTCCCTCGTTCCAAAAGTAAATCTTTGGAGATCATGAATCTGACATTGTTCACCATAAGCTATCAAGGGGAAGTAAAATGTGAACAGGCAAGAGCTATTATCTCTTCAAATTTTCACTAGAATCAATACTCAGGTAAGTGCAATTAAAATTTTGAGCAGTGTTAACTAGTCAATAACATTTTAAAATATAAATTTATTTATTTTAATTGGAGGCTAATTACTTTACAATATTGTATTGGTTTTGCCATATATCAACATGAATCTGCCACAGGTGTACATGTGCTCCCCATCCTGAACCCCTCTCCCACCTCCCTACCCATGCCATCCCTCTGGGTCATCCCAGTGCATCAGCCCAGAGCACCCTGTCTCCTGCATCGAACCTAGACTGGCGATTCATTTCTTATATGATATTATACTTGTTTCAATACCATTATCCCAAATCATCTCACCCTCCCCCTTTCCCACAGAGTCCAAAAGACTGTTCTGTACATCTGTATCTTCTTTGCTGTCTCACATACAGGGTTACCATGAAGTCAATAATTTTTGAAAATAAGTTATTTGAGCCTGACCTTTCTAAACTAGCATATTCTGTATTTTTGTTGTTGTTGTTTTTTTTTTAATTTTTATTATTATTACTTTTTTTAGTTTGCTTTGCTTTACAATACTGTATTCCTTTTGCTATACATTGACATGAATCAGCCACGAGTGTACATGAGCTCCCAATCCTGACCCCCCTTCCCCCTCCCGCCCCACACCATCTCTCTGGATCATCCTCATGCATCAGTCCCAAGCATCCTGCATGCTGCATCGAACCTAGACCAGCGATTCATTTTACTTATGATATCATACAGTTACAAGGCCACTCTCACAAATCATCCCACCCTCTCCCTCTTCCACAGAGTCCAAAAGGCTGTTCTATACATCTGTGTNGAAGAAGACTCTTGAGAGTCCCTTGGACTGCAAGGAGATCAAACTTGTCAATCATAAAGGAAATCAACACTGAATATACATTGGAAGGACTGTTGCTGAAGCTCCCATATTTGGCAACCTAATGTGAAGAGCCAACTCATTGGAAAAGATCCTGATGCTGGGAAAGATGGAAGGCAAAAGGAGAAGTGGGCGGCATAGGATGAGATGGTTAGATAGCATCACTGATTCAAGGGATGTGAATTTGAACAAACTCTTTGTAGGCTACAGTCCATAGAATTGCAAAGAATCAGACATGACTAAAGTGACTAAGCAGGCATGTTAGGAGACAGTGAAGGACAGGGAATCCTGGCCTGCTGCAGTCCATGGGGTCACAAAAGAGCTGGACGCTATTTAGCAACTGAACAACAACAATGACATAAAAAATGGTATAAATAACTTGGTATTTATATATTTTGTTCATTTGTTAAAAAGATTCATTATCACAAGGATGTCAATTCTCTCAAAATTAATGAATAAATTCATTGCAATTCTAAAAAAANTCACAAAAGAGCTGGACGCTATTTAGCAACTGAACAACAACAATGACATAAAAAATGGTATAAATAACTTGGTATTTATATATTTTGTTCATTTGTTAAAAAGATTCATTATCACAAGGATGTCAATTCTCTCAAAATTAATGAATAAATTCATTGCAATTCTAAAAAAAAAAACAAAATCTCATTCTTTGGTGGAAATTGACAAGCTGAATATAAAAATATTTAAAACAGCAAAGACTCGGTGACAGAGGGGATAACTTTATCGAAAAATCAGGAGAGAGTAAATGCACTGATACAAGTTAAGACACTTCCATAAAGCAGTGGTAATCAAGACACTAGAGTTTTGCTGTGGTAAAGATAAATGATCATTGCCACAGAAAAAGGAGCCCAGATATGGACCAATATTTCTTGAACACTTTATAGACTGAGTACCAAAGAACTGATGCTTTTGAACTATGGTGCTGGAGAAGACTCTTGGGAGTCCCTTGGACTGCAAGGAGATC
>SJYA01002346.1:451776-479606 GCA_006410615.1 Neotragus moschatus | reverse complement strand
CTTACTCCTTGGAAGGAAAGTTATGACCAACCTAGATAGCATATTAAAAACCAGAGACATTACTTGGCCAACAAAGGTCCGTCTCATCAAGGCTATGGTTTTTCCAGTGGTCATATATGGATGTGAGAGTTGGACTATAAAGAAAAGTGAATGCCAAATAATTGATGCTTTTGAACTGTGGTGTTGGAGAAGACTTTTGAGAGTCCCTTGGACAGCAAGGAGATCAAACCAGTCTATCCTAAAGGAGATCAGTCCTGAGTGTTCATTGGAAGGACTGATGTTGAAGCTCCAATACTTTGGCCACCTGCTATTTAGAGGTGACTCATTTGAAAAGACCTTGATGTTGGGAAAAATTGAAGGCAGGAGGAGAAGGGAATGATAGAGGATGAGTTGATTGCACGACATCACCCTCTCAATGGAAAACTCCGGGAGTAAATGGAGTTTATTCCATTTGGGTAAACTCCAGGAGTTGGTGATGGACAGGGAGGCTCGGCTTGCTGCAGTCCATGGGGTTGCCAAGCAGTCGACATGACTGAGTGACTAAAGTGAACTGAACTGAAGTTAGGAATAAATCTTGATTTCCATTACTGCTTCCTCAAGAAAATATTAATGGGTGAACTTTTGGAGAAAGATTGAAGGAAGTAATAATCAAGTGATTCCTTTCTGAGTTGGGACTGAATGTCTCACACAGCATCTGAAAAGATATCTCCCATACTATTACAAATAATATGTTTCCATCAATCTATATCCTGTATACTAATAACAGTTTCTGGTTATTCAAAAAAATTCTTTCATCATGTGTAATTCAAATATTCTTTATACTTACTGACAGTGAATGATGATTTATCCAAATTGCCTCTTTAGCTATCTCTAGTTTGGATTCAGCTACCAAAAGTTTGTCAGGGTATAGTGTTATATCAAACTGCCACCCATTACTCTCTTATTAGCTTTTAGCTTAAAATGCTTCTTAATAGTTAATTAAATAATAGTTAATACTTATAAAGCATTTGTAATGAGAAAGCACTATTCTTTATGCCTTCTTGTATCTATCTCATGTAATCCTTGCAAAATCCCTACTCATGTTCTTATGTTATAGAATGGAAGACCAAGGGACAGAATTGTTAAGTAACTACTAAGGTCTTGTCACTAGAAAGTTGTAGACCTGGGACTCAACCCAAGCAGGCTGGCGCATAGTTCAGTTCAGTTCAGTCGCTCAGTCATGTCCAACTCTTTGCGACCCTATGAATCGCAGCATGTCAGGCCTCCCTGTCCATCATCAACTCCCAGAGTTCACTCAGACTCGTGTCCATCGAGTCAGTGATGCTGTGCTTTAAACAGTATACTATACTGTCATTCTCAGGTTCATTCCTGATTCTGATAAATTATATTTTTTAATCAAATAAATTTTCTGAACCTGAAATTTTTTGTAGGATTCTGGAAGGATAAATTTGCCAAATAAATTCTATTCTGAGGCAGAAAAGAATATTTTGAATTCCAGCCATTTTACTCCAGGCAGCTGACTTCTATTTCCATCCACTATTGGATTTTTCTTCAAAGATGTATGACAAGGATAGGTATAGACAACTTAAGTGACTTAAAGATAGAAAAATATTTATTAATCTTGAAAGTATTTCAATGACTGTTCGCTCAAGGGTAGATTATGGGAAGTGATTCAGCCAAAAGCTGCTTGAATTTTAAATGATAGGAGAATATGTAGAAAAACATATATACAGAAAAATGATACATTGGTAATTTGAGAGACAAGAATATTAAAAAAGAACAATTTTAGAGATACAATGGTAACTGTTTTATAGAATGAAGGAAATGAATGCCACCAAGCAAGAAGTGATTAGATATAGGACAAGGGGGTATAGGTGATGGAACCAGGTCTACAGAGAGGATGATGGCTACCTGAGCTATCACAAAATAGAAATATCTACTGATTAGCAATGCTTTCAAGATAGTTAAAATCAGGAAGAAAGATTTTTTAGTGGCATTATGTGAGATGACTCAAGTAAGAATTTTGGAGTGTATGGAGGGAGATTGAAAGTAGTTGAGGCACTAAAAACAGAGAGTATGGCATAGGAGGATTGTAAGTCATGAAGGCTGTTTAATCTGAACATTTAGTCTTCTCCTAGGGAAATGAAATGAGAGGGGCAAATATGGAGAGTGGCAAAGTTACAAAGATAAATTTCACCTAATATGAAATTTTTATTATGACCAGTCCAGTTAGTAGAATTTATTGCAATTTTAGTGTTCTAGAGGCTATTAGAGACAAATACATGTCAAATTGAAAGTAATATAACTACTGTGAAAGGATGTGATTTTTTTCAGTGCTACAGAACTATTCCGTAATGGGTGCACTGCACAGTTCTATTCTATTCAGTTATAATGGAAAAATTACCATGACAATTTATCTTCTAGGTCATTCAGTATCATAAATTTAGCTTTTTTTTTCTTTCCTACGTTTACTCCTGTGTAATACTTTTTCACCATCATGTGTCTTCATCTGAAAACCCCAACTACTCTCTTTTGTTGAATTACTAAATAAGTAAATGGCTTTGATAAATTTGGGAAATTCTTTTAATGCATGTTTTAAAAAATAAATTGCCTTCTTAGAATGAATTGACTTCAGATTTTTATAATTTTTTAGAATTCATAATTATTTTCTTAAAGAAGAAGGGCCATGGAAAAGTGTTCTCATCCTTTAAAATTCATCCCTAAAAGTCTCCAGTCAATCAAATCAGTCACTCAGTCGTGTCTGATTCTCTGCGACCCCATGAACCTCAGCATGCAAGGCCTATCTGTCCATCACCAACTCCCAGAGTCCACCCAAACACAAGTCCATTGAGTCAGTGATGCCAATCCAACAAACTCATCCTCTGTTGTCCCCTTCTCCTCCTGCCTTCAATCTTTCTCAGTATCAGGGTCTTTTCAAAAGAGTCACCTCTTCACAGTAGGTGGCCAAAGTATTGGAGTTTCAGCTTCAACATCAGTCCTTCCAGTGAAAACCCAGCCCTGATCTCCTTTAATATGGACTGGTAGGATCGCCTTGCTGTCCAAGGGACTCTCAAGAGTCTTCTCCAACACCACAGTTCAAAAGCATCAATTCTTCTGCGCTCAGGCTCAGCTTTCTTTATAGTCCAACTCTCACATCCATACATGACCACTGGAAAAACCATAGCCTTGACAAGACGAACCTTTGTTTACAAAGTAGTGTCTCTGCTTTTTAATATGCTGTCTAGATTGGTCATAACTTTCCTTCCAAGGAGTAAGTGTCTTTTAATTTCAAGGCACAAATCACCATCTGCAGTGATTTTGGAGCCCGCCAAAACAAAGTCAGCCACTATTTCCCCATCTATTTGCCGTGAGGTGATGTCACCAGATGCCATGATCTTCGTTTTCTGAATGTTGAGCTTTAAGCCAACTTTTTCACTCTCCTCTTTCACTTTCATCAAGAGCCTTTTTAGTTCTTCTTCTCTTTCTGCCATAAGGATGTTGTCGTCTGCATATGTGAGGTTATTGATGTTTATCCTGGCAATCTTGATTACAGCTTGTGCTTCTTCCAGCCTAGTATTTCTCATGATGTATTCTGTGTATAAGTTAAATAAGCAGGGTGACAACATACAGCCTTGACATACTCTTTTTCCTATTTGGAACCAGTCTGTTGTTCCATGTCCAGTTCTAACTGTTGCCTCCTGACCTGCATAGGTCAAGAGGCAGGAAAGGTGGACTGGTATTCCCATCTCTTTCAGAATTTTCCACAGTTTATTGTAATCCACACAGTCAAAGGGTTTGGCATAGTACATAAAGCAGAAATAGACGTTTATTTTGGAACTCTCTCTTTTTTGATGATCCAGTGGATGTGAGCAACTTGATCTCTGGTTCCTCTGCCTTTTCTAAAACTAGCTTGAACATCTGGAAGTTCAAGGTGCACGTATTACTGAAGCCTGGCTTGGAGAATTTTAAGCATCACTTGTGAGTGCTGCTGCTGCTGCTGCTGCCAAGTCACTTCAGTTGTGTCCGACTCTGTGTGACCCCATAGACAGCAGCCCATGAGGCTACCCCGTCCCTGGGATTCTCCAGGCAAGAACACTGGAGTGGGTTGCCATTTTCTTCTCCAGTGCATGAAAATGAAAAGTGAAAGTGAAGTCTCTCAGTCATATCCGACCCTCAGCGACACAATGGACTGCCCCCTATCAGGCTCATCCGTCCATGGGATTTTCCAGGCTGGAGTACTGGAGTGACATGAGTGCAATTGTACAGTAGTTTGAGCATTCTTTGGTATTGGAATGAAAACTGACCTTTTCGTGTCCTGTGGCCACTGCTGAGTTTTCCAAATTTGCTGGCATATTGAGTGCAGCACTTTCACAGCATCATTTTTTAGGATTTGAAATAGCTCAACTGAAATTCCATTACTTCCACTAGTTCTGTTTGTGATGATGCTTCCTAAAGCCCACTTGACTTCACATTCTAGGATGACTGTCTCTAGGTGAGTGATCACACCATCATGATTATCTGGGTCGTGAAGATCGTTTTTGTACAGTTCTTCTGTGTATTCTTGCCACCTCTTCTTCATATCTTCTGCTTCTGTTAGATCCCTACCATTTCTGTTTCCATGTTTGTGAGAAAACTCTTCTGGGACCGGACTAGGATTCTTGTGGTTGACACTCTATTGGTTTGGTGCCTGCATGTGTGCTCATTCACTCAGTAGTGTATGACTCTGCAACCCCATGGACTAAAGCCTACCAGATTCCTCTGTCCATGGGATTTTCTGGGCAAGAGTACTGGAGTGTGTTGCCATTTCCTCCTCCAGGGGATCTTATTGACCCAAGGATGAAACCTGTGTCTCTGGCATTGGCAGGCAGATTTTTTACCACTGAGCCACCTGGGAATAGATAAACAAAACAGCCACTGTTTTCCCCTTTTGCTTCCATGGACTCTGAATTCCCCACTATCGTGCTCTCCCTAGCTGTTTGGAAACCTTTAAGAAAACTAGTGTGAATGACTATCTGAATTGTAGATGGACCTGGAATGTTTTGATCACTGGTCTAGTTGCTGGCATCTATAGCTACTGGATGTTGGAGAAGACTCTTGAGAGTCCCTCAGACTGCAACCTTGGTTTCATTGTGATAAGTTACCCTTTAATACGTATCCCTTGGTTTTACTTGCATATTTTCTGTTAGGGTTTGTTATTTGGTGTGTGTGTTTAAGAGACGACTTTTTTGAGCAGTTGGTTTCATAGCAAAGTTGTGCAGAAAGTACAAGAATTCCAATGAAATTCTTGCTCCCACACCTGTACAACTTCTTCTATCAACATTCCTACCACATTAATTAAAATCAGAAGACTTAATGGGCATAGCAGTATCACCCATAATCCATAGTTTATATTAGGGTACAACAACCCTGATGTTGTACACTCTATGATTTTGAGTAAATTATAAATATTTGCCCACCATGGTAATATCATACAAAATAGTTTAACTATCACAAAAATCCTCTGTACTCGGCCTACTCCTTCCTCCTTCCCATGTAACAACTGCTTAAGACTTTCTATTGTTGCTCAGTCTCTCAGTCGTGTCCGACTCTTCCAGACGCTGTGCACTGCAGTATGCCAGGCTTCCCTGTCCTTCAACTCCCAGAGCTTGCTCAAACTAATGTCCATTGAGTCTGTGATGCCATCTAACCATCTTGTCCTCTGTTGTCCCATTCTCCTCCAGCCATCAATCTTTCCCAGCGTTGGTTTTTTTCCAAGGAGTCATCTCTTTGCATCAGATGGCCAGAGTATTGAAGCTTCAGCTCTAGCATCATTCCTTCTAATGAATATTCAGGTTAATTTCCTCTAGGATTGACTGTTTTGATCTTTTTGCAGTCCAAGGGACTCTCAGGAGTCTTCTCCAACATCACAGTTCAAAAGCATCAATTTTTCAGTGCTCAGCTTTTTTTATAGTCCAAATCTCACACTCGTACAAGACTCCTGGAAAAACCGTAGCTTTGACTATATGGACCTTTGTTGGCAAAGTAATGTCTCTGTTTTTTAATGTACTGCCTAGGTTGGTCATAGCTTTACTTCGAAGGAGTAAGTGCCTTTTTGTTTCATGGCTACAGTCACCATCAGCAGTGATTTTTGAATGCAAGGAAATAAAAGCTGTCAGTTTTCCCATCCATTTGCCATGAAGTGATGGAACTGGAAAGAGGAAAGTGAAAAATTTGGCTTAAAACTCAACACTCAGAAAACTAGGATCATGGCATCTGGTCCCATCACTTCATGTCAAATAGATGGGGAAACAATGGAAATAGTGACAGACTTTATTTTTCGGACTCCAAAATCATTGCAGATGGTGACTGTAGCCATGAAATTGAAAGCCCCTTGCTCCTTGGAAGAAAAGCTATGACCAAATTTGGCTTTGGCTTTTCCAGAAATCATATATGGATGTGAGAGTTGGACTATAAAGAAAGCTGAGTGTCAAAGAATTGATGCTTTTGAACTGTAGTGTTGGAGAAGACTCTTGGAGTCCCTTTGACAGCAAGGAAATCCAACCAGTCCATCCTAAAGGACATCAGTTCTGAATATTCACTGGAAGGACTGATGCTGAAACTGAAACTCCAATACTTTGGCCATCTGATGCAAAGAACTGACTCACTGGAAAACACCCTGATGCTGGGAAAGATTTAAGGTGGGAGGAGAAGGGGACGACAGAGGATGAGATTGTGGGATGGAATCACAGACTCAGTAAACACGAGTTTGAGTAAGCTCCAGGAGTTCATAATTGACAGGGAAGCCTGGTGTATTGCTGTCCATGGGGTCACAAAGAGTGAGACATGACTGAGCTACTGAACTGAAGTGATGGGACCAGATGCCATGACCTATGTTTTTGAATGCTGAGTTTTAAGTCAGCTTTTTCACTCTCCTCTTTCACTTTCACCAAGAGGCTTTTTAGTTCCTCTTCATTTTCTGCCATAAGGGTGGTGTCATCTGTATATATGAGGTTGTGAAATTTTCCCGGGAACCTTGATTCCGGCTTGTGATTCATCCAGCTCAGCATTTTGCATGTTGCACTCTGCATATAAGTTAAATCAGTAGGGTGACAATATAGAGCTAGACGTACTCCTTTCCCAATTTGGAGCCAGTCTTTTGTTTCATGTCAAGTTCTAATTGTTGCTTCTTGACCTGCATATAGTTTTCTCAGGAGGCAAGTAAAGGAGTCTGGTATTCTCATCTTAAGAATTTTACACAGTTTGTGTGATCCACAGAGTCAAAGGCTTCTATGTAGGAAATGAAGAAGTAGATGTTTTTTCTTGAATTCTCATGGTTTTTCTATGATCCAACAGATTTGATCTTTGTGTTTCATAAATTCAGCTTGTACATCTCCAGAGGATCTTCCAGACCCAGGGACTGAACTCAAGTCTCCTGCTTGGCAGGTGGATTCTTTATCACTGAGTCATCTGAGAAGTCCAAAAATACTCATAAATCTCAGTACAAACTGTGATAGATTCCACTGGCTTAAAAGGAGTAAATTGAAAGGAGTGAGTTATTGGTTTTGAAACAACTCAGTTTAACATTCATTACAAAAAAGTTGTCCATATATGATCACAAAGGTCAACCAATTTTGGGAAAGGTTTAGCTTGTCTTTCTTGTTTTTTCTTTATAAAAGCATGTAATTTACAAATCATGATGGTGTGATCACTAATCTAGATCCAGACATCCTGGAATGTGAAGTCAAGTGGGCCTTAGAAAGCATCACTACNCTGCAAGGAGATCCAACTAGTCCATTTTGAAGGAGATCAACCCTGGGATTTCTTTGGAAGGAATGATGCTAAAGTTGAAACTCCAGTACTTTGGCCACCTCATGTGAAGAGTTGACTCATTGGAAAAGACTGTGATGCTGGGAGGGACTGGGGGCAGGAGGAGAAGGGGGCGACCGAGCATGAGATGGCTGGATGGCATCACGGACTGGATGAATGTGAGTCTGTGTGCTCCGTGAGATTGTGATGGACAGGGAGGACTGGCCTGCTGCGATTCATGGGGTTGCAAAGAGTCGGACATGACTGAGCTACTGAACTGAACTAAACTGAAGTTTATCTGAGGCCAAACTACAGGGAGGGAACACACCCCACCCATCAGCAGAAAATTGGATTAAGTATTTACTGAGCATAGCCCTGCACATCAGAGCAATACTCAGTTTTCACCATAGCCAGCGCGTCCCATAACACTAATTGTTTTTTTGTTTTTTGTTTTTAATCTCTATAGTTTGCCTTTTTCATAATGTCAGATAGATGGAAACATACAATATGCAGCCTTTTTAGACTGGAGTTTTTCCATGGAAAATATACATTTAAAGTTCTTCCTTGTCTTTTCATGACTTGATCAGTTCAAGTCCAGTCATTCAGTGGTTTCCGACTCTGTGAACCCATGGACTGCAGCACGCCAGACTTCCCTGTCCATCACCAATACTGGGAGCCTACTGAAACTCATGTCCATTGCGTTGGTGATGCCATCCAACGATATCATCCTCTGTCACCCCCTCTCCTCCCTCCTTTAGCCTTCCCCAGCATCAGGGTCTTTTCCAATGAGTCAGTTCTTTGCATCAGGTGGCCAAAGTATTGGAGTTTCAACTTCAGCATCAGTCCTTCCAATGAATATTCAGAATTGATTTCCTTTAGGATGGACTGGTTGGATCTTCTTTTAGTCCGTGGATTCTTAAGAATCTCCTCTAACACCACAATTCAAAACCATCAATTCCTGGGTGCTCAGCTTTCTTTATAGTCCAGCTCTCACATCCATACATGACTACTGGAAAAACCATTGCTTTGACTAGACAGATGTATTTTGACAAAGTAATATCTCTGCTTTTTAATATGCTGTCTGGTTTGTTCATAGCTTTTCTTGCAAGGAGCAAACATCTTTTAATTTCATGGCTGCAGTCACCATCTGCAGTGATCTTGGAGCCCCCAAAGATAAAGCCTCTCAATGTTTCTATTATATCCCCATCTATTGGTCAAGAAATGATGGGAATAAATACCATGATCCTAGTTTTCTGAATGTTGAGCTTAAAGCCAACTTTTTCACTCTCCTCTTTCACTTTCATTAAGAGGCTCTTTAGTTCTTCTTCACTTTCTGCCATAAGGGTAGTGTCATCTGCATATCTGAAGTTTTGATATTTCTCCTGGCAGCTTGCACTTCATCAAGCCCAGCATTTCACTTGATGTACTCTGCATATAATTTAAGTAAGCATGGTGACGATATACAGGCTTGACATACTCCTTTCCGAATTTGGACCAGTCTGTTGCTCCATGTCTGGTTCTAACTTGCTTCTTGACCTGCATACAGATTACTCAGGAGGCAGGTTGGTGGACTGGTATTCCCATCTCTTAAAAAATTTTCCACAGTTTGTTGTGATCCACAGAGTTGAAGCATTTGTCATGGTCAATAAAGCAAAAGTAGATGTTTTTCTGGATCTCTTTCTTTTTCAGTGATGTTGGCAACTTTATCTCTGGTTCCTCTGTCTTTTCTAAATCCAGCTTGAACATCTGGAAGTTTATGGTTTATGTACTATTGAGGGCTGGCTTGGAGAATTTTGAGCATTACTTTACTAGCGAATGAGATGAGTGTAATTGTGCGGTAGTTTGAGCATTCTTTGGCATTGTCTTTCTTTGGGATTTAAATGAAAACTGATCTTTTCGTGTCCTGTGGCCACTGCTGAGTTTTCCAAATTTGCTGGCATATTGAGTGCAGCACTTTCACAGCATCATTTTTTAGGATTTGAAATAGCTCAACTGGAATTCTGTGACATCCACTAGCTTTTTTTTGCAGTGATGCTTCCTAAGGCCCACTTGACTTCGCACTCCAGATATCTGGCTCTAGGTTAGTGATCACACCATCATGGCTATCTGGATCATGAAGATCTTTATTGTATCATTTTTCTGTGTATTCTTGCCATGTCTTCTTAATATCTTAATATCTTCTGCTTCTGTTTTGTCCTTTGCTGTGCTCATCTTTGCATGAAATGTATCCTTGGGTATCTCTAAGTTTTTTGAAAAGATCTCTAGGCTTTCCCATTCTATTGTTTTCATTTATTTCTTTGTGTTGATCACTGAGGAAAGCTTATCTCTCCTTGATATTCTTTGGAACTCTGTATTCAAATGAGTATATTTTTTTCTTCTCTACTTTTTCTTTAGCTTTTCTTCTTTTCTCAACTATTCATAAGGCCTCATCAGAGAACCATTTTGCCTTTTTGCATTTCTTTTTTTGGGGGATGGTCTTGATCACTGCCTCCTGTACAATGTCACAAACCTCTTTCCATAGTTCTTCAGGCACTCTGTCTATCAGATCTAATCTCTTGAATCTGTTTGTCATTGTATAATCCTAATGGATTTGATTTAGGTTATACCTGAGTGATCTATGGTTTTCCCTATTTTCTTTAAGTTTGAATTTGGCAATAAGGGGTTCATGATCTGAGCCACTGTCAGCTCCCATTCTTGTTTTTGCTGACTGTATAGAGCTTCTCCGTCTTTTGATGCAAAGAATGTAATCAATCTGATTTCAGTACTAAGCATCTGGTGATATTCATGTGTAGAGTCTTCTCTTGTATTGTTGGAAGAGGGTGTTTGCTGTGATCAGTGTGTTCCCTTGGCAAAACTCTGTTAGCCTTTGACCTGCTTCATTTTGTACTCCAAGGCCAAATTTGCATCTTACTCCAGATATCTCTTGATTTCCTGCTTTTGCATTTCATTTCCCTATACTTGACTTGATAGGTCAGTTCTTTTTAGTTTTGAATAATATTCCATTAGTCAGGACATCCTACAATTTATTTCTTCTTTCACTTACTGAGGGACATCTTGGTTGCTTCCAAACCTTGGTGATTATGAATGATGTTGTTCTAATATCTCTGTGTGTTTTTGTGTGGAGATAAATTTTCCATTTCTTTGGATAAATACCAAGAATCAGATTGTCTGTTCCTTCTTGTATCAGTTTTGGCAGATTGTCTGTTTCAAGGAATTGGTGCTTGGAGGAGCCTGGTAGGCTACAGTCCATGGGGATGCTGAGAGTCGGACACGACTAAGCGACTTCACTTTCATTTTTCGCTTTCATGCATTGGAGAAGGAAGTGGCAACCCACTGCAGTGTTCCTGCCTGGAATCCCAGGGAAGGGGGAGCCTGGTGAGCTGCCATCTATTGGGTCGCACAGAATCAGACACGACTGAAGCTACTTAGCAGCAGCAGCAACAGTATTGAGATTATTGCATTTGTGGACATAGTTAATTGTATTCTTTTGACTTTCATGGGACCTGTAGTAATGTCCTGTCTTTCATTACTTTTCCATACGTAACCTGGTTAGAGGATTATTGGTTTCATAGATCTTTCTAATGAACCAACTTTTGGTTTCATTGACTTTCTCTAATTGATATTCTGCTTTAATTGCTTTTATTTATGCTTTAATGCTTATTATTTCTCTTTTTCTTCTTGCTGTTCTTAACTTGATGTTCTTTTTCTAATTTCTCAATATAGAAATTTAGATTACTTATTTTTGAATTTTATTCTTTTCTAATATATTAATTCAGTGCTATAAATTTCCTTCTAAGCACCTCTTGCTACATTCACAAATTTTATTAAGTTGTATTTAATTTTCCTTTAGATCAAAATATGTGAAATTTTTCTTGAAATTTCTTCTTTGACCCTTTTGTTACTCAGAAATATGTTGTTTAATTTCCTAGTAGTTTGGAAATTCCCAGCTACCTTTTTGTTATTGATATCTAATTTAATTTCATTGTAGTCTGAGAGCCAGCAATGTATCAGTTTTATTATTTTAAATGTGTTAAATTGTCTTTTTATATTTTATGAATTTTTTCATCCTTGTTCATAAGATAGATCTGTAATTCTTCCCTCATGTCATTTTTAGGATTCGGTAGTAAGGTTATTATGCAATAATACCATAACACCAAAGAAAAGTTGCTCCTTTTTCTAATCTCTGGAAGATTAGCATTTTTGCTTTGTTTTGTTTTTGTTTTATTTTGTCTTTGTAGATGATTGGACAAGTTAATCAATGGAAAGATCTGAACTTATGTTTTACCTTTGTGACAAAGATTTATAATAAGATATTCAATATAATTAGTAAATATTCTGATTTCTCTACATCTTCTCTGTCAGATTTTTTAAGTATTTGTCCTTTTTTAATTTTGTGAAATTTATTCAAGTTCTTCATAATAGCTTTTTTTAATGTTTTTATTGATGATCTTATATTTGTTCCTGATAATAGTGATTTATTCTTCCTTTTGCTCTCTCTCTTTCTCTCCTTTACTCCTTCTAACTTCTAGAAGCACATCATGTTGTATTAAAATTTTAAATTATCAGTTTTTTTTAATATTATTTGCTGTACACTTACTTTCTTTTCAATGATATATTCTCTTATTTTCACTATTATTTACATTGTACTGTGGGCTTCTCTGGTGGCTCTAGTGTTAAAGAACCCATCTGCCAATGCTGGAGAAATAAGAGACATGGATTTGACCCCTGGTCAGGAAGACCCTTGGGGGCGGGGGATGGCAACCCACTCCAATATTCTTGCTTGGAGAATCCCGTGGACAGGAGAGCCTGACATGCTACAGTCCATGGAGTCACAAAGAATCGACACAACTGAAGTGATTTAGCAGACTCGTATTTTACTTGTGCTTACTTCTTTTTCTTTTAGAAAATGGTTCATGCTTTAAGTATTTTCCATTCTTTTTTATTCTGTGTTAATTTTGGCATTTTTACTGACTTGTTCATTCTACTTTTGGGTGTTTCTATTGCATGTAACATATTAATAACCTATTTAATAAAATACTTAATTTCAGATACTGTTGTGTCAGTTTTATATGATTGTTTTACCTTTTCCGTGCATTCCAATCTTTGCCTATATTCTTTTTATTATCTATTTTGTCTATTTTGTTATCTTAAACATGTAAATCATAGTTGAAGTCCTTTCCTGAATAAATGTAATTCCTAGATAATCTCAGGGTCTACTTCTATGGCATGATTTTATCTTGAACATTATCTTAAAATTTGGCCACCTTTTATTGGCTCTTAATATGTCTAATATTTTTATTGTGTTTTGAAAATTGTATATAAATTAGCTATAGAATATGATGTTAGCCTTCCTAAGAGAGTGTTATTATTTACTATTTTAGAGAGATGAAACTAATCATTCACTCTTGCCTGGGATGAAGCTGAGCCTGAATTGAATTGTGATTTAGTAGAACAGTGTCTACCTCTGGTTCATTCTTCTTACTAGGATATGGCCCTCTATGAATTTTATCTGAAACCTTATTAAGTCTTCCTTTCCTAGGCCTAAAAGACTGGGCATTTCATTTCAGCTCTTTGTAGTGGTTTCAGCAAAGCACTTTAGCTGTGTTTCCCATGTAGATTCAATATTTAATACAAATTTTGAGAAGGAATATTTGTATTTTGAGATTGCTCCATTCTCTGATTCTGTTAACTTCAATCCCTAATGAATTCTCAACTCTTTACTGCTTTCCATGTAACTCAACATAAACATCTGCCAGGAGACCAGTTTATTTTCTCAGTCTCTTGTTGGGTCTACAATTGTTAAACTGACTATATAGCATCAGTATTACTTCACTCTTCCCTCTCTAGAGCTTTTATCTCTTGCATATCTGGCTTTTGTGAACAGAGTTACCTTATTTTATAATTGTCTTTTTCAAAAAGATTTTAATATATAAAATAATTCCTGTCTTGTAACAGTGTTTTCCTGTGGATCGCAGGTATGCATCCTCTGTATTATATCTTTGTATGCAATTAGAATATACTTTGTGAAACAATCTACTTAAAATAGCATTGTAAGATAAAACAGCTTGGTATAAACTGTATGTATTCACTGAAAAAAAAAGCTTCTTGAAAGTAATAGTTGTCTGAGTTAGTATATCATTTCTTGTTTGAGAAAATAAATATTATAGACATGTTTGTGTTCAGTTCAGTTCATTTCAGTCGCTCAGTCATGTCCGACTCTTTGCAATCCCATGAATCACAGCACGCCAGGACTCCCTGTCCATCACGATCTCCCAGATTTCACTCAGACTCACGTTCATCGAGTCCGTGATGCCATCCAGCCATCTCATCCTCGGTCGTCCCTTTCTCCTCCTGCCCCCAATCCCTCCCAGCATCAGAGTCTTTTCCAATGTTCACTTCAGTATTCTTGCCTTGAGAACCCCATGAACAGTATGAACACTATGTTTGTGTTAATAAAACATTAATTTAAAATTTGTTTTACATGTAATTCATAGATTATTGGAATGTTACCTTAAATTCTTTGTTCTAAATATAAACACATTTAAGTTAAAACATATATTTTTTTTTCTAAGCACTTGATAATCCAGTTACTGAATAAAGTGGGATCAAATACTGAGCCATGTATTTGAATGACTGAGTGAAGTTATATCTTAAGAAGTCCTGTGTGAATGACACATTCTAGATATTTGGGGCAAATGTGGGCATCCCATCACCTTGTTGATTTAATACTCAAGTACTACATGATGTTCTTTAGTAGGTAAATGGGGATAGAATTTAGTGATCAAGTAAAGGGTTATATATATTATAGGGATAAAGAAAGTTTGTCAAGTATAAGTAGAAAAGTAGACACAGGATAGATAAAGTTAGAAAATTTATGTGGAGGTGAGAGTTTATGAGTGTTACTATTCTTTAGAAAATATGAAGGAAAATCATCAAGTAAGGATGAGTAAAGAGAAGAAAATGTGAATTACTCATCTGGAATAGTCCAATAGTGAATGGACTGGAATAGTCCAATAGTGAATAGTCCAATAGTGAATATGTAGCAAGAATGCTGGACAAAAATAAAGTTCTCCTTATGATTAGTTATCATTACTATAAAGTGACACTGTCAGAAGTATGCTTTTGTGATGCCATGTTCAACTGCATGAGTACAGGCAAGAAATAGGTAGAATGCTGAATGTAGAGTCCTTGGATGAACCCAGGTTGTTATAGGAAATGAGGTGAATGAGATGCTCAGTGCATGTCTCCTTATGCCCTTCACCCTTCATTTAATAAAAAAATCTTCAGTTGATTTGTTTCAAATGGAGGTTTCACTTTTTTATGCTAAAATATGATGCTGAAGGAAATGGTAACCCACTCCAGTATTCTTGCCTGGAGAATCCCATGGATGGAGAATCCTGGCAGGCTTCAGTCCAGGGGGTCGCAGAGTCAGACAGGACTGAGTGACTTCACTTTCACTTTCACTTAGTGTCTTTTAGTGGCATTTGTTTGCATTTTTTACTCCTAGTGCTGTCTGTTTAATGTTAGGTTGACTGCCAAACTCTCAGATTTATCATAAATAAATGACCTATATTGTCTGTTTATTTATTCTAATACTGCTGGTTTATTGCCTATAAATTCTGTTACTAAGGACTTGATATGTTTGATTTGAAACATATGTAATCTATAAGATAAATAATATTTCCTCATGAGTGTAAAGAGTTGTATTGTTGAATTTGAAGCAGGTTGACTCAAAAGATTAGAATTATATTTAACAAGTAGAATTTTCAGGAGTCTGATTTTAGCTCTATATAACAAATACTACATCTTTTAAAAATGTATGTAATACATAAAAATAAATGATAGTATGTTCTATGTCACTCTGTTCTTCAGGGATGTTTATGAGAACTTTATTGAAGTCTTGGTTACAACAGAAAATTTCAAAGATTTCTTGTAAGACTGAGTTATCTTCAAATGTTGTGTTGTGTTCAGTCACTTCAGTTGTGTCCGATTCTTTGTGACTCATGGACTGTAGCCTGCCAGACTCCTCTGTCCATGAATTCTCCAGGCATGGAGAAATGGAGTGGGTAATCATTTCCTTCTCCAGTGGATCTTCCCAATCCAGAGATCGAACCCATGTCTTTTGTGTCTCCTGCATTGGCAGGTGGATTATTTACCACTAGTGCCACCTGGGAAGCCCTGTATGTCAGTGTGTCAACATGTGACCTTCAAATAAATTAGGTTATTTATTTTTATAATTAAATTAATATATATAAATTGATTTTATAAATTATAGGTAGATTGAAAAGGTCCATCTACTTTCTGGTAAAAAAGAGAAGTCTAAACGCTTATGCTGGTTACTAAGATTGTTCATTTTATTACATATGCCTTAGATTGTTTGCACATATTCTATTGCTAAATTGGAAGTCAAATTTTTTTTTTAGGTTAACATTTTTCAGTATACATTAGTGGTTGCTCACATTAAGAGAATAAAATCCTATTTGTATAAAGACAAAATATTATATTAAAACGTGCATATTTCTTCAGTTGTCCAATTTAAATAAAGATATCTTTAAATATTTGGTTCAATCATCAAAATAGGTCTTTGGAAACAGTAGAATAAGTCCACAGTGAGGAGAACTATTTTGTTCCTGTTGTGTTACATCTTTGATATGGTGGCAGTGTATACACTTAATGATCTTGTTTAAGTTGGCACAGCTCACAGTAATCAAGCATTCTGTGAATCAGTGTGCTACCATATCCATATGCGTTGAACCACTATGTTTAAGTAATGAACATGTTTGTTTCTAAGATCTAAGGGGTTGACAGAAACCTGAATATAAGATCATTTACCTCCAAGAGGTTGCTTAAGCAATCAAATAAGTCAGTGACATGGACACTGTCCATTAATACTCATTGAAATGGTGAGAAAGTAGAAATCTTATAAGTGCTATAGTTTTATAGGTCTTTGTGATCAGGATATCCTACGGAAAATAAAGGTATTAATACTAAAATATACTGTGTTGGATTAAAATAACTCCTTTTGGTCACAACCAGAATTATTTCTTTTTAAAAGTATTTTTGTTTTAAATTTTAAGTTTTTAATAAACAAAAGGATAGTACAGATGCTGAAACAATCAAGATAAATGTTGAGGTACTATAAAGTTATGTAATTTTCACATTTTATCAGACTCAGCAGATAGCCAATCTGAGAAAGAAATGTGTGATCTCCAATTATTTAAATGCTTCACAGAAGCAAAAATAGTAAACTGATTAGAGAAGTTATATTTTGGAATGATAGCAATAGAATTTATTCTGTCAGTGAATGTTACAGAATATTTCCTGTAGCTCAAATGGTAAAAATATGCAATAGGAGACATGGGTTTGATCCTTTGGTTAGGAAGATCACCTGGAGAAGGAAATGGCAACCCACTCCAGTATTCTTGCCTGGAGAATTCCATGGATAGAGGAGCCTGGTGGGCTATAGCCCATGGGGTCACAAAAACTCATATATTACTGAGTGACTAGCACACACCTCTAAATGAACACAGTCTCTTTCTGAATTTTTTCACATAGAAATAATATAAATTTTACTTTAAAAATATTATAATTTGCTTTAGGCTAGACATTTTAATTGTGAGATAGTTAAAATTGTTACACTCAGCAATTATTGAGTTGTTTCAATGTATTTGAGTGCTTCTACAGACATCTTCATATTAATTTATGTATAGCCCATCTTTTATTTGTTAATGTTTTAATGATTTATAAAGTACATTTTAGGTTTCCCTGGTAACTCAGCTGGTACACAATCTGCCTGCAATGCAGGAGACCCTGATTTGATTCCTCGGTCAGGAAGATCCCATGGAGAAGGGATAAGTTACTGACTCTAGTATTCATGGCTTCCCCTGGTGGCTCAGACAAAAATCTTCCCACAATACAGGAGACCTTAGTTTGATCGCTGGGTTGGAAAGATCTCCTGAAGAAGGGAGTGGCAGCCCACTCCAATATTCTTGCCTGGAAAATCCCATGCACGGTGAACCCTGGGGGGCTACAGTCCATGGAATCTCAAAGAATCGGACACGAAGAAGAACTAAGCACAGCACATATATCAATGATATATATTTGAATTTAGTTATTCCATCCAAATTTTCAAGCTCCTATGAAGTAAAACTTCAAGGGCAGTAATTAAGCATTTCTTTTCAGACCTGATTTATCTAGCATGGACATTTCACATGTGAGAAAAAGAGAAATTGATGATATAATTATGAAAAATGAAGTTTCTGAAAAATACATGTTGTTAATGAAAGTGAAAGTGAAGTTCTCTCAGTCATGTCCGACTCCTTGTGACTCCAAGGACTATACAGTCTAGGAATTCTCCAGGCCAGAATACTGTAGTTGTTAGCTTTTCCCTTCTCCAGAGGAATCTTCCCAACCCAGGGACTGATTCCAGATCTCCCACATTGCAGGTGGATTCTTTACCAGATGAGTCACAGGTAAGCCCAAGAATACTGGAGTGGGTAGCCTATCCCTTCTCCAGTGGATATTCCCAACCCAGGAATTGAACCAGGGTGTCATGCATTGCAGGCAGATTCTTTACCAACTGACCTATGAAGGAAGTCTTTATGAATTAATAATTCTATATATTTTTAAAACAACATTTTCTTACTATTTTTATTTCCATCATTGGCCTCATTTGTGTCAAAAATTTCATTAATCTACTTAAAATCAGTGATTTTCTCTAGAAAATATATTGGTAAGTAGATAGTCACTTTAGTCGACAAATAGAAAGTAACGCAAAGTCCAGTGGCAAATGCTGTAAAATAATAGGTAGGAGAGAAAAAAAAAAAGAGAGAATCAGTAACTATGTACCACACACTATAAACCTTATTAATGATAATTTTACATATCAGGAATAAACATTTCTAGGGTAAAGTGAACATGGATTTATTGCTCTGGATAAAAACATGAATCTTTGTTTCACAAAGATAGATTGGTTGAAACTTCCAACATATTTTTAATTGTGTATAATCTTTTTCAACTAACATCCTGCATATTGGAAGAGTCCCAGGTATACTAGATAATGCGTGTAATGAAACAGCTTATGTATGGCTTTACAGTCCAGGTACTGAACTTAACAGTGATTATAAAATCATTTACACTGTACTCTTTATTCTGAGGAAATATGCTACTTAAATTTGCTTCAGAAAATTAGATTTAATAGGTTTCCTTCAATAATGAAAATAAGTACCAATTTATTCTTAGCAAGCATTAAAAATATACGACCCTTTGGATTAATTGTGACAGTTAATCAGTACAGTGTCACAGTGGATTATATTATTATTCTGGTTGTTATTATTGTTATTCTATTTTTTCCTAGAGGAAAATAAACATAGCTGAAATAAATTACTTGCTTAATGTTTTACTGTTTTATCAATATAAAAATCTAAATAGCTAAATACACTTAAAGCTATGTACACACTGTTATATTTAAAGTTAATAAGCAACAAAGACCTACTGTAAAAAAAAAAAAAAAAAAAAAAACTAAGGGAAAAATTTCCATTTAATCAGCTAACTGGGCTTCCCCAGTGGCTCAGCAGTAAAGAATCTGCCTGCAATGCAGGAAACACAGGTTAGATCCTGAGTCGGGAAAATCCCCTGGAGAAGGAAATGGCAACCCACTCCAGTATTCTTACCTTGAAATCCCATGGACAGAGGAGCCTAGTGGGCTACAGTCCATCGCATCCCTGAAGAATCAGACACAACTTACCAGCTAAACAATAGAAAATCAGCTAAACCACCATATGAAGGCATGAAGAAACAAAGATATTACAGACGTAAAAAAGAAAAGGCTATAGTAAGCTTTAGATCTATTTAGTTAAAAAAAAAAAAACTATGTATCATAATTAAAATTTTGGTAATAGCCAAGTGTGGAGAAATAGGCACTACCATGTTGCCTATCTAGGATTACTTATAAAATTGAACATGCACACATTCTTCCTGTAACAATTTATCTAGCAGGATTTTTTTCACATGTTTGCGGGTGCATCTAACGATGTTCATTAATTGAAATTCTGTAGAGTATTATTTGCAACTACGCACACAAAATATGTAAATAACCTGAATATCCTTTAGAAAGAGTGAGTGAAATTTGCTCAGTCATGTCTGACTCTTTGCGACCTCATGAACTGTATAGTCCATGGAATTCTCCAAACCAGAATACTGGAGTGGGTAGCCTTTCCCTTCTCCAGGGGATCTTCCCAACCCAGAGATCGAACCTAGGTCTGCTGTATTGCAGGTGGATTCTTTTACTAGAAGGGAAGCCTGAATATCCTTTAATAGAAGATGGAATTATTAAGGATCAATTTTTACTCTAAATGAATGTACTTTTATAGTAGATCTTTAAGAAATAGGAAACTGATAATGTGGATAGTACATTCCTACCTGTTTAAAAATTAAACGTTATATAATGTTAAACTTGTACGCGAGACAGCAAGAGACACAGATGTATAGAACAGCCTTTTGGACTCTGTGGGAGAGGGAGAGGGTGGGATGATTTGGGAGAGTGGCATTGTAACATGTATGATTTCATAAGTGAAACGAATCGCTGGTCTAGGTTCAATACAGGTTGCTTGGGACTGATGCATGGGGATGATCCAGGGAGATGGTGTGGGGTGGGAGGAGGGTGGAGGGGTCGGGATTGGGAGCTCATATACACTCGTGGCTGATTCATGTCAATGTATGGCAAAACGAATACAGTATTATAAAGGAAAAGAAACTAAAAATAAAAATTAAAAAAAATTAAACATTATATGGGTAAATATTATATACTGATCTATATGATCTTTTTGATGGTTGTTATGTTTTGAGAATAGACTTATGAGCCTAGGTTGAAAAGATGGCTCACTTGTTTATATATATTTTTAACATTTTAGTTAGTAACATGTGTAATAGTTAATTTCATGATAAAAAGTAATAGATTTAATAAAAGTGATTTAATGTTACTGTATGCTAAACACATGTAGTTTAATCCTTAAACAACTCTGATGAAGATACCATTATTACCTTTGTTGAACAGATATGATGAAATAGAAGGGCAGAGAGCCATCGTTTGTATGGCCAGAAATACTGGTATTGAGTAGTTCAGGTATATCACATCCCAAGTTTGTGTTCTTACATACTTCATTCAAATTGTAGAAATCAAAATAATACCAAATGTGGCTGAGTTGAGTTCATGTAATAAGCTCTTGACTTTTCATTCTACCTTACTTGCTTTGCACTTATACAGAGAAGAAGTACATGATTTTGTAGAAGTTTGAAACTGGCAATCAGGAAATTAAGAAATCCCTTTGTCTGTGATTGTAACCTGAGTATTTAGTTCTTTTAAGAGACAGAAAAGGACCGATTATGACTTGCAAACTTAAAACTTATTTCTGACATGACCTCCTTTGAAATATTTTAATTTTGTCCATATGGCTTTTCAATCCTAGTGCAAAAAGTTCAATATATGTTGGTCCTAAAACAAATAATCATTTAAAATATAAATTATTTTTATTTCTTCTATAAAAGACAAACATTTTAACACATTCATCTGTTCTTAAAGCTCATCTTACTAGTGGGAGCATCTGTGTAAAACCAAACAGCTGCAAATATAAATATAGAATCAGAGTCAGTCTTTAAAACATAAAGATTGGAAATGTGCTGCTGATCACCACAAGAAACCATAAATGATAGTGCTATGTTATAGAAATTGCAATTTTAGAAATTGAACTTAATGCTAAATTATCTCTGAAGAAAATGCTTGTTATTCATAGTCACTTATAGTGCACTACATTTTTCTTGTGTGAATATGTCCACATGTGACTTACACCCCCAAAGAAAAGTTGATAAAAGCATACTTAGTTTTTGTTTGTTTCTTTCTTATCAATAGGTATACTATCTCAGGGCACAGAAACTCTATTTACAGGATAAGGAAAGAGCAACATTTCAAGAAATTTCAGCTAGTAATGCAGTTGATTGGTTTAATGTGAACCCAAATTAAGCATTATATTTTAAAGAAATAAAATATTATAAAACAATGATCCTAAGGAAAAATTTTTTCTTTGATTTTCTGAAAAAGGATTTTATCTATTCCCAATTTCCTTCATAGTCAGCATAATCTCCTACAAATTAAATTGGATAAATAATCTCATATGAATACATAGAATTATGGTTATGTGAAATATTTAATTACAAAAATGAAAATTTATTATATCTGCTAAGACAGAGAAATGCCTTCATATATTGTCAACAATAGGAATTGAAATAACTTAAAACTGTTTTTATAATTAAACAAAAGTCATTAATGGCATTTCTTGCAAGAATGATGTACTTTGTATATAAGTTAAATAAGCAGGGTGACAATATACAGCTTTGATGTACCCCTTTTCCTATTTGGAACCAGTCTCTTGTTCCATGTCCAGTTCTAACTGTTGCTTCTTGACCTACATACAGATTTCTCAGGAGGCAGGTTATTTGGTCTGGTATTTCCATCTTTTTCAGAATTTTCCACTGTTTATTGTGATCCACATAGTCAAAGGCTTTGGCACAGTCAATAAAGCAGAATAGATNATAAGCAGGGTGACAATATACAGCTTTGATGTACCCCTTTTCCTATTTGGAACCAGTCTGTTGTTCCATGTCCAGTTCTAACTGTTGCTTCTTGACCTACATACAGATTTCTCAGGAGGCAGGTTATTTGGTCTGGTATTTCCATCTTTTTCAGAATTTTCCACTGTTTATTGTGATCCACATAGTCAAAGGCTTTGGCACAGTCAATAAAGCAGAATAGATGTTTTTCTGGAACTCTCTTGCTTTTCTGATGATCCAGCAGATGTTGGCAATTTCATCTCTGGCTCCTCTGCCTTTACTAAAACCAGCTTGAACGTCTGGAAGTTCACGGTTCACATATTGCTGAAGCCTGGCTTGGAGAATTTTGAGCATTACTTTAATAGCGTGTGAGATGAGTGCAATTGTGTGGTAATTTGAGCTTTCTTTGGCATTGCCTTTCTTTGGGATTGGAATGAAAACTGACCTTTTCCAGTCCTGTGGTCACTGCTGAGTTTTCCATATTTGCTGGCATATTGAGTGTAGCACTTTGACAGCATCATCTTTCAGAATTTGAAATAGCTCCACTGGAATTCCATCACCTCCACTAGCTTTGTTCATAGTGTTGTTTTCTAAGGCCCACTTGACTTCATATTCCAGTATGTCTGGCTCTAGGTGAGTGATCACACCATCGTGATTATCTTGGTTGTGAAGATCTTTTTTGTACAGTTCCTCTGTGTATTCTTGCCACCTCTTCTTAATATCTTCTGCTTCTGTTAGGTCCATACCATTTCTGTCCTTTATCGAGCCCATCTTTGCATGAAATGTTCCCTTGGTATCTCTAATTTTCTTGAAGAGATCTCTAGTCTTTCCCATTCTGTTCTTTTCCTGTATTTCTTTGCATTGATCACTGAGGAAAGCTTTCTTATCTCTTCTTGCTATTCTTTGGAACTCTGCATTCAGATGCTTATATCTTTCCTTTTCTCCTTTGCTTTTTGCTTCTCTTCTTTTCACAGCTATTTGTAAGACCTCCCCAGACAGCCATTTTGCCTTTTTGCATTTCTTTTCCAGTCAATCCTAAAGGAAGAAAGTCCTGAGTATTCATTGAAAGGACTGATGCTGAAACTGAACCTCCAATACTTGGGCCACCTTCTGTAAAGAACTGACTCATTGGAAAAGACCCTGATTCTGGGAAAGATTCAAGGTAGGAGGAGAAGGGGACAGCAGAGGATAAGATGGTTGGCTGGATGGCATCACTGAGTCTATGGACATGAGTTTGAGCAATTTCCACTAGTTGGTGATGGACAGAGAATCCTAGCGTGCTGCAGTCCATGGGATCACAAAGAGTCGGACATAACTGATATCAGTATTGATTTGTGGATTCTTATTTTAATCAGTTGGTACTTTGTTTCATAATTTATTTTGATCTCAAATGTTCCCAGAATAGACCCCATTCTGGCTGGCTTTTGTGTCCTTATGACATGTCACCATTTTTATTGTAACCCCAAACTGGGATCTNTGGCGTGCTGCAGTCCATGGGATCACAAAGAGTCGGACATAACTGATATCAGTATTGATTTGTGGAATCTTATTTTAATCAGTTGGTTATACTTTGTTTCATAATTTATTTTGATCTCAAATGTTCCCAGAATAGGCCCCATTCTGGCTGGCTTTTGTGTCCTTATGACATGTCACCATTTTTATTGTAACCCCAAACTGGGATCTAGATATTCTAATTGCTACTCGAGTGTTACTGCTATAAGGCCTTTTCAGTGGACCTATCTGTAAACACACCTACACATAATATCTATTTCTACCCTCCCCTTTTCCTCTATCTGTTGAAAACCTTGAGTTCATACTGATGATTCAAAATCCAATCCAAATGGCTTCTGTGCTACAGGCTACAGCAGTCTGGCAGTCTCCGTCTCCCAAGTATGCAGTCCCTTCAGGGGCTATATTTCCTGCTGTGCATTTGGCTGTCTTATAGGAGAATAAGACAAAAGTGGAGAAAAATAGTAGTCAACCACCACCCTAATGAGGCTTTCAATAATTTCAAGACAATTTCTTCTACCCAAGAGAGTAGTAAAGTTGCAGCCTCTGTTTCAGTTGAATCTGGAGAGTGCATTAACAGTATCAGCCATCCCAAAGAAATAACTACAGGCTTCCCTGGTGGCTCAGATGGTAAAGAATCTACCTGCAACCCAGGAGACCTGAGGCCAAGCCCTGGATTGGGAAGATCTCCTGGAGTGGGGAATGGCTATCGGCTCCAGTATTCTTGCCTGTGAAATCCCAATGACAAATGGGCCTGGTGGGCTACAGCTCATGGGGTCGCAAAGAGTCAGATACAACTTAACAACTAACACTCACCTCCAAAGATAACTACAGACCCATGTAATATAGTAGGAAAGGTCCCAAGTGTGGAGCAAATGAGTAAGATGAACATCCCTGGATGCACCTATGGAAGCCACATATACACACACAGACACACATACACATATGTATATATACACACACATTATACAGAATACTGGTTTCATAGGATTGGTGTAACAAATCACCACACACTTGGTGGCTTGAAAAACAACAAAAATTAATTTTCTCACAGTTTCTGAAATAAACTTGAAAACATAAAAATAAGAAATTTAGACATTATTTTTTATTTTCAGTTTTTTATTTTTCAGTTGCTCTGTGATTTCAGATTATGATTTGTGGTATATGTGTAATAAGTAATTATAAAACTGATCATTAAAACGTCTTATTTCTAAGTATGTTAGGAGTTTCTTGTAGAGCATTCAGCTAAGATTGTTTCTTGCACTTCGATAAGCAGTTCCTGTTTGGGATTTAGTAGCTTAAGATATGCAAATCCAGTGTAAATAAAAGCATGAATATGGTTCATCCTGTTCAAAGAATTCCTTTACTGGAGATTGTTATTTAAGTGCTTGATAAATAAAATGTCATATTAACAAAAAAATAAAATAAAAGATTCTCAGAACACAGTCTCAATCAAAAATGCAGTATAAAGCTATGGAGAAACTGTTCAATCTACATTGAAAGATATGGCCTTCTCTCTTATCTGTATCTGATGCCAAAGTTTGGGGAGAGGGTGTAATGGGCTTTTCCTTTTTTTCATGGTTCTGACTCCTCAGGATGCTAACTGAAACTTCGGTGATCTTGGAGCTAGCTTGTAGGAAAGGAGAAACTACAAGAGAAAGGACAAGGCATTTTCTTAATTACTGATGGCTTTCTTCTTTGAAGGGCTTGCAGTGTTTAAAGTTGATTTCTCTCACTGGTGCTTTTTGGGTTCATTAGGTGCTTTTCTGCCCTTTGGTTCCACCTTAGCCCTGTTTTTCTCCAGTATTCTGGTTGTTAGAGTCTTCTTTTAGTTCTCTTGTACAATGGTTTCTTTACTCAGGTTTTTCAGTAACATTTTAGAACTGAAGAAACTTCAACTTTCTTGGGCTTGGGAAAGACACTGGTTTTCTTTTCTGTTTTATTAACTTTATTCTTATCTGTAAATTTATCATACAGAGAACTGTTTTATACACATTTTGAGATATAATGTCTGTAGTATTGGAACATCAGAGAGAAAAGAGAGAATCCTATTTTACAAGTTATTAATATGTATATAATTATATGTGCATATTATGTATGGATTTAAAGTGAAAAAGAAAAGGGAAAAAAGGAAGGCAGGCATGACTGCTCAGTTATTTTCTGGTGATTTTATTCAACAGTATAAGATATTTTAAGTTTAAACAATATTATAATATATTTTAACTATAATACATTAAAACTTATCCAGTATTATAATGCATTTTCCATGTTAAATTTCAAATAATATTTATTCATAAAATAAAAAAATGAAATGATACTAAATAGTCTCATAGAAATGAAACAGGTACATATATCATTCATTTAATGTTTTATTTTACTTTCTTAGATGTGTTTACTGAAAACATTTGTCATATGAATTAAGTATACTCATCAGTCATTTCTCTGAGGAACGTTAAATATAGAACGTACTTACCCTTAAGCAATGTAGCATGGCTATTTTCAGCATTGTAGTGCTTTCCTTTCCTCTTCCTGTCTATATTGGTGGTCCAGTGGTTAAGACTCTTCACTTCCACCGCAGGAGGTGCCAGTTCAATCCCTGGTTGGGGAACTAAGATCCCAAATGCAGTGCAGCCTGGCCGAAAGAATTTGGGCTTCCCTTGTGGCTCAGTTGGTAAAGAATCCACCCTAATGAGGGAGACCTAGGTTTGATCCCTGAGTTGGGAAGATCCCCTGGAGAAGGGAAAGGCTACCCACTCCAGTATTGTAGCCTGGAGAATTCCATGGTCAATATAGTTTATGGGGTCACAAAGAGTCCGACATGACTGAACGATCTTCACTTTCACTTTTCTGTCTGTATATATGTAATTACTTAAATGAAAGTAATCTAGTTTCTAAAAGTTTATTATATTGTCATAAACCATGCTCATTGGGCTAGAACGCATGATTGACTATCCATGAAGATAACATTCAGCTGAAAAAAGGAAAAAAAAATATTAATCATGTCTGTGAACTTGTTACTTTAGAAAGTAAAAAGAAAGGTGAACGTGAAGTTGCTCAGTTGTGTCCAACTCTTTGCAACCCCATGGACGGTAGCCTACTAGGCTCCTTTGTCCATGGGATTTTCCAGGCAATAGTACTGGAGTGGATTGCCATTTCCTTCTCTAGTGGATCTTCCCAGCCCAGGGATGGAACCCAGGTCTCCCACATTGTAGAGAGATGCTTTACCATCTGAGCCAGCAGGGAAGTCCATTAAAAAAAAAAAAAAAAAAAGCAAGAAAGGATGTGATGCTAATTATATGTAGGATGCTTATGTAATTTTAAGACAAAATTTAAATAAGCTATCTCTAATAAGTCTAGTTAAAACCATTAACTGGTTGAAACCATTTGTGATTATAATTAGTATATTTTATAGTGTTTGAAGCATTCATCGTAAGATTTTATTTTCTTTTGACTTTATGTAAAATATGCCTTTTTTTTCTTTACTTTTGTATACAAAAGTAGTGATAGATTCAGAAGAAATTGAAAAGAATAGCACAGAGTAATCTTGAATACTCCTCCCACAGTTGCCTCAGTGATGACAGCTTGCTTAACTTTAATTACAAATTAAATCCAGTAAATTGCAAATACTACACAGGTATTATTTAGATTTCATCTACTTTATAAGCACTCATATGTGTGATTATGCATGTGTGTATATTAAGTTCCGTTCAGTTCAGTCACTCAGTGGTGTCTGACTGCTTGCGACCCCATGAACCACAGCAGGCCAGGCCTCCCTGTCCATTACCAACTCCTGGAGTCTACCTAAACCCATGTCCATTGAGTCTGTGATGCCACCCAGCCATCTCATCCTCTGTCGCCCCCTTCTCCTGCCCTCAATCTTTCCCAGCATCAGGGTCTTTTCCAATAAGTTGACTTTTCACATCAAGTGGCCA
>SJYA01002346.1:439675-451679 GCA_006410615.1 Neotragus moschatus | reverse complement strand
TCTTTCCCAGCATCAGGGTCTTTTCAAAAGAGTCAGCTCTTTGCATCAGGTGGCCAAAGTATTGGAGTTTCAGCTTCAACGTCAGTCCTTCCAATGAACACTCAGGACTGATCTCCTTTAGGTTGGACTGGTTGGATCTCCTTGTCCAAGGGACACTCATGAGTCTTCTCCAACACCACGGTTCAAAAGCATCAATTCTTCTGTGCTCAGCCTTCTTTATAGTCCAACTCTGACATCCATACATGACTACTGGAAAAACTATAGCCTTGACTAGACGGATCTTTGTTGACAAAGCAATGTCTCTACTTCTTAATATGCTGTCTAGGTTGATCATAGCTTTTCTTCCAAGGAGCAAGCGTCTTTTCATTTCATGGCTGCAGTCACCATCTCCAGTGATTTTGGAGCCCCCCAAAATAAAGTTATCCACTGTTTCCACTGTTTCCCCATCTATTTGCCATGAAGTGATGGGACCAGATGCTATGTTCTTAGTTTTCTGAATGCTGAGCTTTAAGCCAACGTTTTCACTCTCCTCTTTCACTTTCATCAGGAGGCTTTTTAGTTCCTCTTCACTTTCTGTCATAAGGGTGGTGTCATCTGCATATCTGAGTATTGATATTTCTCCCAGCAATCTTGATTCCAACTTGTGCTTCTTCCAGTTCAGGATTTCTCATGATGTACTCTGCATATACATTAAATAAATAGGGTGACAATATATAGCCTTGACATACTCCTTTTCCTATTTGGAACCAGTCTGTTGTTCCATGTCCAGTTCTAACTGTTGCTTTCTGACCTGCATACAGATTTCTCAAAAGGCAGGTCAGCTAGTCTGATATTCCCATCTCTTTATAGTTCTACTCATATATGAATTTATATAACTGTCACCAAAATCAAGAAATAAAAATGTTGTATCACCTAACAATCCTTTATGATAATCTTTATGCCCGCATACAATGGTTCCCCCTTCCAATTCCACTAAAATTCTGCATCCTAGACTTTAATGTTATCACATATTAATGTAATAAAAAATCTAGAGCAGGAGCTTTGAAAAGCTATAGAAAAGATACACTAAAAAACACTATGAATAAGTAAAAATGGAATTCTAGAAATTTTTAAGTAACCCATAGAAAGACAGGAAAAAGAAAACAGAAAAGTGAAGGGAGAAAAACAGAAACAACAGTCAGAAAACAAAAAAANGCAGGAGCTTTGAAAAGCTATAGAAAAGATACACTAAAAAACACTATGAATAAGTAAAAATGGAATTCTAGAAATTTTTAAGTAACCCATAGAAAGACAGGAAAAAGAAAACAGAAAAGTGAAGGGAGAAAAACAGAAACAACAGTCAGAAAACAAAAAAAGAAAATGGGACTTAAGTCCTCACATGCTGCCAAGTCACTTCAGTCATGTCCGACTCTGTGCAACCCCATAGAGGGCAGCCCACCAGGCTCCCCCATCCCTGGGATTCTCCAGACAAGAACACTGAAGTGGGTTGCCATTTTCTTCTCCAATGCTTGAAAGTGAAAAGTGAAAGTGAAGTTGCTCAGTCATGTCCGACTCTTAGCGACCCCATGGACTGCAGCCTACCAGGCTCCTCCATCCATAGGATTTTCCAGGCAAGAGTATTGGAGTGGGGTGCCATTCCCTTCTCCATAAGTAATTACATTAAATGTAAACAATCCTAATATATCACTTAAAGAAAGTGATTGCCAAATGGATAAAAGATAAGCAAACAAATAAACAAACACCCCATGGAAAAAATACCAACCAGTTACATGTGTCATGAAGAGTGGAAAAGGGACTATCAAGGGCAGGAGAAAGCATTCTGGGGCAATAGATATATTTACTGTGATGATTTTTTCATGAATGTATACATATGTTAAAACTTAAGCAAATATATGCTTTACATATGTTCAGTTTACTGTATTTCAGTTATACTTGAATAAAGCTGTTTAATTATGGAATATTGACGCATATTTCTGATCTTGACCTGTGTCTCTTTAACATATTTATAATTATGTTTTTTTAATGAAGACAGAAATATTGCTTAGGAAAACACCTAATATGAAAATGGAGGTATAGCTTACATAATATTTACAAAATTGAAAACAAAACATGACACTATATCTCTATTTTCAATCCTAATACATTTTTGTATAGTTTCTTTTATTCTAATCTAAGTGATCATTATACCTTTCTTTCATACTATATGTCTTAGACAGTCTTTTCCTTTGTCCTCAATCTTAGTCGATGATTTCCCTCTTTTTTTAATTTGAAAGGAATATCAAACACCAAAAATGGGCTTCTGTTCCTCCTATCTGCAGTCAATCAATAAATGAAATTTTGCTATTCCTGAATCTATTTCATATCCATTTTTTTTTTTACAATGAATGAAGCCAAGCAGCATTTAATACCTCCATGTCTGCTATTGATCCCATTCTCTCCTTCACCATCTCAAGGATTTCAACACATCAGATGATCTTCTTGTTATTATTCTTTACTGTTAAATATATCCTTGGCATTACATTATTCCCTAAACAGAATGTGTATTTATATTACCTATTCATCTCCCTGAGGACATTTAGGTTGCCTTCATGTCTTGACTGTTGCAAATAGTGCTGCTGTGAACATTGAGCTGCATTTATCTTTCTGGATTAGACTTTCTTCCAGGTACATGCCCAGGAGTGGGATTGCTGGATCATATGACAACTCTACTTTTAGTTTTTAAGGGACTATCCATATTGTTTTTTATAGTAGATGCACCAATTTACATTCCCATCAATAGTGCCGGAAATTTCCCTTTTCTCTACACCCTCTCTACCATTTATTGTTTGCAAACTTTTTAATGATGGCTATTCTAAACAGAATGAGGTGACATCCCATTGTAGATTTGATTTGCATTTCTTTGATAATTCATAATTTTGAGCATCTTTTCATGTGCTTATTGGCTTATATTCATATCTTCTTTGGAAAAATGTATATTTAGGTCTTTTGATAATATCTTGAATTGAGTTGTTCATTTTGTTGTTGTTGTTGAGTTGTACAAGCTGTCTGTATATTTTGGAAATTAAGCCCATGTCATTAGCATCATGTGTAAATATTTTCTCCCAGTTCATTGACTTTCTTTTCACTTTTTTTATGATTTCCTTTGCTGTGCAAAAGCTTATTATAAGTTTTATTAGGTCTAGTTTGTTTGTTTTGCTTTTATTTTTATCGCCTTGGGAAACTAACCTAAGAAAACATCTGTATGATTTATGTCAGAAAATGTTTTGTCTATATTCTCATCTAGGAGACTTATGGTGTTCTGCCTTTTATTTAAGTCCTTAATCCATTTTGAGTTCATTTACTGTGTATGGTGTGAGGATGTGTTCCAACTTCATTGATTTCCATGGGACTGTTCAGCTTTCCCATCACCATTTGGTGAAGAAACTTTCTTTGCTCCATTGTGTATTCTTGTGTCCTTTGTTGAAGATTAAGTGACCATAGGTGTATGGGCTTATTTTGGGGCTTTCTTATTTTGCTCCATTGATCCATATGTCTCTTTTGTTCCAGTATCACACTGTTTTGATCATTGTGGCTTTGTGGTATTATTTGAAGTGTGAGGAGGTTACCTCCAATTTTTTCCTTTATTATCAGGATTGCTCAGGCAATTCTGTGTCTTTTGTAGTTCTATATAAATTTTAAGGTTCTTTATTCTAGTTCTATGAAAAATTTTATGGGTAATTTGAATTTTATGGGCAATCTAAATCTATAGATTGCTTTGGGTAGTATGGCCATTTTAACAATATAAATTCTTCCAATCCAAGAGCATGTGATATTTTTCCATTTTTTGGAATCATTTTCAGTTTCATTTATTAATATTTTATAGTTAGCATATGTTTTTCACCTCCTTATCAGGTTTATTCCTTGAGTATTTTTTGATGCCATTTTAAAAGGGATGTTTAAAAACTCATTTTCTGATATTAAATTATTAGGGTAAAGTAACGCTCTCAGTTTCTGTAGGTTAATCTTTTATCCTGCAATCTTGCTGAATTTGTTTATTAGTAGTAGTGGATTTTGTGTGTTTTCTATATATAGTACCATGTCATCTTCATATAATGCAATTCCCTTCCAATTTGGATACTTTTTTTTTTCTTCTTCTTCTTTTTTGTCTGATTGCTGTGAGAAAGACTTCCAATACCATATTGAAAAGAAGTGATGAGAGTAGGCATCTTTGTCTTGTTCCAGATTTACTGGGAAAAGTTTCAAGTTTTCACTGTTGAGTATTATGTTGGCTGTGTGTTTGTCATAAACAGCTTTCATTATTTTGAGATATGTTCTGTCTATACCCATTTTGGTTAAGAGTTATTTTTTTATTATGAATGGATGTTAAATTTTATTGAGATGTGTGGTTTTATCCTTTCTTTTCTTGATATGGTGTTTCACACTAATAGACTTGTGTATGTTGAACCATCCTTGTGACTCTTGGATAAATCCAGCTTGGTTGTGGTGTATGACCATTTTTATGTGTTGTTGGATTCGATTTGCTAATATTTTGTTGAGAATTTTTGTGTCTATATTCATCAAAGATATTGGCCTGTAAATTTCTTTGGGGTAGTGTCTTTATCATTTTTTTCTTCTTCTTTTTTAATCAGAGTGATGGTTTTCTAGAATGATTTGGGGAGTGTTCCCACCTCTTCAGTCATTTGGAAGAGTTTGAGAAGGACTGGTATAAGGTCTTCCCTGTATGTTTGGTAGAATTCTTTAGTGAGGCCGTCCAACCCTTGACTTCTGTTTGCAAGGAGTTTTTGTTTGTTTGTGTTTGTTTTTACAAGATTCAATTTCACTTCTCGTGATAGGTCTCTTACAATTTATTCTTCATTAATTTATTTATTCTATTTAGTCTATTTATTCTTCATTAAATTTTTTTGGACTGTATGGAAAAGGAAATGGGAACTCACTCCCGTACTCTTGCTTGGAAAATCCCATGGACAGAGGAGCCTGGTGGGCTACAGTCCATGAGGTCACAAGGAGTCAGACACAACTGAGAGACTTGACTTCATGTTTCTCGAAACTTATTTGTTTCCTCTAGTTGTTCAATTCGATGACATATAATTGTTCATAATTATGGTTTTGAATATTTCTGCAGTATCTGTTGTTTTCTCCTCTTTCATTTATTATTTTGTTTATCTGGGTCCTCAGTATTTTCTTCTTGGTAAAACTGGCCAGAAGAAGTTTGGCAATATTGTTTACCCTTTCAAAAAGTCAGCTCTTGGTTTTATTGATATTTTCCTATTTTTTNACTGATGCTGAAGCTGAAACTCCAATACTTTGGCCACTTCACGCAAAGAGTTGACTCATTGGAAAAGACCCTGATACTGGGAGGTATTGGGGGTAGGAATAGAAGGAGACGACAGAGGATAAGATGGCTGGATGGCATCACTGACGCGATGAACATGAGTCTGGTTAAACTCCGGGAGTTGGTGATGGACAAGGAGGCCTGGTGTGCTGCGATTCATCGGGTAGCAAAGAGTCGGAGACGACTGAGCAACTGAACCATGAAGCTGCTACCTTCTACTGATTTCAAATGAATCCGTGATTATTCACTAAATCTTGAGGAACACCTGCCTCTGGTAAACACTTGGAAAAAGTATGAGCAAACTCCAAAATGAAGATACTTTTAAANGGTAGCAAAGAGTCGGAGACGACTGAGCAACTGAACCATGAAGCTGCTACCTTCTACTGATTTCAAATGAATCCGTGATTATTCACTAAATCTTGAGGAACACCTGCCTCTGGTAAACACTTGGAAAAAGTATGAGCAAACTCCAAAATGAAGATACTTTTAAATTACTTGACTTAGTCACCAAGTTATGTCTGACTGTTTGAGATCCCTTGAATTGTAGTCTACTGGGCTCCACTGTCCATGAGATTTCCCAGGCAAGAATACTTGAGTGGGTTGCCATCTCTTATTCCATGGGATCTTCCTTACCCAGGGATCAATCCCATGTCTCCTGCATTGCAGGCAGATTCTTTACTACTGAACAACCACCTGGGAAGCTCTTCAAATAACTTACAAAATAACAAAAAGAAAAGGCATTATTATGAGTGTATATAAAGATATCTTAAGTGTTTCTAGTTTTATTTTTCTTAAGCTGGTAGAACCATATTTAACCAAAGTTATTTTAATTTTAGTTTGAACATAGGCATTCAGTTTAGGTGAATTAGGGCTTCCCAAGTGATGGAAGTGGTAAAGAATCTACCTGAAATGCAAGAGACTCAAGAGATGTGGGTTTGACCACTTGGTTGGGAAGATCCCCTGGAGGAGGAAATGGCAACCAGCTCTGGTATTCTTGCCTGGAAAATTCCATGGACAGAGGAACCTGGTGGGTTGCAGTCCGTGGGGCCATAAATAATCAGATATGACTGAATGAGTGCAAGCATCCTTCCTTTATGTTAACTAATTTACTGATTTCTATTTGAGCATCAATTTTTTCTTACTATCTAAAATTAGACTCCTTTTTCTTTTCTTTGATTCAGTTCTTGCTGTCTTTTAAAAATACATTTCTCTAAACCATGCTTCTTACTTAATGGCCCTCCAATCTAATTTTCATTTTAGTTTTGTCAACATTTAGGTACTTTAGTGAACATTTAGGTACATTTAGCCAACTTTCCTAATTTTGTTTTGCTTTTAAAAGTTTCACATTTTTTATAAGTATAGTTTGTATCTTAAACTCAATTGCATATTTCTGCTTTTTCTTTCCTATGTTTTTAACTAATTATAAATGGCTCAAACATACTAATTTACTACAACAATTCATAAAATACTGAGAACAAGTATGTGAGTGTTCATACATTATCTTTAGTCTTAAAATATAGAATACTATTTTTAAAGTCATGTGATAAAGTGAAGGACTACCCCAAACTCTTCACCACTATATGAATCTACATGCTTATCATTGTTTAGTTGTGAGCTGTTTTATTTCCTCATTCTTTGACTTTTCACTTTGACCAGTGGCATGAACCCGAAATGACATTGAGGTGATGTGAAGCCTAGAGCTAAAGAAGCCTGGTGTGTTTCTTCTTTCTCTCTTCTGTCTCTCCCATTGACGTGAAAACAATATCCCTTGGCTAGCCTGTTGGCACACGGTGGACCCACATTATGATGAATGAGCACATGACCTTGATACTCCCTTTTCCTGCCATGTACCACATCATACAGAAGTCACCAGACTGATAAAATATTGGACTGGACTTAAGGCAAACTGAAGCATCTAGTTGGGCATGAAACCCTGAAGGATTTCAAGACTTTTTGAACCAATGGTTACCATTTGGTGGTGTGTTGCTTTAGACAGAATACATGTGTCTCCAAGCCAGGAGAGTGGAAGAGGTACCCACTTGGGGAATTTCTGCTTCCTATTTTTACAGTTGTAGCACTCCAGTACTCTTGCCTGGAAAATCCTATGGAGCCTGGTAGGCTGCAGCCCATGGAGTCTCTAAGAGTCGGACACGACTGAGCAACTTCACTTTCACTTTTCACTTTCATGCATTGGAAAAGGAAATGGCAACCCACTCCAGTGTTCTTGTCTGGAGAATCCCAGGGACAGGGAAGCCTGGTGGGCTGCCATCTATGGGGTTGCACAGAGTCGAACATGACTGAAGCGACTTAGCAGCAGCACCAGCAGTCTCTGCTAGACTAGAGATCCAGGTTTCTGTGGAGGGATAGTTCTATTAATGGACAGAATAAAGATTCCACTAAAATAAAAGCTAAAGCTGCCACCTGATCATTTGAGTTCTTCTTGCTAGTAGACCAACACACAAAGAAAGGGGCCACTAAAATGTTCAGACTAATTAATCCTTATCATCACAAGATAGTAATTCTTACTACAGGGTGAGGTCAAAGAAACATGTCTAGGACTTGAGATGTACTCTGAACTCATTTATTGATTCCATGATCATAACCATGATTGGGCAGCTGTGCTTATCGTGCCTAGAAACAGCATGATAGCTTGACACACCAACTGTCTTGTAAGTCTTTCCTTCAAATATTATGACTACTTATTACTTTCAGGAAACATTCATAGTTTTTATGATTATAATATGGTGTAGATCTGAGCTGTGAATGGGTCAACAACAGACAAAACCATTGGTTCATCCTAATCCCCTTGCTCTTCCCATTTCTGTGCATGTAGCCCAGACCTCTAAATGCCAGAACCTGTGTCTCTATGTCTAAAGGCTCTTTGCCTGCATTGATCTGCTCTCCCCATGAACACAGCAGAACAGAAGTGTTAGCAATGTGAAGTCTCTTCCAGAGGGTCATCAGTCAAGGATGGGATAGCACCTCTAGGTGGTATTGCAATGAGAAATGTATACTATACTGGCTTTCAAACTTCTCCAGTAGATTACTGGAGTTCAAAGAAGTTCAAAAAGTCTTGAAATCCTTCAAGAAAGAACTAATTACTTCTCCAGTAGATTACTCAGATTCCCTGCAGTAGTAACACACTTGAAAGTATGCCTTTACTTGGCAGCCTTTTATCTTTTCTGACTCCTTACTTCCCTCTTGTTGTTTTCTGAGATCATCTACCGAATAAAACCACTCCTACTCAAAAGTTCACATTTGTTGGGGTGACTTATTAGAAACAAAATGTTAGCAAAGATGGGAAGAAAAGGTAATTCTTGTACACTGTTAGTTAAAATGTAAATTGATGAAAGAACTATGAATAGCAGTAATGATGACTCCTCAAGAAATTATAAGTAATGCTGTCATATGATTCAGTAGTTCCCATTATGGTATATATCCAAAGGAAATAAAATTAGACTCTCAAAGAGGGATCTTTGCTCCCATGTTCATTGCAGTATTAGGCATAATAGCCAAGACAAACTGAATCTCTACTGACCAATAAATGGGTAAAAAAATTATGGTACATACCTAAATTAAATATTATTCAGCCTTAAAAAAGATGGAAACCTGTTATTTGCAGCAACATAGATGAGTCTGGAGTACATTATTCTATCTGGAATAAGCCAGACATAGAAGGGCTGTGTGATACCACTTAGATGAGAAATCTAAAATATTAAAAATTCAAAAAAAAAAAAAAACAGAAAATGGAATGGTAGTTTCCAGAGACTGGAGGGAAAGGGACATGAGAAAAATGGTACAAAATTTCATTTATTCAAGATAAATAGCTCCTAGAAATGTACTAGAGACCTCAATGCCTATATTTAACATTATATTATATACCTAAAACAATTTTAATAAGGTGAATTAGATGTTTTTATAAGAAAACTAATATTAAATAGACAAGGCAAGAATAAATTTTTGAAGTCAATGTATATGTTTATGGCATAGATTGCGGTGATGGTTTCATGGGTTCATCCTTGTCTCCAAACTTATCAATTGTACACATTAAATATGCACAGCTTATCATATGTAAATCATACATCATAAAATTGCTTATACAAGAAATTTTACTCTTAAAAATACACTCCAATTTAAAACAAAACAAAGTAAAACAAAGCAAAACCTTTGTCTCACTTTGTAAATCATTCACATAAAGATATGTATGTAATTTCATACTGTTTCTCTTCAAAAACTGTAAGATAGATACCTTAATATTTACAGGACAAATAAACTAATTCTAAATTAGAAATTTACCTATATTATGCACTGTGATAAGAGCTATATTTAGAGGTAAGTTTCTCTGATTCTTTCTACAGATTCTGTCAATTGTGTTTTTCCTATCTGTTAATAAAAATTTCAATGCTTCCCCAAGCACATTTGCTTTGAACTCTTAAGAGATAATATGTGCCACATGTATCGTAAACATTTCCAATCATACCAAACCTATTCTGAGGAGAGAAGAAATTTCACTTATATTATTTGAGAATGAAATAACTTCTTTGTTAAATGGGATGTAGATTGTTATTTATATGGACGTTAGTATATGAAGGAAAAAAAATTATTAATGTACTCAATTAGTATCTTGAGCAGAGACTCCACAGGGGAAATATAATGAAGAAAAGTATGGCCATATCTTTTATACTAATAGGCATTTCCATTGAGTTTCTTGAATCTCAATAAATCTTGAAATAGGCATTATTATGGCCATCATTTACAAGGAATTAAGATGCTGAACTATTAAGTAGATTGTTCAATATTAAATGCATTTATATTGAATGCATTAAGTTCTAAGGTCAAAACTAGTTAAAGTATAATTAAAATATAATATATTATATAAAGCAATATAAATAAAGCATGAATTAGAGGTGACCTTATGCCTTCATAAGGTCTGCATTATGCAGTGCAGGAAACCCCAGTTTGAAGAAATCCAATCCAATTTCATTCTCACAACTGAATAATACTTCACTGTATTTATATGTACACTTTCTTTATCCATTCATCCATTGACAGACACTTAGATGGTTTCCATATTTTGGCTACCGTGAGTAATACTGCATAGGAACATGTGAGTGTAGATGTAGCTTCAATATACTATTTACTTTTCCTTTGGGTATTAACCCCAAAATGGGATAGCTGGATCATATGGTTGATCTAGTTTTAATGTTTTGAGGAACCTCAATACTGTTTCCTGTGGAAGCTGCACCAATTTATATTCTCATCAGTAATGCACAAATGTTCCCTTTTCTCTGTATCATCACCAACAGTTGTTGTCTCTTGATATTCTAACAGGTGTGAGGTGCTATCCCTTTGTGGCTTTGATTTGCATTTCTCTAAGTTTTAGTGACATCTTTTCATGTGCCTGTTGACCATCTGTATATCTTCTTTGGAAAAATGTCTATCTAGATTCTCTGCCAATTTTTAAATTAAAATTATTTGTTCTTTTACTACTGAGTTGCTTAAGTTTCTATGTATTTTGGATATTAGCCCCTTTTCATATATATGATTTGCAAGTACTTTTTTTCCTATTTAGCAGGAATCCTTTTCATTTTGTTGGGAAGATCCGTTGGAGAAGACATAGGCTACCCACTCCAATATTCTTGGACTTCAGTTGTGGCTCAGCTGGTAAAGAATCCTTCTGCAATATGGGAACCTGGGTTTGATACCTGTGTTGGGAAGATTCCCTGGAGAAGGGAAAGGCTACCCATTCCAGTATTTTGGCCTGGAGCATTCATAGACTGTATAGTCCATGGGGTCACAAAGAGTCAGACATGACTGAGCGACTTTCACTTTCACTTGTACCTACATATCGAGCTACTGCCTCTCCACTCATTCTTCTCCTCTATTAGAAAGTCTCTTGAAAAAGTTGTATCAAATAGCTTTGCATAGAAAAATTGAAAAAGCTTGTTTAGGGTATTGTATTAACACTAATACTACTTCCATTTATATTGCAAATACTTCTTTACATGGGAGTAGATATAAGAGAGCAACCATTACCCTGCATTCTCACAATCAGTTTCCAAAAACAGAATGAAAGGGGAACCTCATGGCAACTGATATGGATGAATCATCTACAACAGAAAAAATCAGTAAATTTAAACTCAGTGATACACAAACAGTTCTACTGTTTACTGGTAATTGACTAGTTAGTTATCCTAATAAGCCAGACAATGCACTACTATTGTATTCATCATATTGACTGACATTTAAACTGAACAACCAATTCAACTTATGTAAATAAGTAATAAAAATATTTTATCAACAATTTAATTTTTAAAATCACAAGGGATAATTAGATAAATGAATGTCTAATTTGGATTACATCATGAGAAACGCTGGGCTGGAAGAAGCACAAGCTGGAATCAAGATTGCTGGAAGAAATATCAATAACCTCAGATATGCAGATGACACCACCCTTATGGCAGAAAGTGAAGAGGAACTAAAAAGCCTCTTGATGAAAGTGAAAGAGGAGAGTGAAAATGTTGGCTTAAAGCTCAATATTCAGAAAATGAAAATCATGGCATCTGATCTCATTACTTCATGGGAAATAGATGGGGAAACAATGGAAACAGTGTCAGACTTTATTTTTCTGGGCTCCAAAATCACTGCAGATGGTGACTGCAGCCATGAAAT
>SJYA01002346.1:413821-437692 GCA_006410615.1 Neotragus moschatus | reverse complement strand
CTAGTCAAGGCTATGGTTTTTCCTGTGGTCATGTATGGATGTGAGAGTTGGATTGTGAAGAAAGCTAAACGTCAAAGAATTGATGCTTTTGAACTGTGGTGTTGGAGGACTCTTGAGAGTCCCTTGGACTGCAAGGAGATTCAACCAGTCCACTCTGAAGGAGATCAGCCTTGGGATTTCTTTGGAAGGAATGATGCTGAAGCTGAAACTACAGTACTTTGGCCACCGCATGTGAAGAGATAACTCATTGGAAAAGACTCTGATGCTGGGAGGGATTGGGGGCAGGAAGAGAAGGGGATGACAGGGGATGAGATGGCTGAATGGCATCACTGACTCTATGGACGTGAGTCTGAGTGAACTCTGGGAGATGATGATGGACAAGGAGGCCTGGCGTGCTGCGATTCATGGGGTTGCAGAGTCAGACACGACTGAGAGACTGAACTTAACTGAACTGATGTCTAATTTAAAATAGGAAAGGAATCAATATATATGTCATCAGAAATCATAGATAATTATGTTATTCATTTTTTATCTCTGGAATAAAGTAGCCTTCAACATCCATGAATTATTTCTTATAAAAGAAATTATAAGAAAAACAAATACTTTAATCCACTATTTTATAAAATGAATTCCTTTTGTTACAACTATGAAACTTTACAAAACTATTTTATAAAAGTTGCAAAATTAAAGTGAAAGTGAAAGTCACTCAGTCTTGTCTGACTCTTTGTGACCCTATGGACTCTAGCCTGCCAGGCTTCTCTGTCCATGGAATTCTCCAGACCAGAAAAACTGGAGTGGGTAGCTATTTCCTTCTCCAGGGGATTTTCCCAACCAGGGATCAAACCTAGGTCTCCCGCATTGCAGGCAGATACTTTACTGTTGGAGCCACCAAAAAAAATCTGCAACTATTATATTTAATTTACTCTTTATTCATAGTTGAAATGATGCTTATATCAGTTCAAAGATAATTTCATTACAAGATAACTATTAACATCAGAAAATAGGTTACTTACCTCTTGTTATTTGAACTAGAAAATATTGCATTATTCAACTTTTCTAACTAATGGAAGGCAAATTGTATAAATAATTTAACAATTTGCAATAACTTTACATTTTAAAGGGTTTTATAAATGTATATTTTAAATTAAACTGCAATTTTCACTGTTTTATCTTTTAATAAATGACATAATCCTTCTTACACACATGCACAACTAAATGGCATATTTGTGCAGTTCAGTGGGTAACACTGTGCTAATACATTTATACCCATAGCAATGAATTTTCTAGACTTGAAACTGCAATCATTAAGCCTTCTCTTTGATGCAACTCTTCCTCTGCTGCTGCTGCTGCTGCTGCTGCTGCTGCTGCTGCTAAGTCGCTTCAGTCGTGTCTGACTCTGTGCGACCCCATAGACGGCAGCCCACTAGGCTCCCCCGTCCCTAGGATTCTCCAGGCAAGAATACTGCATAGGTTGCCATTTCCTTCTCCAATGCATGAAAGTGAAAAGTGAAAGTGAAGTCGCTCAGTCGTGCCTGACTCTTAGCGACCCCATGGACTGCAGCCCACCAGGCTCCTCCATCCATGGGATTCTCCAGGCAAGAGTACTGGAGTGGGGTGCCATTTCCTTCTCCGGCAACTCTTCTAATAATGGGTAAAAAATTAAGTTAGAAATAGTAGCTAGAAATAGTGTTTGAATGAAATACTAGATATCTGTTGCATATAGTCTCCATAAACTCCATTTTGTTTTCCTAAAACATAGACTTCCAAATCATAATTGAGTTTGATTGTTCTTGCTGGTTTATCAGTAGCAACTTGACACTAGCTGCTTAAAACTCTTTTAGTCTCACTCTTCTTTTGGAAAGTAAATAATCATGACTTCTAATTCATAAGATTTTTTTAATTAAACAAAACTAAATTGTGTAAAGCACCTTCACAGTGTTGAGCTGAAGAAAATGTTTATTCTGCCTCATATCACAGAATTTAAAGAGATATTAATAATTTATTTGACTCTTACATGTTTCTTGTATTTCTCTCTTTAAACTTTTCTAAAAGGAAGATTTAGATATGTTGAAGGATATGGTAAATAAAGCATATTGACCAAATATTATATCAGAGCTACAGAAAATCTGTTGAAATAGAAATAATCATAAGAAGTTCCTATAGAAGCTGGAGAAGTTAAACTATGATAATAACATTTAATTTACAGATTTTTGAATGACTAATGCAAAATTTATAAATTTTGATTGGCATCACAGAAATAATCATGGCTTTGTCTCTTAAAGTTAAAATACAGCCTAGGAAACAGATCATTTTAAAACTTCAGTATTCTAACTAAAATCCACAGTAGAACTTACTCTCAACTATAAGTGCAAAGATACACTTGGTTTCTCCTGAATTCCTTAAATTTTTTCACCTGATCAGCACTACTGTTGTTGTTTAGTCACTCAGTCATGCACGACTCTGGGACCCCATGACTGAAGCACACCAGGCTTCCCTGTGCTTAACCATCTCCCAGAGCTTGGTCAAACTCATGGCCATTGAGTCAATGATGCCATCTGATCATCTCATCCTCTGTTTTCCCGTTCTCCTCCTGCCTTCAATCTTTCCCAGCATCAGGATCTTTTCCAGTGTGTCAGCCCTTTGCATCAGGTGGCCAAAGTATTGGAGCTTCAGCTTCAGCATCAGTCCTTCCAATGAACACTCAGGACTGATCTCCTTTAGGATGGACTGGTTGGATCTCCTTGCAGTCCAAGGGACTCTCAAGAGTCTTCTCCAACACCACAGTTCAAAAGCATCAATTCTTTGGCACTCAGCTTTCTCTATAGTCCAACTCTGACATCCATACATGAATGCTGGAAAAACCATATCTTTGACTAAATGGACCTTTGTTGGCAAATAATATCTTTGCTTTATAATGTGCTGTCTAGGTTTGCCATAGCTTTTGTTTCAAGGAGCAAGCGTCTTCTAATTTCATGGATACAGTCAGCATTTGTAATGATTTTCTAGCCCAAGAAAATAAACTCTGTCACTATTTCCATTGTTTCTCCATCTATTTGCCTTGAAGTGATGTGACTGGATGTCATCATGATCTTAGTTTTTTGAATGTTGAGTTTTAAGCCAGCTTTCCCCTCTCCTCTTTCACTTTCATCAAAAGGCATTTTAGGTCATCTTTGCTTTCTGCCATGATGGTGATCAGCACCATGACTAACCCCAAATCTAGAAGGTAACAGGGCCTTATAGAAAGATAGAAGACCTTAGCAGTTGCTTGTCTAGGACAAAAGCTGCAGACTACAATGAAAGCTAGTAGGAAGAATAAATTAGACTATCTTTCTTCCATTGTATATTCTAACCTCCTTTGTTGAAGATTAACTGACCAAAAGTATATGGGTTTATTTCTGAGTGCTCTGTTCCTTTCCATTGATCTACATGTCTGCTTTTGTGGAAATACTACACTCTTTTGATTACTATAGTTTTGAAGTGTTGTCTAAAGTCTGGGAGAGTTATGCCTCCAGCTTTGTTCTTTTCCTCAGGATTGCTTGGTGAAATCTTGGTCATTTGTTATTCCGTATAAATATTAGAATGATTTATTCTAGTGCTGTAATAAATATTATGAGTAATTTGATAGGAATCCCATAAATATGTAGATCATTTTGGGTAGTATGGCCATTTTAGCAATATTAATGCTTTCAATCCAAGAGTGTGGAATATCTTTCCATTTCTTTGAATCATCTTCTGTTTTCTTTACCAGTGCTTTATAGTTGTCATCATATAAGTCTTTCATCTCGTTGGCTGGGTTTATTTCTAAGTATTTTTAATTTTTTTGATGATACTTTGAAAGGGATTTTAAAAAATTTTCACTTACTATTTCATTGTTAGCTTAAAAAAATGCAGCTTATTTCTGTGTGTTAACCTGGTGTTCTGCTACCTTGTTGAATATATTCATCAGTTCTAGTAGTTCTTATGTGGAGTCTTACAGTGGAGAAAAGAAAGTATCTTCTGCAAGTAGTGTTGGGAAAGATGAAGAGTCACATGTAAATAAATGAAGTTAGAACTCTCATACCACACTCAAAAATTAACTCAAGATAACTTAAATATTTGAACATAAGACATGGCACCATAAAACTCCTAAAACAGAACAGAGGAAAAATATCCTCTGACAAATCATACCAAGATTTTCTTAGGTCAGTCTCTCAAGGAAATAATAACAAAAATAAGCAATGAGACTTTAATTTATAAGCTTTTGAACAGCAAAGTAAACTGTTAAAAAACAGAAAGACAAGATATGGACTGGAAGAAAACATTTACAAATGATGTGAATGACAAGAGCTTAACAGCTCATAAAACTCAATAACCAAAAAACAAAACAAATACAAACAACCCAATCAAGATATGGGAATAAGATCTAAATTTCACTTTTTTTCCCAAAGAAGATACAGAGATGAATATATGCCAATAGGCATATTAAAGGATGCTCAACATCACTAATTATCAGAGAAACAAATGCGAGTCAAAGCAACAATGAGCTATCACCTCACACTGGTTAGATTGCCCATCCTTAAAAAATCTACAAATAACAAATGCTGGAGAGGGTGTTGAAAAAACCCTCCCACAATATTGGTGGGAATATAAATTGGTATATCTGCTATGTAAAACAGTGTGGGGGTTTCTTAAAAGACTAAAGTTGAAGTTACCGTGTATGTTAGTCACTCAGTCTTNAATGAGCTATCACCTCACACTGGTTAGATTGCCCATCCTTAAAAAATCTACAAATAACAAATGCTGGAGAGGGTGTTGAAAAAACCCTCCCACAATATTGGTGGGAATATAAATTGGTATATCTGCTATGTAAAACAGTGTGGGGGTTTCTTAAAAGACTAAAGTTGAAGTTACCGTGTATGTTAGTCACTCAGTCTTGTCCAATTCTTTGCGACACCATGGACTGTAGCCTGCCTGGTTCCTCTGTTCATGGACTTCATCAGGCAAGAAAACTGAAGTGGGTTGGCATTCCTTTCTTCAGGGGGTCTTCCTGACACAGGGATAGAACCCCAGTCTCCTGCATTGCAGGCATATTCTTTACCATCTGAGTCAGCAGGGAAGCCCAGCAATCCTACTCCTGGGCATATATCCAGAGAAAACTCCAATTAAAAAGAAACATATACNGCAAGAAAACTGAAGTGGGTTGGCATTCCTTTCTTCAGGGGGTCTTCCTGACACAGGGATAGAACCCCAGTCTCCTGCATTGCAGGCATATTCTTTACCATCTGAGTCAGCAGGGAAGCCCAGCAATCCTACTCCTGGGCATATATCCAGAGAAAACTCCAATTAAAAAGAAACATATATTCCAGTGTTCATAGCAGCACTATTTACAATAGCTAAGATATGGAAACATCCTAAATATCTACGAACAGATAAATGGATAAAGAAAGTGTGTATACACAATTGAATACTACTCAGCCATAAAGAAAAATGAAATAATGCTATTTGCAGCAACATGATTTGGACCTAGAGATTATCATACTAAGTGAAGTAAATCAAACAGAGAAAGACAAATACCTTATGATGTCACTTACATGTAGAATTTAAAATATAACACAAATGAACTTATGTACAAAAAAGAAACAGACTCACAGACATAGAAAACAAACTTATGATTACCAACGGGGGAAAAGGGTTGGGAGGGATAAATTAGAAGTTTATGAGGAGCAGATACAAACTACTCTATGTATGAAATATATAAACAACAAAGTCCTACTGTATAACATAAGGAAGTGTTAATATATTCAGTATCCTGTAATGAGCCATAATATAAAAGAATATAAAATAATATGTATGTATTACTGAATCATTTTCCTGTATACCAGAAACTAACATAACATTCTAAATCAGCTATATTTCAATAAAACTAACAAAAAACAACATTACCTAGAAAAAGGAAAAAAAAGAGAATAAACCAGACATTTTTAGTGAATTGATAAAATTTGGTTATGAGCTATTCTGAGACTGTAGCCATTAAGAATTGTAAATATACTAAGAAGTTAAAATTCTTTTGGAAGCTTTTCTTTCAGGAACTCCTTCAAGAGTTCACAGAGAAGATTAGGAAGAATTCAGAGAGATACCAGCTGTGGGGTTAGCTGGGTGAAAGGAGCAGCGGTCACTGCTAAAAATACTCCCAGATTTATCTTCTCTATATGTTTACATATGTGTCTGTTCTTGGTATCTGTTGATTGATTTTGTCCTTATTTGTGGTATGGTTTTTATACTTTTTTTGGCTGGCCTTTTAACATTATATTCAATTGCAGAAATTGAGAATTTTGTCTTGTTTTATGTTGGATAGTTTTGAACTTGTATAAATATTCTCGTGCTTTCCAAATTTACCAATCATATTAAATTATTCTACTATTCTTTTCCTGTGGGCAGAGTAAATATAGAAATAGAGAGAAGTTATGAATTAAAGTGGTTGAGAACATGTCTCATAAAATAAAACATCACACAGAGAAGAATCTNCTGTATACCAGAAACTAACATAACATTCTAAATCAGCTATATTTCAATAAAACTAACAAAAAACAACATTACCTAGAAAAAGGAAAAAAAAGAGAATAAACCAGACATTTTTAGTGAATTGATAAAATTTGGTTATGAGCTATTCTGAGACTGTAGCCATTAAGAATTGTAAATATACTAAGAAGTTAAAATTCTTTTGGAAGCTTTTCTTTCAGGAACTCCTTCAAGAGTTCACAGAGAAGATTAGGAAGAATTCAGAGAGATACCAGCTGTGGGGTTAGCTGGGTGAAAGGAGCAGCGGTCACTGCTAAAAATACTCCCAGATTTATCTTCTCTATATGTTTACATATGTGTCTGTTCTTGGTATCTGTTGATTGATTTTGTCCTTATTTGTGGTATGGTTTTTATACTTTTTTTGGCTGGCCTTTTAACATTATATTCAATTGCAGAAATTGAGAATTTTGTCTTGTTTTATGTTGGATAGTTTTGAACTTGTATAAATATTCTCGTGCTTTCCAAATTTACCAATCATATTAAATTATTCTACTATTCTTTTCCTGTGGGCAGAGTAAATATAGAAATAGAGAGAAGTTATGAATTAAAGTGGTTGAGAACATGTCTCATAAAATAAAACATCACACAGAGAAGAATCTTACATTTGAATCAGTTCTAATGAGATGGATGAAACTGGATCCAATTATACAGAGTGAAGTAAGCCAGAAAGAAAAGCACCAATACAGTATACTAACTCATATTTATGGAATCTAGAAACATGGTGATGATAACTCTGTATACAAGACAGCAAAAGAGACACAGATGCATGGAATGGACTTTTGGATTTTGAGGGAGAGGGAGAGGGGGGGAAGGTTTGGGAGAATGGCACTGAAACATGTGTGCTGTCGTGTGGGAAACGAAGCATCGGTCTATATTCGGTTCAGGATACAGGATGCTTGGGACTGGTGCACAGGGATGATCCAGAGAGTTGATGTGGAGTGGGAGGTGGGGGGGGTGGTTTCAAGATTGGGAACTCATGTACACCTGAGATGAAAAAATAAAAATTAAAATTTAAAAAAAAAAGACTATGTAAATTTAGTCAATATTTATGATCATTGACTGAAAGAAAAACACATGGAAAAACTTCATTCTGTATTTAAGAGTGATCATCATTAACCACATTTTACTGAAGCAAAAACTTACAATCCGAAGTTTCTAATACTCTTCAGGGATACGTCTATAAAATGTGAAATTTTAGAGAATATAACTATTTTGATATTCCTAAATTTTCTTCCACACTGATATCAAATAGTCAGGTGAGTTGAAGATAGGGAAACCACTCAGTGTATCTGCCAAGGAATTTCAGACTATTTGATGGATTTTTAAAAAAATTTTTTTAGTTAGTAAGTTATGAAAACAGAAACTGTTGAAAGCTATCTGACCTGAATTTATTTCACAAAATTGTATTCCCTTCTAAAAGTGTGTCTGTAATTTATTCTGTGTCACTGCTGTATCTACACTAATGTACCATTATGCATAGTGAATGTTTCAGAGATACAACCATCCTTCTTCCTGAAGCCAGAACTTTATGATTACGTCAGACATTGTCTGGCATAATCTATTTAGCTTGTTGATTTTACCTCCATAGGTAAATTAATCTGGAATAATTACTCAAATATTTACACTTCTATGTTTAAAATTTGCTAGAAAAAAGGAATTATGCATGCAGGAAGTGTGCAGGGGGATTGAAGATAACAAATGATACATCAAGCACAGCCTAATGTGGCTTTACCTGAGTAGAAACACTGGTAATAAATCACCTGCCATTGTTGATAATAAAATACTGCACTGGCCTCTATCAGCCACAAGAGAAATGTTAAATGTTATTTCTCACAATAACCATGTGGTCTTCATAGCTGACACCTCCAATATTAAATCCCATCATTATTTTCTATAGAAAACATTTGATCTTTATTCCTAATAGAACATTTTTGTAAAGAACTACTTTGCTAATATCTAATATCCTTGAAATACTTTCATTCATTTTATAGTTATTTTACTCTGTAAAAGTATCTCTTCTCTTTAGTATAAAACTATTTTTATGTAATGGCTAGCTTTGGGAGGTTGAAATTTATTCTGGTCAACAGTAAGTAACCTTTTAATGATTGGATTCATATGAACTCAGTATTGATGTAGCCTGAAAATTGAAATATTATCTTTGAATAGGCTCAGTGATTTATTTTCTAGTTTATTTATTAAGTCAAATCTCAATTTTTGTCCATATTACATTCATTCTAAATTACTCATTTCAGACACCAGCCTCATCTCTTGACCTGTCTATACAACAATTATTTCTGTAAAAATCTTTTTGTAACAATTAATTTATGAATTAATTGTTATAGGATGGACTTGAAATATATGTTGGTCTAAAAGGAAAAGCATGAAATTTATTTAAGGATATGCACACATAGAGCTTATATTTATCAAGGTACTGACCTATATATGTATGTATGTGTGTATATATATATATATATATACAGAAGCTTGTATAAGTGAAAATACTGATTATATACATATAGCTAACTGATAACAAACACTTCCAGCTGTGGACCCAAATGAAATTACACTATTGATGACCCCATGTACACATCCACCTTATTGGTCACTCTTCTTTATGAAAGGTATCAAATTTGTACTTACAAAATAGTTTTTCAGCTGTATTGGGCCTATGGCTTCCTTCCTGTGCTGCTTCTGTTCGTAAACTGTTTTAAGGGATAGCTTCTTTCAGTGATCATCCAGAGAACAGCAAGGTTTATTGAAATTGTTTTATCTCCTAACATTCCCTGAACAACCAACCTCAAAGTGTCAGTGAAGTCATGCTTAATATACAAAGGAAGAGAAAATTCCTCCCTGTGTAATTCACTGAAGAGAATTGTTAACTGGACATACCAGCATTGTACATGACCAGTCACACTCATATCCCTTCAACCAAACTAGCAATGATTTTCTTAATGACTCAACCCAAGATCTTCCTCTGAAAAGCCACATTTCTTCAATAAAACCATCTTCTATTCATATATGCTTTTAAAATTTTACATATGGTCATCAAGAACAAGATGGTGGAGGAGTAGGTGAACATGGAGTACATCTCTCTCCAAGGTTACATCAGGAGTATACCTTCAGACACAGAAGTACATGCAGAACAGCAGCTGAGAGCGTACAGGAGTACCTGACCAGTGGAAAAGAACATATAGACCCATGCCAAACTCAGTAGGATGAAGGAACTAGGGGAAAAACAGGAGTGTTAGTAGGACTGGACCTGCCCTCAGCAGGTGGGGGAACTGAATCAGAGGCCCGATTCCCACATTGGGGCAACTGTCTGAGTAAGAGGAGAAGCATTTAAGGCTGAAAGTGAAAGAGTTGATCTGTGGCAGCATAAATGAAATGAGAATCAGACAGTCCTTGCTCCAGCCATACATATCCTGGACAAGGATGTAGATCCCCTGGAAGGTGCAGCAGCTGGGAGCTGGAATTCAGGGATTGTGGAGCAAACTCAGGGTGAAGATTGCTGTCGACTGTGGAAAGACAGATCGAGGGGATGTGAGGGAAATTGTGATGGGAAATGTCTGTGGAGGAAAGCCAGTCAACCATGGAAGCAAGGTGATACTGCTGAGTCAGGCAAAGGGGGTAGAGCCATCCCCATAGTCTCTCTGCTCCAACACACAGGCATTGGCATCTGAACAAGAGAGAGGCTGACACATCAAACACCTGATGCACTGAACTACAGGGTAGGACCCCACCCAGTGTGCCCCTTTAAGTGCCTGATGCCCAGATCTACAGAGTAGGACCCCAGTCGGGCGTCCCATCTATGTGCCTGACACGCCAAACAACAGAGAAGGAGCCAAGGCAAAGGAACCCTCCAAATGACTGACTAGGTGGAGCTATGGAGAAACACTGGCCAAAGAGGCCTTCTGATTGCCAGGTAGAAGAGGCTCAAAAAAAAGACTCTGATAGGGCCATAACTCCTGCGGTGGAGGCAGTCTGTGTCCTTGCACACTTGGTGCCGCCAGGGCACTGAACGCCAAAGCAACTGTTGCACCTTCACATTCAACTCTCACTGAGGAATAGTTGCCACAGGCGAAAAAATCTTGCGTCTATGCGTGCAGGGTCGCTTCCGTTGTGTCTGATTCTTTGCGACCCTGTAGTCTGTAGCTGCCAGGCTTCTCTGTCAGGGAGGGCGGTTCTCCAGGTAAGAATACTGGAGAGGTATTGGCCAATACTAGTTGCCATACCCTTCTAGAGCACTATATTTCCTGCTGCCCTAGTTGTCAACTCCCCTGAGTACCTGGTGCTGCCAGAACCCCTGCAACCCAGGCAGCTGCACCACCTCCACACCTGGCCCATACAGGGGCAAACCCAAGTCCTCCAGGGCAGCCTCAGGAATAAACCCCAGTGGATGACCCACAAGTAGAGGTGGAAATAAAACCACAATTGAAACCCAGCAGCAGTGTGGCTAAGGGAGAAAACTCAAAACCTTCTCACAGTAGTACATGCTGCAGATTAAATCCACATGATCACTAGGGACACTCTGTGTCTATGGAATATATAAAAGGACATTGAGAGCGCCCACAAAAGAAAACACACTAGTTTTGATAGCTGTGGACATTGGAGGCAAGAACACAGAGCAACTGGATCAGATGAGAATCTGAGCTTCCCCTACAACAGGTCCTGATATCGGGATTCCAGTGTTGAAGGGCATCCTAGGGAGGTGAGGGGGGCTTCCCTGGTAGCTCAGAGGTTAAAGCATCTGCCTGCAATGCCGGAGACCTGGGTTCGATCCCAGGGTTGGGAAGATCCCCTGGAGAAGGAAATGGCAACCCACTGCAGTATTCTTGCCTGGAAAACCCCATGGACAGAAGAGCCTGGTGGGCTATACTCTATGGGGTCGCAAAGAGTCGGACACAACTGAGTGATGCAGGTGAGGTGGGCTGTGACTCCCAGTGAGGGAAAGGACTCTGACAACAGTGACTCAAGAAAAACATTTATTATTCTTATATTTTGACTTGTTCTGTAGATTCTTTTTTCTTTCTTTTTCCTTCTCCCCCCTCTTTTGTAGTTGTCGATTTTATTGGCACTATGGAATCCAATTACGTTTTTTGAGCTTTTTTTTTTCTCAGTCACATTTTTTTTTTGTTTTAATTGTTGTCATAAACCTCTACCTCTGCATTGCGCTTTTGCAGTTCTGTGGAATTTCCTTTTGTTTTGCTTTTGTTTTTCTCTGTTTTTAATTTTAATTTTTTAGACATTTTTTTTCTACNCGTTTTTTGAGCTTTTTTTTTTCTCAGTCACATTTTTTTTTTTGTTTTAATTGTTGTCATAAACCTCTACCTCTGCATTGCGCTTTTGCAGTTCTGTGGAATTTCCTTTTGTTTTGCTTTTGTTTTTCTCTATTTTTAATTTTAATTTTTTAGACATTTTTTTTCTACATTTATTCCTTTCTTTGCTTTTTATACTGTGCTTTTCCCCTGACAGTTAATCTTCAATGTATATAAATATTCTTCATCTACTTTTATTTAACTTTGCATATCTATTCCTTCCTTTTCTTTCTTTCCTTTCCTGCCAACATATTTGTTAGTTTTACCCTCATTGCTTTATTTTGCAATTGGCACTTTGCTATAGTTTTGTTTTCCACTTTGTATTTAGTTAGTTTTGTTCTGGTAGATACAATTTTCGATTTCCTTTGTTCGCTGGGTCAATCTATATTTTTGTTGGACTGATCTGATTTTGCTTATGGGTGTATATGTATATATGTATATTCAGTCACAGTTTTTATTGTTATAAACCACTGCATCTATATTGGGCTTCTGCAGTTCTGTGGAGTTTTCCTTTTTTCTTTCTTCTTCCATTTTCTTTTTTTGCTTTTCTCTTTTTTATAATTTTAACTTTTAATTTTTTAAACTTATTATATATTTTCTACATTTATTCCTTTGTTTGCTTTTCCTACTGTTCTTTTCCCCTTGCAGTTAACCTTTAGTGTATATAAATCTTCTTCATCTACCTCTATTTAACTCTGCATATCTATTCTTTCCTTCTTTCTTTCTTTTCTTCTCAACATATTTGTTAGTTTTGTTTTCGTTGCTTTATTCCCCACTTGCCACCTTGCTTTAATTTTGTTTTCTGCTTTGTGCTTTAGTTAGTTTTATTCTCCACTGGTAAATATAATTTTTTATTTCCTTTGTTCACCAGGTCAATCTATTGTACTTTATTTTTGTTGGACTGTTTTGACTCTGCTTATGGGTGTATATGTACATGTTTATATTTCATTATATTAATTATTATTTGCCTGATTTTGTACCTGCCATTTGTCTGGAGTTCATCTTTGGTTCCTCATTTTTGTATATATATTTTAAATCTCACTGAATGCCATAACAAACCACTTGTGGAATCTTCGTTCCTTACCCAAGATCAAGCTCTGAGGCTTTGGAGTGGGAGCACTGACTTCACGGTGTCAGATTGCCAGAGAACTAACCCTAGGGAGTATCAAATAGTGAGAACTGACACAAAGTTGAATACAACACCAGTATCACCCAACCACCAGTAGCACCCTGCGCAGGATACTTCATCTAAACAACAAACAAAACAAAAATACAAACCCAGTCACCAGCAGACAGGATTATTACCTCACTCAGCCTTGTCCATCAGAAGAAAAGCAAACAAATAAACAAAAATTCAGCACAAATCTCCTACAAAGCTTGAAAAAAAAAAAAAAAAACGGGAACAACCTTAGGAGGGAAGAAACCAAAAGGAAGAAAGAATTCAACCATGAAGCCTAGGAAAAGGAGACCTCAAACACAATAAGTAAAAATAATAATAGTAATAAATAGGCAGAGAAATACTACACAGATGAAGAAAAAACTAGAAACACAGAAGTCCAAATAAATGAAGAGGAAATAGGCAAACTCCCTTAAAAAGAATATTGATAGTAAAGATGATCCAAAACCTTGTAAACAAAATGGAGAAAATGCGAAATCGATTAACAAGGACCTAGAAAAATTAACGAATAAACATACAGAGATAAACAACACAATTACTGAAATTAAAAATGCTCTGGAAGGAATCAATAGCAGAATATCTGAACCAGAAAATGAATCAGTGAGCTGAAAGATAAAATGGTGGAAATAACTTCTGAAGACAAAATAAAGTAAAAAGAATGAAAAGAACTGAGGATAGTCTCAGAGACCTCTGGCACAATATCAAATGCAGGAACATTCGAATTAGAGAGGTCCCAGAAGAAGAAGAGAAAAAGAAATGGTGTGAGAAAAATTTTGAAGAGATTATATTTCAAAATTTCCCCAACATGGAAAAGGAAACAATCAAGTCCAAGAGGCACAAAGAGTCCTATACAGGATAAACCCAAAGAGAAACATGCCAAGATACATACTAATCAAACTAACAAAGACTAAACACAAAGAAGGAATAGTAAAAGCAGCAAGGGAAGAGTAACAAGTATCATACAAGGAAAACCCCACAGGCTTAACAGCTGATCTTTCAGCCAAACTCTGCAGGCCAGAATGGAATGACAGGATATATTTAAAGTACTGAAAGGGAAACATCTACAACCAAGATTACTGTACCTGGCAAGGATCTGATTCAAAATTGGTGGAGAAATAAAAAGCTTTTCAGACAAGCAAAAGTTAAGAGAATTCAGTATTACAAAATCAGCTTTATAACAAATATTAAAGGGTTTTATATAGTCAAGAAATACAAGAGGAGAAAAACGAGCTACAAAATTGTTAGGAAGCATTTAACAGGAAGCTTCCTGTGTGCTGTTTTGGATCTGTCAGGAATCCTCTATTCCTTATTAATTGATCAAAATGGGCATAATCTCAACATAGTAAAGGTCATATATGAAAAGTCCACAGCAAACATTATCTTTATTGGTGAAGAACTGAAAGCATTCTCCCTAAGATCAGGAAGAAGACAAAGTTGTCCACTTTCAGCACTGTTATTCAACATAATTCTGGAAGTTCTAGGTTCACTAATCAGAGAAGAAAAAGAAATAAAAGGAATTCAGATTGGAAAAGAAGAAATAAAGCTCTCACTGTTTGCAGATGACATGATACTGTACACAGAAAACCCTAAAGATAGTATCAGAAAATTACTAGAGCTAATCAGTGAATTTAGCAAAGTTGTTGAATACAGAATCAATACACAGAAATCACTTGCATTTCTATACACTAATAATGAAAAATCTCAAAGGGAGATTAAGGAATCAATCCCATTCATCATGGCAAAAAAAAAAAAAAAAGAATTAAATATTTAGGAATAAACTTACCTAAGGAGACAAAAAACTATACATAGAAAATTATAAGACACTGATGAAAGAAATCAAAGATGACATATACAGGTAGAGAGATATTTCATGTTCCTGAGTAGGAAGAATGCATATTGTGAAAATGACTATACTGCCAAAGNAAAAAAAAAAAAAAGAATTAAATATTTAGGAATAAACTTACCTAAGGAGACAAAAAACTATACATAGAAAATTATAAGACACTGATGAAAGAAATCAAAGATGACATATACAGGTAGAGAGATATTTCATGTTCCTGAGTAGGAAGAATGCAGATTGTGAAAATGACTATACTGCCAAAGGCAATCTACAGATTCCGTGTGATCCCTATCAAATTGCCAGTGGTGTTTTTCACAGAAGTAGAACAAAAAAAGTCACTATTCATATGGAAACATAAAAGACCTCGAATAGCCAAAGAAGTCTTGAGAAAGAAAATGGAGCTGGAGGAATCAACCTTCCTGACTTTAGATTAAATTACAAAGCTACAATCTTCAAGACAGTATGGTACTGGCATAAAAATATAAATATAGACCATTGGAACAAGATAGAGAGCCTAGAAATAAACCCATGCACCTATGGGTACCTTATTTTTGATAAAAGAGGCAAGAATATACAATGGGGCTGAGACAGCCTCTTCAATAAATGGTTCTGAGAAAACTGGATAGCTACAGGTGAAAGAATGAAATTAGAGCACTTCCTAACACCATACACAAAGATAAAACAGATTAAAGACCTAAATGTAAGACCAGGAAATTTATAACTTTTAGAGGAAAACATAGGCAGAACACTCGATGACATAAATGAAACCAAGATCCTCATCAAAACTGACTCAATTGCATTCCTTTTCGTGGCTGAGTAATACTCCACTGTGTATATGTACCACAACTTCTTCATCTATTCATCTGTCAATGGACATCTAGGTTGCTTCTATGTTCTAGAAGCTTTTTACAGTGTGGAGTGAGAAAGAGAAAGATAAATGTCATATTCCAATGCACATATGCGGAATCAAGAAAAATAGTACTGAAGATTTTATTTACAGGGTAGCAATGGAGAAACAGAAATAGAGAAGAGACTTATGGACATGGGAAGAGGGGAGGAGTGGGTGAGATATATGGAAAGAGTAACATGGAAACTTACATTACCGTATGTAAAATAGGTAGCCAATGGCAATTTGCTGTATGGTTCAGGAAACTCAAACAGGGGCTGTGTCTCAACCTAGAGGGGTAGGATGGGGAGGGAGATGGGAGGGAATTTCAAAAGGGAGGGGATATATGTATACCTGTGGCTGATTAAAAAGCAGAGACATTACTTTGCCAACAAAGGTCCATTTAGTCAAGGCTATGGCTTTTCCAGTGGTCATGTATGGATGTTAGAGCTGGACTATAAAGAAAGCTGAACACCAAAGAATTGATGCTTTTGAACTGTAGTATTGGAGAAGACTCTTGAGAGTCCCTTGGACTGCAAGGAAATCCAGCCAGTCCATCCTAAAGGAGATCAGTCCTGGGTGTTCATTGGAAGGACTGATGTTGAGGCTGAAACTCTAATACTTTGACCACCTGATGCAAAGAGCTGACTCATTGGAAAAGACCCTGAAGCTGGGAAAGATTGAGGGCATGAGGAGAAGGGGACAACAGAGGATGAGATGATTGGGTGGCATCACATACTCAATGGACATGGGTTTGGGTGGACTCCAGGAGTTGGTGATGGACAGGGGGGCCTTGGCATGCTGCAATCCATGGGGTCATAAAGAGTCAGACACGACTGAGCGACTGAACTGAACTGAACTGATAGCTGATTTATGTTAAGGTTTGACAGTAAATAATAAAATTCTGTAAAGCAATTATCCTTAAATAAAAAAAGAAAGAAAGAAAGAAAAAACAGGATGAAAGAATTTTTTTAAAAAAAAAGAAAGAATTACTTATGGTCTTTCTGAACTTGGTCTTCTGGAACTACAAAATTGCTCTGGCAACCTAATTTAAGAATGCAGTACATATACACAATGGAGTATCACTCAGCCATCAAAAAGAATACATTTGAATCAGTTCTAATGAGGTGGATGGAACTGGAGCCAATTATACAGAGNCAATACTTTGACCACCTGATGCAAAGAGCTGACTCATTGGAAAAGACCCTGAAGCTGGGAAAGATTGAGGGCATGAGGAGAAGGGGACAACAGAGGATGAGATGATTGGGTGGCATCACATACTCAATGGACATGGGTTTGGGTGGACTCCAGGAGTTGGTGATGGACAGGGGGGCCTTGGCATGCTGCAATCCATGGGGTCATAAAGAGTCAGACACGACTGAGCGACTGAACTGAACTGAACTGATAGCTGATTTGTGTTAAGGTTTGACAGTAAATAATAAAATTCTGTAAAGCAATTATCCTTAAATAAAAAAAGAAAGAAAGAAAGAAAAAACAGGATGAAAGAATTTTTTTAAAAAAAGAAAGAATTACTTATGGTCTTTCTGAACTTGGTCTTCTGGAACTACAAAATTGCTCTGGCAACCTAATTTAAGAATGCAGTACATATACACAATGGAGTATCACTCAGCCATCAAAAAGAATACATTTGAATCAGTTCTAATGAGGTGGATGGAACTGGAGCCAATTATACAGAGTGAAGTGAGCCAGAAAGAAAAACACCAATACAGTATACTGACACATATATATGGAATTTAGAAAGATGGTGGTGTTAAACCTGTACGCGAGACAGCAAGAGAGACACAGATGTGTAGAACAGCCTTTTGGACTCTGTGGGAGAGGGAGAGGGTGGGAGGATTTGGGAATATGGCATTGTAACATGTATGATATCATAAGGGAAATGGATTACCAGTCTAGGTTCAATGCAGAAGGCTTGGGACTGATGTGCAGGGATGATCTGGAGGGATAGTGTGGGGAGGGAGGGGGAAGGAGAAGGTCCGGATTGGGAACTCAGGTACACTTATGGCTGATTTACGTCAATGTATGGCAAAATGAGTACAGTATTGTAAAGCAAAACAAACTAAAAAATTAAAATTAAAAAAAAAAAAGAATACAGTCCTGGCTTTCCACTACAGAATTGTGAACAACTTGAGAACAAATAACATTATCTTTCTCATAGCTGTATCCTCAGAACAATTTTTACCATATAATAAGTTATATTGCCAGGACTGTTCTTGGCAAAGATCTTTACTCCTGTTTGTTTCCTAGAATGAAAATGGGAAATATGAAATCCATATTAATCCCTGTTGTATCTCCAGCATAGTCCTTGCACGGACTATTTTTAAAATGAATAATTGAACAAGTGAAGGACAATTGGATGGTTCCCCAAGGTGTCTACTATGTTGATTTAGTCATATCCCATTATTTGTGACCCTATGGACTGTAGTCTACCAGACTCCTCTGTCCATGGAATTCTCTAGGCAAGAATACCGGGGTGGGTTGCCACTTCCTACTCCAGGGGGTCTTCCTGTCCCAGGGATTGTACCCACATCTCCTATGTCTCCTGCATTGGAAGGCAGGTTATTTACCACTAAAGCCACCTGGGAAGGTGTGTCAGTCTGTATAAAAAGATAATGACATGAGTTTGGGTAAACTCCGGGAGTTGGTGATGGACAGGGAGGCCTGGCATGCTGCAATTCATGGGGTCGCAAAGAGTCAGACATGACTGAGCGACTTAAATGAACTGAACTGAATATTCTATATCATAAAAAATTAAAAATAATATATATATTTGAAAGTAATACTTTCTTCCTTTAACCATCAGGTCTTGGAATATGTGAAGTAAATTATCTGTTTTTAAGACAAAATCACCTCATCATAAANAGTCAGACATGACTGAGCGACTTAAATGAACTGAACTGAATATTCTATATCATAAAAAATTAAAAATAATATATATATTTGAAAGTAATACTTTCTTCCTTTAACCATCAGGTCTTGGAATATGTGAAGTAAATTATCTGTTTTTAAGACAAAATCACCTCAACATAAATAATGGAAAACAGAATATTTTTCCAGGATATATAAACTAGGACTTCTTTCTTTCTTTTTAAATTTAAGTATAAGCTCATGAACAATATTATGTTAGTGTCAAGTGTACTTCATAGTGATTTGATGCTTGCATGCTTTTTGAACTAATCACCACAATAAGAATAGTAACCATCTATCCCCCAAAAAATGTATTAGAGTATTACAATAGTACATTTCTGTAACATCTTACTGAAAGATCTGAACTAATTTTCTGACCAACCCAACCAAATATATATGTGTGTGTGCACGTGCGTGTGCATGTTCAGGTACCCAGTTGCTTCAATTGTGTCACAAGCAACTGGGTACCTGTGTGTATTTATATATGTATACACACACATATGTGTGTGTGTGCATATTATTAACCATATTACCTATGCCGAAGATTTTTTTCAGCATTGCTTATTTATTTTATAGCTCGAGAGTTGTACCTTTTGATATCATCATTTTCAGACTTGCTTTCATATGTTGTTATAGTCTGAAAAGCCAAATTCTCTTTATAAGCAACTTTATTTATAAATATTCACAATACATTATTTTGTCTTTGTGGATTTGTATGTTCAGTTCTTTCCCCAGGTTTAGGAAGCTCTCAGATATTATTTCTTAAATAGCCTCTTTTCTCTCCTTCTGACATAACCATTATTCTCATGCTTGCTCTCCTAATGGAGTATAATAGGTTTCAGATGGTTTTCTGACTCTTTAAAAATCTTAATTTTCTCTCCTCTTGCAGCTGAATTATTTCTAGGTTTGCTGCTGCTGCTGCTGCTAAGTCGCTTCAGTCATGTCCGACTCTGTGCGACCCCATAGATGGTAGGCCATCTATGGATCCCCCGTCCCTGGGATTCTCCAGGCAAGAACACTGGAGTGGGTTGCCATTTCCTTCTCCAATGCATGAAAGTGAAAAGTGAAAGAGAAGTCGCTCAGTCGTGTCCAACTAGTAACGACCCCATGGACTGCAGCCTACCAGGGTCCTCTGTCCACAGGATCTTCCAGGCAAGAGTGCTGGAGTGGGGTGCCATTGCCTTCTCCGATTTCTAGGTTTATGCTTTCCAAATTGTTTATTCTTTCTTTTAGCTAACCTTTCTATTTCCAGTGCTTTCTAACATGTTCGTCATCTCTTTTATTGAGTTTTTCAACTCCAGAATTTATGTTTGGTTTCAATTATTTGATTTTCAATTTCTGTTTGGTTTTCAACAATTTCAATCTCTTTGGTAAAGCACTCCTTCTGTTCATTAATTTTATTCCTGAGTTCATTGAATTGTCTTTCTGAATTTTCTTGTGATTAGTTGAATTTATTCTTAATTGCTGTTTTTAATTCTCTAATGGTAGATCACACATTTCTGTGATTTTCAGTTTATGTGCTGGAGGATTGTCATTTTATTTTTGTAATACTATATTACCATAATTTTTCATGATATTTGATGAAATGTGGCTATGTTGGTGCATTTTAAGTAGTGAACATCTTTCTGTTTTAGGTAAAGCTTTCTTTACTTTGATTCTAGCAGTCCAACAGGTTGTCAATTTGAGGCCTTTCTATTGTTTCCCAACAGGTGACACTATAGCATACAGTTATGACTTTTTCCCATAGATTGATCTGGCTGTGTGTGGAAACTTTAAAAAAAAAAAAGTAGTTGAGAACAAAATTGGCCAGAGGGAGGAGCAGGGGGCAGGACCAAGCAGTATGTGCTTGGACCTTAGGGCTTTGAGTATATGATAGACCTCTAGGGGAAATCCTCAAGTGGGGGAATCCCAGAGATTCTGGATTTTCCTCTGGCTAAATTCTANACAGGTGACACTATAGCATACAGTTATGACTTTTTCCCATAGATTGATCTGGCTGTGTGTGGAAACTTTAACAAGAAAAAGTAACTGGGAACAAAATTGGCCGGAGGGAGGAGCTGGGGCAGGTAGTATGTGCTTGGACCTTAGGGCTTTGAGTATATGATAGACCTCTAGGGGAAATCCTCAAGTGAGGGAATCCCAGAGATTCTGGATTTTCCTCTGGCTAAATTCTGGGGCAGATAGCCATGTTCTTTCTAGTCTGTTTCCTTCCCTTTCCTTTCCTTCCCTGAAGTTACAGATGTCTCTCCTCTGAGGGCTGAGTACGGCTGAAATGCAACAGAATCTTTCAGCTGTAGTTCATAGAGCTAGGTAGACTTGTAGTAACCACTTTTTTACCTTAGGTCCCCTCTGCCAGAAGGGGTGCCATTGCTCTGGTCATCACTGCTGTTACTACTGCTGGATCTTGATTGAGGTCATTGCTGCCACTGCCAACCTGGTTCTGCAACCTCCACAAAGTTCAATGCCCTCACCATTAGTCATACAGTTATATGTAACTCCACGGTGATCTGGTATGCTCTAAGGGGAACCTTTGGGTTATGGATATGCTGCTTCTGCTGCTGCTAAGTCATATCAATCATGTCCGACTCTGTGCGACCCCATAGACAGCAGCCCACCAGACTCCTCCGTACCTGGGATTCTCAAGGCAAGAATACTGGAATGGGTTGTCATTTCCTTGTCCAGTGCATGAAAGTGAAAAGTGAAAGTGAAGTCGCTCAGTCGTGTCCAACTCTTCACGATCCCATGGACTGTAGCCCACCAGGCTCCTCCATCCATAGTACTATCCTGGCAAGAGTACTGGAGTGGGATGCCATTGCCTTCTCCGTATGGATATGCTGCTAGTTGTAAATTGAAGGGGAGAGACAAAGGAAATGATACTGACTGCATATTGTTTCGAATCATAAAGAAGAGATGTTTGCTGCAACAGTTTCAGTTGTCTTAATCTTTCAAAGTCACGTTAAGCGTCTCCTCATTAGTGATGCACATCAATCTGGTTTTATCTTTTTCTAAAATTTCAGACACATTATATTTTGTCTTGTGAAAAAGTAAAAATATATTTCATAACACTTAATAAATTTTCTATAAAGAGAGTAGAATGGATATAGAAACAAGAAAAAATATCAGTAGAATAATAGAAAACAAATTTCCAGAAATATATAAAGCAGGGATTTTCAAATTGAAAAAGTCTTACTAAATGTGAAAAGCATGGAAAAATAAAACACAAATTACACACATGCTTTTGAAATTTAATTGTTATATTCCACATTTCTCTCTTTCAAAATAAGCATTATAAAATCAAAATAGCTAAAATGGAAGGAAATATGCACTCTGAAAAAAAATGTAGATTATTTATAAATTAATTGAAATTGAATATCCTACGGATATCTTAACATTAATAGCAAAGGAGAAAACATGTTTAGACAAAGCATTCAAAATTTGGGTCAGAGAATTATTTTGAAATCAAAATCTTCTTTCCAGGTAAATGATATCTACTGTGAGGGTAAAATAAAGAAATTTTTGATTATAGAAAGACTCACAAATTTATTTCCCAGGAATCTTCACTGAATAACCTCAATGGCAGCAGCAACAATAGAAGCAAAATAATGTATTTCTTAATTGGTGCTTAACAGATGATGAATTTCATATGTTATTTAAAATATTGCATAGATGAAATATCTCTATAGCTTTTTCCTTTGTTTTAAGTAAAATTCTGGTAACTTATTTTCACTTTAAAAATAAGAATAACTTTATAATGTACTAAAAAATGTAAAATGTGGGAAATAGGGCATTCAGCGTGTGTTATCGTATGGACACATGATTGAAACAAAATGGTATCAGGCCATTTTATATGGAAAATCATGGATTTTGCCTTCTTTTGACCAAACATTACATTTTTAGAAAACAGCTCCCATAAGTAAATGTAGATCTACACTAATTATTTTTCTTAACACATCTATCATAGTACACATTTATGTGGAGAGAGAATGAGAAATAACATTTCTGGTGAGAATATTTAAGTTAAACTTTCAGTAAACTTCAGTTATACATCGTTATCAAATATAGTCACTAGGTTTCCATTAGATCCTTAGACATTATTTACCTAATAGCTGAAAGTTAGTACAGTTTATTATCCTTTCCTTATTTCACAGATACTTTTCCATTTCCTGTTTCTGTGAGTTTGACTTTGATTGATTGATTCCACATATAAGTGGTATCATGCAATATTTGTCTTTCTGTCTGGGTTATTTCATGTAGCATAATATCCTGAAAGTCCATCCAATTTCTTATAAAGGCTAAGACTTCTTCATTTTCACAGCTGAATAATACCTCACTGTATTTATATGCACACTTTCTTTAGCCATTCATCCACTGACAGACACTTAGATGGTTTCCACATTTTGGCTACTGTGAATAATACTGCATAGGAATGTGTGAGTGTAGATGTAGCTTCAATATACTGTCTGCTTTTCCTTTGGGTATGAACCACCAAATGGGATAGCTGGATCATATGGTTGTTCTACTTTTAATGTTTTGAGGAACCTCAATACTATTTCCTGTGGAAGCTGCACCAATTTATATTCTCATCAATACTGCACAAATGTTCCCTTTTCTCTGTATCATCACCAACAGTTATTGTCTCTTGATATTCTAACAGGTGTGAGTTGCTATTCCTTTGTGGCTTTGATTTGAATTTCTCTAAGTTTGATGAAAGTGAAAGAGGAGAGTGAAAAAGTTGCTTTAAAGCTTAACATTCAGAAAACGAAGATCATGGCATCTGGTCCCATCACTTCGTGGGAAATAGATTGGGAAACAATGGAAACAGTGTCAGACTTTATTTTTGGGGGCTCCAAAATCACTGCAGATGGTGACTGCAGCCATGAAATTAAAAGACGCTTACTCCTTAGAAGAAAAGTTATGACCAACCTAAATAGCATATTCAAAAGCAGAGACATTACTTTGCCCACAAAGGTCCATCTAGTCAAGGCTATGGTTTTTCCAGTAGTCATGTATGGATGTGAGAGTTGGACTGTAAAGAAAACTGAGTGCCAAAGAATTGATGATTTTTTTTTTTTTTTTTGGTGGTGTTGTTTTTACTTTATTTTACTTTACAGTACTGTATTGGTTTTGCCATACATCAACATGAATCCGCCACAGGTGTGCATGAGTT
>SJYA01002346.1:372158-410198 GCA_006410615.1 Neotragus moschatus | reverse complement strand
CTAGTCAAGGCTATGGTTCTTCCAGTAGTCATGTATGGATGCGAGAGTTGGACTGTGAAGAAGGCTGAGCACTGAAGAATTGATGCTTTTGAACCATGGTGTTGGAGAAGACTCTTGCGAGTCCCTTGGACTACAAGGAGATCCAACCAGTCCATTCTGAAGGAGATCAGCCCTGGGATTTCTTTGGAAGGAACGATGCTAAAGCTGAAACTCCAGTACTTTGGCCACCTCATTCGAAGAGTTGACTCATTGGAAAGGACTCTGATGCTGGGAGGGATTGGGGGCAGGAAGAGAAGGGGATGACATAGGATGAGATGGCTGAATGGCATCACCGACTCGATGGACATGAGTTTGAGTGAATTCTGGGAGATGGTGATGGACAGGGAGGCCTGGCGTGCAGTGATTCATGGGGTCAAAAAGAGTCGGACACAGCTGAGCGACTGAACTGAAATTTTAGTCACATCTTTTCATGTGCTGTTAACCATCTGTATGTCTTCTTTGGAAAAATGTCTATCTAGATTCTCTGCCAATTTTTTAAGTAAAATTATTTGTTATTTTACTGCTGAGTTACTTAAATTTCTTTGAATTTTGGATATAAGCCCCTTATTAGATACATGATTTGCAAGTATTTTTTCCTATTCAGTCGGTTTCTTTTTCCTTTCGTTGACGATTCCTTTACTGTACAGAAGCTCTGTAGTTTGATGTGGTCCCACTCATTTATTTTTGCATTTTTTGACTTTACTTTGAGAGTTAGCTTGAAAAATTCAGTACTATGGAACTTACTACCTATGTTTTCTTCTAGGAGTTTTATGGTTTCAGGTTTTAAATTAAAGTTTTTAATGTATCTTGCAGTTGATTTCTGTTTATGATGGAAGTCAGGGCTCCAGTTTCATTCTTTTTCTTGTGGCTGTCCCGTTTTCCCAACACCATTTATTTAAGAGTATGTCCTTTCCCTGTTGTATATTCTTTGCACCATTGCCATAAATTGTCCGTATATGCTTGATATTATCTCCAACTCTCCATTCTGTTCCATCATTCTACGTGTCTGTTTTATGCTAATACTATTCTGTTTTGATTATATAGGCTTGTACTATATTTTGGTCTTCCCTGTGGCTCAGCTGGTAAAGAATCCACCTGCAATGTGGGAGAACTGGGTTTGATCCCCTNCCGTATATGCTTGATATTATCTCCAACTCTCCATTCTGTTCCATCATTCTACGTGTCTGTTTTATGCTAATACTATTCTGTTTTGATTATATAGGCTTGTACTATATTTTGGTCTTCCCTGTGGCTCAGCTGGTAAAGAATCCACCTGCAATGTGGGAGAACTGGGTTTGATCCCCTGGTTTGGGAAGATCCCCTGGAAAAGGGAAAGGCTACCCACTCCAGTAGTTTAGCCTGAAGAATTCCATGAACAGTATAGTCCATTGGTTTGCAATGAGTTGGACACAATTGAGTGACTTTCACTTTCACTATATTTTGAAATCAGAAAGTGTGATGCCACCAGCTTTGTTTTTCTCTTTCAAGGTTGCTTGAACTATTTGGAATCTTTAGTAGTTCTATACAGATTTTAGAATTTTTGGGGGGTTCTTTTTGTGAAAAATTGGAGCTTAGATAAGGATTATATTGAATTTGTATATTGCTGTGGGCAACATGAATATCTAAAGTATTAATTCTTCCAATTCATGAACATGTAATATCTTTCATTTATTTGTGTCTTGTTGAGTATTTTTTTAATAAAGATTGTGTGTGTGTGTGTGCATGTTTCTGTTTGAGACACAAGGATTAAGAATACTCAAGATAAAGTAGGATATGTGAGAGGATTTTGAAAACCCTATGGAAATAACATGGCATGCAACATATTTCATCTTACTAAGTAACAACTATTGGGGGTGTTTATTTTTATTGTTTTTTAATTAGTAATACCTGATCATTGTTTTATGACTATACAAAAATATTAATATTTGTGATATCTTTATAACAGGATATATGTGTAAATAAATATACTTATGGAAATTTCAGTTATTTTCAATCCTTATTATAAGTCTAAAAGTTTCAAAATGTAAAGTTAAAAACTAACTATGGTATATATATGTACAATATATATTACATATAAATATAACATATCTCTTATTTACCTTATCTTCAATAATATTCTGCATAATTCTAAAATATTCACAAAATTAATTCTGTAATTATTTATGTATCATTCAATGGCAGGAAACTAGGTGCATTAAAAAGAGGTTATTGAAAAGAGTTTAGTGATGAAAGTTAACTGGGCTCATGGTGGTGATAATTTTGCAATATATACAAATATCAAATTGCATTGTACTGTACACCTGAAACTAATGTAATGTGATATGTCATATTATACCTCAATATAAGCAAATAGGAAAGCAGTAAAGAGAAAAAACAGGAAACAGGAAAGGAAACAGCAAACAGAAACAGGAAAGGAAAATATAGGAAAGATTTTGAGGAAGTTTATTGCAAAAGTAGAGACATGAAATTTTCAAACCAACAAGAATTATTGAATCACCCCAAGAAGGCTACCAATACTGGCCAATGGCCTTAGCAATCTAGATCAGAAAGAGCAAGATTGGGTAAAGCAGTTTCCAAAATGTATGTGTGATCTTCAGTAGAGCCATTTACATACTGTCAACCTGAAGCCTAGTAGGGGGAAACTGAGGAGTGGGTAGATGCCCTGTCAGTCTTCTGCTGATAGTGTCCTGGCACTGTTTGATTTCACTATTTGTCAAACCAAATGAGAAGTCTGAGGATTAGACAGTACAGTTTATATACTATACTGTAGATAAATATCTCCTGGGTAGACAGCAAAATGGAGAAAGATGCAAAGTGGATGGAAAGTTACAAGACAAGAGTGTTCAGCATACCTGGAAAAATCTTAAAGCACTTTGTCTCTTTTTCTATAGTATTTGTAATCATGGATTTAAAATAAACTAACTTTTATATAACAGTATTAAGGGTCGATAAATAAATAACAACAGCTATCTCAGAGCATCTTAAATGTGTTAACAATACCTACTTTTGATTTTCATTTAAATATATGGCATTTGCAATGTGTTTACATTGCTGCAGCTAAGTTGCTTTAGTCGTATCTGACTCTGTGCGACCCCATAGACAGCAGCCCACCAGGCTCCCTTGTCCCTGGGATTCTCCAGACAAGAACACTGGAGTGGGTCGCCATTTCCTTCTCCAATGCATAAAAATGAAAAGTAAAAGTGAGGTCGCTCAGTCATGTCTGACTCTTAACGACCCCATGGACTGCAGCCCACCAGGCTCCTCCATCTATGGGATTCTCCAGGCAAGAGTATTGGAGTGGGTTGCCATTGTCTTCTCCTGTTTACATTAATAGAACATAATGGCAGACTTTTCATGAAATAGTTTATCTTTTGAAAAACTATGCAGTAATCTTGGGTGAATGACTTGTTTCTGAAAACGATTTGGAAATTCCTAACAGAACATTCTCATTCCTGACTCAACACCATCAAATGAATTCACTCATGATTTATCTTGCTGTCTGATTTAAATTGCCACATTTCACTTAGCAAAAATAATGGTGTGTTTTAAATGGTAAAGAAAGTTTAAATATTTTAGTATTTTTTTCTTTAAAATTTTCAACTATCAGTTCAGTTCAGTTCAGTCACTCAGTCGTGTCTGACTCTTTGCGAGCCCATGAATTGCAGCATGCCAGGCCTCCTTGTCCATCACCAACTCCTGGAATTCACTCAGACTCATGCCCATCGAGTCAGTGATGCCNTCTGTTAGGTCCATACCATTTCTGTCCTTTATCAAGCCCATCTTTGCATGAAATATTCCCTTGGTAGCTCTAATTTTCTTGAAGTGATCTCTAGTCTTTCCCATTCTGTTGTTTTCCTCTATTTCTTTGCATTGATCACTGAGGAAGGCTTTCTTATGTCTTCTTGCTAGTCTATCAGTTAGTTTCATATAACTTGAAAAATAGTTGTCCTTTGGTTTATGAAAAAGAAACAACATTCTGCTGTATAAATTTTATGTATATAATCTAGATAGTGTGAATGATAAATGAGAACTATGAAATCTTCCAGTTAGCTGTAAGGTCAGATGTTTTCAATACTAACCACTTTATATATGCTTTGAGGACATGATCTATGTCATCTGCTTTTTTAAAATTTCAAAATACCAGATTATCTTAACATTGACCCATTCATAAGAGCATGGACTGTCATCATGAACACTTTTGTACTCTGTATAACCCTTAATAAATTCTGGAAGGTGTATGTAAATATATTCGGTTGAGTGAAATAATAAAGATGAAATTTATTATGAAAAAAAATCTAAATAGTATCTTAAATATACTGTACAGCTACAAATAGAAAAGACAGTAAAACCAATTATTTAATAGAATGAAAAATTATTTTCAGATTTCTATCCATTATTCTTCCTTCCTTTATATACAAGTATTATATCTAGTAATGGCTTATATAAACACAGACTTTTCTAAATCACCATGTGCTGGTTAATACTATGTGTCAACATCGCTGGGCCACAGAGTATTCATATATCTGTTTTCTGGGTGTTTCTGCAAGGATGTTTTTGGATGAGATTAACAGTTAAATTGGTAGACTGAGTAAAGCAGATTGAACTCCCTAATGTGATGAGCCTCATCCAATCAACTGAAGCCCAGAATAGAGGAAAAAGACTGACCTCATCCAAATAGAATTTTTCCACTCAACTGCCTTTTAGCTTCAATACTGGTTTTTGCTGTCTTCCTACTGAAACTAAAACACTGAAACATGAGCTTTTCCTGGGTCTTGAGCCTGCCAGTCTTAGGACTGGAACTATACCATTGACCCTCCTAGGTCTCAGATAGCTCATNAAAAGACTGACCTCATCCAAATAGAATTTTTCCACTCAACTGCCTTTTAGCTTCAATACTGGTTTTTGCTGTCTTCCTACTGAAACTAAAACACTGAAACATGAGCTTTTCCTGGGTCTTGAGCCTGCCAGTCTTAGGACTGGAACTATACCATTGACCCTCCTAGGTCTCAGATAGCTCATTCACTCTGCTGATCTTGGGACTTGTCAGCTTCCATAAAATGTAGAGTCAATTTTTATATATATATATATGTAAAAGCTTCCCAGGTGGCACAGTGGTAACGAATTGGCTGCCAGTACAGGAGATGCAAAAGGTGTGGGTTCAATCCCTAGGTTGGGAATATCCCCTGGAGTAGGAGATACTGGAGTAGCAACCCAGTCCAGTATTCTTGCCTGGAAAATCTCATGGACAGAAGAGCCTGGCGGGCTACAGTCCATGGGTTCACAGAGTCGGACTTGACTGAGCAACTGAGCAAGTAGCCATAAGCACCTACGTGTATATAGTGTGTGTGTTTTGTGTGTGTGTGTGTGTATATATATGTATATATATAAAGTGGGAGGGGGGAAAGACAGAGGGGCAGGGACATACAGAGACATACAGAGAGAGATAATCAAACCAGAACCAATAGGATGAACAAGTATAGATTAGTTTCTCTGGAGGAACCTGATTAATATACTCTTCATTTGAAAATATGACCAGCCTGTAACACAATGATCTGTAAGGGATTATGCAAGGGGTCATAGGTATTGCAAGACTGCCTCAAGAAGGAAGCTAGGAAAATATTACTTGATCTTTAATTACAGGTAACCTGCATGAATTTTAGAAGCTTGAGATATCAGCATGGTTTATTGTGGAGGAGTGAGAACAACATAGGCTCTGGCTAGAATTTGTAGTTTATTTATTTATTTTTTTAATATAAATTTATTTTTTAATTGGAGGTTAACAATATTATATTGGTTTTGCCATACATCAACATGAATCCGCCACAGGTATACACGTGTTCCCCATCCTGAACCCCCCTCCTTCCTCCCTCCCTGTACTATCCCTCTGGGTTGTCTCAGTGCACCAGCCCCAAGCATCCAGTGTAGTTTAGTATGAGTTTACATCTCAATTCTTTTTTCTTCTTCTTTTTTTACAATTAATTTTTATTGGAATAAAGTTGCTTTGCAATGTGGTATTATTTTTGCTGTACAGCAAAGTGAATCAGTTATACATATACATATATGCACTCTTTTTAAAGATTTTCTTCCAATTTAGGCCACCACAAAGCATTTAGTGGAATTCCCTGTGCTATACAGTAGGTACTGATTAGTTATCTATTTTACACATAGTAGTGTATGTATGTCAATCCCAGTATCCCAGTTCATCCCACCCCTCTCCTTTATTGGCATTCATAATTTGTTCTCTATGTTTTTATCTCTATTTCTGCTTTAAAAATAAGTTTATTGGTACTGTTTTTCCTAGGTCCGACATACAAGTATTAGTATACAATTTTTTTTTCTCTTTTTAACTTACTTCACTCTGTATAACAGTCTATTGGCCTATCTGCATCTCTACAAATGGCATTATTTCATTCATTTCTATGGCTGAGTAATATACTGTGAAATATATGTGCAATATCTTCCTTATCCATTTCTCTATTGGACATTTAGGTTGCTTCCATGTTCTGGCTCTTGCAAATAGTGCTGAAATGAACATCTGTATTGGATGTATCCTTTTGAATTATGGTTTTCTCTGGGTATATGCCCAGGAGTGGGATTTCTGAGTCATATGGCAACTCTATTTTTAGTTTTTTAGGAAGCATCCATACCATTTTGCATAGTGGCAACACCAATTTGCATTCTCAGAAATATTGTAGGAAAGTTCCCTTTTCTCCACTCCCTCTCCACCATTTATTGTTTGTGGACTTTATGATGATGACATTTGTGGCCAGTATGAGATGATACCTCATTATAGTTTTGATTTTCTATGTCTCAATTCTTAAAGCAAGCTCACAAGATTAATTGCTCAGTTGATCTCTAGAATGTCCAGTAATAAGTTTCTCATCAATGGCTTCATTATATGAAAAACTGAGGATCTATTTAATATCAATTTTGGCCAACATTTGGAATGAATTGAAAGGGCTTTACAAATAAAGCACATTTAGGAATAAGTTGGTAATACTATGCCTAGAAATGTACATCAACAATATTTTATAATACTAAGTCCAGGGAGAATTGCAGCAGTGAATGAGGCATCCCAAAAGGATTCCAGCAGGACACTATGTGGGATATTTTGCTGTTGGGACTATAAAAGGCTGATGCAGAGGAAAGGAGCAAGTCAGGGTTCTGACCTTCAAGAGAAGCACTAGGGACATGAGAGAAGAGCAACAATTTCTACTCTGAAGGGGTAAAAGAGTAAGATATGAAAATGAACTAGAGGGTAAAAGGAAGTGATGAAGGCTTGCATCCTACTTGGAAGAAATTATTTTCTCTCAAACTTACACTTGGGACAGTGAAGGGGGTTGCTCAATTTTCTAGCCTGGGATATTGCAGTGCAGTGGGAGTCAGAGGCAGATAGTTGGGCTTCCCTGGTGGCTCTGATGGTAAAGAATCTGCCTACAATGTGGGAGACCCAGGTTCAATCCATGGCTAAGGAATATCCCCTGGAGAAGGGAATGGCAATCCACTCCAGTATTCTTGCCTGGAGAATCTCATGGACAGAGGAGACTGGTGGGCAACAGTCCATGGGGTCACAAAGAGTTGGACACAGCTGAGCAAGTAGCACTTTCATATACTTCACTTTCACTTTTGGGGCATTAGACAAACTTCTTTTTATTTCCTCGCCTTTGTGTGATCCAGTGAGGTTTCTATACACAGACATACCAAAAAGGTTCCACCCACCTTTTTTTGAGTCATGACATTACGTACCTAGTTTAGAAAGAACTCAGCCTTTCTGATTTACTAGTTTTAGTAATTGAAACTTTGTAAATTGATTTTTCCAGAGGACTTTGCTTTCTAACATGATTGGTTTTAGGTTGATAATATTTTTAACATATCAATTTTCTTTGGAATTTTGCAAGTACGAGAGATGCCTTTTAACTTTTAGTTGAGTCACTTTTCCCAGAGTCTTGGGTGAAAGAAATTTTTGAAACATTTCATATAATACAGAAATAAGACTGTCATTATGCTTACTGTGCAATATTATTTTATTTCTCTCTCCACACTTGTCTTAACTTAATTCATATTTGTTTTAACAATTCTCTGCCTGATATGACATAAGTTTTCCCTAAATGCCATGCAAAATGTGTGGTGGTGCAGCGGGAGTGAGAGGCAGATAGTTGTCATAAACAACAGTAAGAAAAAAAGCACTTAGGAACATAGAATTGCTTATATTTAATTTAGCCTCAAGCATCCTCTTATAAATAAAACAACATCAATGCCAAAATGTGTAAGAGGATATAATCTCACAATTTAAAAAATTAAACAGTAAATGTAAATTATGTAATTATTCTGTATCTTCCTCTTAATTCTCTGTGATTTGATGAAAATGTCACAGACTAGTGATTTTTCAAGATTATATTGGAAAACACTCTCTTAAAGAATAATATTGACACTCAGAATCATGCCATTTTCACAGACACTGAAAGGAGATACATTCCTGTTCTTCCTAGAAGTAACTAGGGCTTCTCTGGTGGCTCAAATGGTAAAGAATCTGCCTTAAATATGGGAGACCTGGGTTTGATCTTGTTCAGGAAGATCCTCTGGAAAGGGTAATGGCTACCCACACGAGCATTCTTGCTTAGAGAATTCCATGGACAGAGGAATATGGCACGTTACAGTGCGTGGGATCACAGTCAGACAAAACTGAATGACTTTCACTTAGCTCATCTCAGAATGAATGAGCTAAATTTAGAGGGAAATGGCTCAGTGAAAATTTTGGAGCCAACTTACTGTCAAACCTAGTCTGAAGCTTTAATGAAAGTCATGATTCTATATACTATACATACTGTAGTTTAAGATTGCCATCTGTAGCTTGTTGAATAGAATGAGAATATAACGCTGCTAAGAAAATATTTTCACAGCTGTTATAATTTAGAATATGCCTAAACAAGCATTAATTTAATTTTTTTTAATATTTAAGATTTTAAAACATTAAACTGCACCTTAAATTGTTTTAAGCTTTTTTCTGTGATTATGTAGTTGTAATTTGTCACATAGTTGATGTTCACTAAATAATATCTCAGAATATCTTCTCTTAGCCTGACATGTTTTAAATAATTTATTAGCAAGATTCTGTCATAATTAATCAAATGTAAATTCAATACAGCTTGTTCATCATGTAGGTTTCATTAAAAGCTGTATGTTGCTAACATGAATTAACTTGAGCATAGATGCAGGCCTTTGGATACATGGAGGGGGTGTCTCTTTTTTCATATTTTAAATGTAGATTGTTAGTACTTCATGAGCTGTATAATTTCAGTCCTGAGTATTTGTTTTGCAGCATGAACAGATTTGTATATAAAACTACAATGATTTTTTTTTTATTAACAATTACTTTTCAAATTTCATGATACCTTAAATACATTTACATCTCTATCAGTTATTGAGTTTTCATTTGCCTCATTTGGGCCACATTTTATTATGCCTTGTACTTGGAAATCAAATAATTTCAGTCTTTGTGATTTTTTTTAAATATAAGAGTTACCAGGTACTGTCTGTGATATCATATGTATGTATCAGTATCTAAAGTTTCTGTCTAAAATTGGCACAGGTAAGAACTGAAGAAAGAGGTTCTATAATGCAGTTGAAGTTCTCAGTCATTAGATTTTTTTTAGGGATTTACTATGTGCAAGACATAAGACCAATAATAACAGAGTGATGTGGACCTGGCAAGTATTTTTTGAAATGTGGCTGAACTGCAGGTTCAGTTCAGTTCAATTCAGTCGCTCAGTCGTGTCCGACTCTTTGAGACCCCATGAATCGCAGCACACCAGGCCTCCCTGTCCATCACCAACTCTCGGAGTTCACTCAGACTCGCATCCATCGAGTCAGTGATACCATCCAGCCATCTCATTCTCTGTCATCCCCTTTTCCTCCTGCCCCCAATTCCTCCGAGCATCAGAGTCTTTTCCAATGAGTCAACTCTTCCTGTGAGGTGGCTGGAGCTTCAGCTTTAACATCATTCCTTCCAAAAAATCCCAGGGTTGATTTCCTTCAGAATGGACTGGTTGGATCTCCTTGCAGTCCAGGGGACTCTCAAGAGTCTTCTCCAACACTACGGTTCAAAAGCATCAATTCTTCGGTGCTCCACCTTCTTCACAGTCCAACTCTCACATCCATACATGACTACTGGAAAAACCATAGCCTTGACTAGACAGACCTTAGTCGGCAAAGTAATGTCTCTGCTTTTGAATATGCTACCTAGGTTGCTCATAACTTTTCTTCCAAGGAGTAAGCGTCTTTTGATTTCTTGGCTGCAATCACCATCTGCAGTGATTTTGGAGCCCCCAAAAATAAAGTCTGACACTGTTTCCACTGTTTCGCCATCTATTTCCCATGAAGTGATGGTACCAGATGCCATGATCTTCGTTTTCTGAATGCTGAGCTTTATGTTGAAATGCAGCTTATTATAGGTTAATTATTTTTAATGCAATATTAGTGGTATACAATATACTTTAGTGCCTTTTCCTTACAAATTCAGCCAGTGAGAAATAAGACCCCTTTGAATTTAAAGATGACTGTATAGAGGCAGCAGAAACAAGACCAGGACCTAACTGTGGCTCAGATCATGAACTCCTTATTGAAAAATTCAGACTTAATTTAAAGAAAGTAGGGAAAACCACTGGACCATTCAGATATGACCTAAATCAAATCCCTTATGATTATACAGTAAAACTGACAAATAGATTCAACGGATTAGATCTGATAGACAGAGTGCTTGAAGAATTATGGCAGAGGTTCATGACATTGTACAGAAGGCAGTGATCAAGACCATCTCCAAGAAAAAGAAATGCAAAAAAGGCAAAATGGTTCTCTGAGGAGTGCTTACAAATAACTGAAAAAAGAAGAGAAGTGAAGGCAAAGGAGGAAAGGAAAGATATATCTATTTGAATGCAGAGTTCCAAAGAATAGCAAGGAGAGATAAGAAAGCCTTGCACAGTGATCAATGCAAAGAAATAGGGGAAAACAATAGAATGGAAAAGACTAGAGATCTCTTCAACAAAACTAGAGAAACCAAGGGAACATTTCAAGAAAAGATGGGTACAGTAAAGGACAGAAATGGTATGGACCTAACAGAATCAGACGATACTAAGAAGATGTGGCAAGAATAAACAGAAGAACTATACAAAAAAAGATCTTCATGACCCAGATAACCACGATAATGTGATCACTCACCTAGAGTCAGACATCCTGGAATTTGAAGTCAAGTGGGCCTTAGGAAGTGTCACTAGGAACAAAGCTAGTGGAGGTGATAGAATTCCAGTTGAGCTGTTTCAGATCCTAAAAGATGATGCTGTGAAAGTGCTCCACTCAATATGCCAACAAATTTGGAAAACTCAGCAGTGGCCACAGGACTGGAAAAGGTCAGTTTTCATTCTAATTCCAAAGAAAGGCAATGCCAAAGAATGTTCCAACTACCGCACAATTGCATTCATCTCACATGTTAGCAAATAACCCTCAAAATTCTCCAAGCCAGGCTTCAACAGTATGTGAATCATGAACTTCTAGATGTTCAAGCTGGATCTAGAACAGTGAAAAGAACCAAAGATCAAATTGCCAACATCCAGTGGAAAAAGCAAGAAAGTTGCAGAAAAACATCTGCTGTTGCTTAATTGACTATGCCAACGCCTTTGACTGGATCACAACAAACTGTGGAAAATTCTTAAAGAGATGGGAATACCAAGCCACCACTCCTTCCTCTTGAAAAATCTGTATGCAAATCAAGAAGCAACAGTTATAATTGGACATGGAACAACACACTGGTTCTGAAGGGGAAAGGAGTACCTCAAGACTCCTTATTGTCACCCTGTATTTAACTTATATGCAGAGTACATCATACGAAATGCCAGACAGGATGAAGCACAAACTGGAATCAAGATTCCTGGGAGAAATGTCAATATTTCTGACACTACCCTTTGGAAAAAAGTGAAGAAGTACTAAAGAGCCTCTTGAGGAAAGTAAAAGAGAAGAGTGAAAATGTTGGCTTAATACTCAACATTCAGAAAACTAAGATCTTGGCATCTGGTCCCATCACTTCATGCCAAATTGATGGGGAAACAATGGAAACAGTGAGAGAAATTTGGGGGGGGGGCGGGGGAGCTCCAAAATCACTGCAGATGGTGACTACAGCCATGAAATTAAACAATGCTTGCTCCTGGAAGAAAAAACTTTGACCAAACTAGACAGCATATTCAAAAGCAGAGACATTACTTTGACAACAAAGGTCCATCTAGTCCAAGCTAAGGTTTTTCCAGGAGTCATGTATGGATGTGAGAGTTGGACTATAAAGAAAGCTGAGCGCCAAAGAATTGATGCTTTTGAACTGTGGTGTTGGAGAAGACTCTTTAGAGTCCCTTGGACTGTAAGGAGATCCAACCAGTCCATCCTAAAGGAGATAAGTCCTGGGTGTTCATTGGAGGGATTGATGTTGAAGCTGAAACTGCAATACTTTGGCCACCTGACGTGGAGAGCTGACTCATTGGAAAAGACCCTGATATTGAGAAAGACTGAGGGCAGGAGGAGAAGGGGACGACAAAGGATGAGATGGTTGGATGGCATTATCGACTCAGTGGACATGGGTTTGGGTGGACTCCGGAAGTTGGTGATGGACAGGGAGGCCTGGTGTGCTCCAATTCATGGGGTCGCGAAGAGTCAGACATGACTGAGCGACTGAATTGAATTGAACTTAATTTAGAGCTCTGTTTCTAAACTGATAGTATAGAATGTTACTTGCAAAAACTCTGAAATATGTGGTGCACACAGCTTTAGCATTTAGTAATGGACAGGGAAGCCTGCCATGCTGCAGTCCATGGGGTTACAAAGAGTCAGACACGACTGAGCTATTGAACTGAACTGAACTGAATTTAGAGCTCTGTTTCTAAATAATAGTATAGAATGTTACTTGCAAAAACTCTGAAATATGTGATGCACACAGCAGTGCTTCATGAATGAATTTCTTAGTTTTTATAATGCATCATGTTTTTCAAAGTTTGTTTTTTTCCTTTAAAATATTTTATAATGTAAAAAAGTACATTGTTCAAATCGTTAGCCAAAAAAAAAAAAATTTCAAACAGTATGTCAATCAAAATGGAATATGTAAAATATTTCAAACTTCAAAAGTCTCAATTTAGTGTAATATATATTTTTTCTACTACACAAATGAACTGAAATTTCAGAAAAATTGGTATGTATATATTTGCTGTCAGGAATAATATATTGAAATAGATATTGTAAAGTGCCTCTCATATTCTTCCAGCTACCTAGAGCTTGACTGCTAAAGGTTCAAAACTGAGGCCATCTCTAGAAATTGCCCTTCTCCAATATTTTATCCATGTCTTGGGAACAGCCTACTTCTAATAACTGATCAATTTGTATAGAGTTCCAGTCCCCTTATCTCAAGTCATGTTATGTTTGAAGAATTGTCTCAGTTTTAGATTTTCCTGAGGGATAAATTGAGGCCCTTGTTCCAACCTTATCTCAATTTAAACTGCCCCACCCGTAACCCACTCATTACTGCTACTTTAATTCTCTTATAACATTGATAAAGTGTTGATAACATTATATTCATTAAACTAATGGTGAACAAGCCTGATTCCCTAGTACACTTCTTTGGCTCTGGAGGCAGCATAGTCCATATTTGGGAATACTTTTGATGTTCAGTCACTCAGTCATATCCCATGGGGACTGCTACATGCCAGGCCTCCCTGTCTCTCATCACCTCCCAGAGCTTGCTCAAACTAATGTCTATTGAGACGGTGATGCCACATCCTCTCATCCTTTGTCATCCCTATCTCCTCCTGCCTTCAATCTTTTCCATAATCAGGGTCTTTTCTAAAGAGTTGACTCTTTGCATCAGGTGGCCAAAAAGTATTGGACTTCACCTTTAGTATCAGTCTTTCCAATGAATAGTCAGGACTGATTTCCTTTATCTATTTTGATTTGTTTGATCTCCTTACCCGTTATGTGAATCCCTTGAATTTACTTGCATATATTCTCTTATGGTTTGTGGTTTGGTGTGTGTTTTTAAGAGATGACTATTTGGAGCAGTTTTGGCTTCACAGCAAAATTGTACAAAAAACACAGAGAGTTACAATGAAATCCCTGGTCCCACACCTGTACAGTTTCTCCCACTATAAAATCGACCACCACATTGGTACATCAGTTAAAATCAGAGGGCTTACATAGGCATAGCATTATCACTCAAAATCCCTGGTTTATATTAGGGTTCACCCTGATATTGTGCATTCTGTGATTTTGAACAATGTATAAATATGTATCCACCATTGAAATATCATACAACATAGTTTTATGATCTTAAAAATCCTCTGTATTCTGCCTACTCATTGTTTTTTCCTATCTAAACACTGGCTAAGACTTGTTGCTCAGTCGCTCAGTCGCTCAGTCTTGTCCAGCTCCTGGTCAGCCCATGGACTGTAGCACGCCAGGCTTCTTTGTCCTTCATCTCCTGGAGCTTACTCAAACTTACGTCCATTGAGTCAGTGATGCCATCTAAGCATCTCATCCTCTATTGTCCCCTTCTCTTCCTGCCTTCAATCTTTCCCAGCATCAGGGTATTTTCTAATAAATTGGCTCTTTGAATCAGGTGGCCAAAGCATTAGGGCTTTAGCTTCAGTATAAGTCCTTTCAATGAATATTTAGGATTAATATTCAGGATTGATTGACTGGCTTGATCTCTTTGCAGTCCAAGGAACTCTCAAGAATCTTCTTGAACACCACAGTTTGAAAGCATCAATTCTTTTGGTGTTCAGCCTTCTTTACAGTCCAAATCTCACATCCATACATGATTACTGGAAAAACCATAGCTTTGACTACATGAACCTTTGTTGGCAAATAATGTGTCTGCTATTTAATGTTCTGTCTAGGTTTGTCATAGCTTTTCTTCTAAGGAGCAAGTGTCTTTTACTTCCATGGCTGCGATCACCATCTGCAGTGATTTTGGAGCCCCTCCAAAAAAGGCTGTCACAGTTTCCACTGTTTCCCCATCTATTTGCCATGAAGTGATGGGACTGGATGCCATGATGTTCGTTTTTTGAATGTTGAGTTTTAAGCCAACATTTTTAGTCTGCTCTTTAAACTTTGTGAAGAGGCTCTTTAATTCCTCTGCTTTCTGCCATAAGGGTGGTGTCATCTGCATATCTGAGGTTATTGATAATTCTCCCAGCAATCTTGATTCCAGCTTGTGCTTCATCCACCATGGCATTTCTTATGATGTACTCTGCATTGAAAGTAAATAAGCAAGGTGACAATATACAGCCTTGACATAGTCCTTTTGCAATTATGAAACAGTCCATTGTTCCATATCCTGTTCTAACTTGCTTCTTAACCTGCATACAGATTTATCAGGAGGCAAAAAAGTTGTCTGGTATTCCCATCTCTTGAAATATTTCCACAGATTATTGTCAAAGCCTTTTGCATAATCAAGTAAGCAGACGTAGATGTTTTTCTGGAATTATCTTGCTTTTTCTATGATCCAATGGATGTTGGTGATTTGATCCCTGATTCTTGTGCCTTTTTCTAAAAGCACCTTGAACACCTGGAAATTCTCTGTTCACATATTGTTGAAGCCTAGCTTGGAGAATTTGGGGCATTACTTTTCTAGCATGTAAAATAAATGCAATTGTGTGGTAGTTTGAACATTCTTTGGCATTGCCATTTTTGGGGGTTAGAATGAAAACTCACCTTTTTCCAGTTGTGTGGCCATTGCTGAGTTTACCGAATTTGCTGGCATATTGAGTGCAGCACTTTCACAGCATCAAGTTTTAGGATGTGCAGTAGCTCAGCTGGGATTCAGTCACCTCCACTAGCTTTGTCCCTAGTGATGCTTCCTAAGGGTCACTTGACTTTGAATTCCAGGATGTCTGGCTCTAAGCAAGTGATCACACCATCGTGGTTATCTGGGTCATGGAGATCTTTTTTATATAGTTCTGTGTATTCTTGCCACCTCTTCTCAATACCTTCTGATTCTGTTAGATACATACCATTTTTGTCCTTTATTGTGCCCATCTTTGCGTGAAATATTCCCTTGGTATCTCTAATTCTCTTGAAGACATCTCTAGTCTTTCCCATTCTATTGTTTCCCTCTATTTCTTTGTACTGATCACCCAGGAAGGCTTTCTCCTTGCTATTGTTTGGAATTCTGCATTCAGATGGGTACAACCTTCCTTTTCTCCTTTACGTTTAGCTTCTCTTCTTTTCTCAGCTATTTATAAGGCATCGTCAGACAACCATTTTGCCTTTTTACGTTTCTTTTTCTTAAGGACGCTCTTGATCACTGTCTCCTATACAGTGTCACAAACCTCTGTCCATAGTTCTTCTGGCACTCTATCAGATCTAATCCCTTGAATCTATTAGTCTCTTCCACTATGATCATAAGGGATTTGATTTGGGTCATAGCTGAATGTTTTCCCTACTTTCTTCAATTTAAGTCTGAATTTTTCAAGAAGGAGTTCGTGATCTGAGCCACAGTCAGCTCCCAGTCTTGTTTTTGCTGACTGTGTGGTTCTCTGTCTTTGACTGCCAAAGATATAATCAGTTTGATTTCAGTACTGACCATCTGGTGATGTCCATATGTAAAGTCATCTCTTGTGTTGTTAGAAGAGGGTGTTTACTATTATCAGTGTTTCTCTTAGCAAACCTCTGTTTTCCATTTACCTGCTTCATTTTGTACTCCAAAGACAAAATATGCCCATTACTCCAGGTATCTCTTGGATTCTTCTTTTGCAACCAGTCCCCTATGATGAAAAGGACATCATTTTTTTGGTGTTAGTTCATATAGTCTTGTTGGTTTACGTAGAACCATTCAATATCTGCTTCTTCACACATTAGTGGTTGGGACATAGACTTGGGTTATTTTGATATTGAATGATTTGCCTTGGAAATGAACTGAGATTATTCAATCATTTTTTAGATGCTCCCAAATACTGCATTCTGGACTCTTTGGGGCTACTCCATTTCTTCCAAGGGATTCTTGCCCACAGTAGTAGATATAATAGTCACCTGAAGTAAATAGCCCATTTTGGTCCATTTTAGTTCACTGATTCCTGAAATGTCAATGTTCACTCTTGTCATCTCCTGTTTGACCTTTTCCAATTTACCTTGATTCAGGGACCTAACATTCCAAGTTCCTATGCAATATTATTCTTTACAGCACTGGACTTTTCTTTCACCGCCAGAGACATCCACAACTGGGTGGTGCTTCTGTGTCAGCTCAGCCTCTTACTTCCTTCTGGAGCTATTTCTCCTCTCTTCTCCAGTAGAATATTGGACACCTACTGACCTGGGGAGTTCATTTTTCATTGTCATATCTTTTTGTATTTTCATGCTGTTCATGGAATTCTCAAGGCAAGAATGCTGAAGTGGTTTCCCTTTCCCTTCTCCAGTGGATCATGTTTTGTCAGAGCTCTCCACCATGATGCCTTTTTCTTGAGAGGCCCTACACAGCATGGCTCATAGTTTCATTGAGTTAGACAAGTCTGTGGTCTATGTGATCACTTTGTTTAGTTTACTGATTAAAATGGAAATCTGTCATCTTTCTGTGGGGCCCAGATAAGGAATAGCTAAGCAACAGATTCTAGCTGCAAAGCAAGTGGTCTTGTTGCTGTTACCCAAACAAATAGATACTAAGGAATTAGATATATTTGTGGTAGAAAGACAGCAGAGATTTATATACCAGTCACAGATGGTACTCATACAAACTCAGCCATGAGAAAAATATTGACCATGGGACACAAATGACCATACAGCCATACCAGACTTTCTGAGATGCAGCCATGAAATTAAAAAACGCTTACTCCTTGGAAGAAGTTATGACCAACTTAGATAGCATATTCAAAAGCAGAGACATTACTTTGCCAACAAAGGTCCGTCTAGTCAAGGCTATGGTTTTTCCTGTGGTCATGTATGGATGTGAGAGTTGGACTGTGAAGAAGGCTGAGTGCCGAAGAATTGATGCTTTTGAACTGTGGTGTTGGAGAAGACTCTTGAGAGTCCCTTGGACTGCAAGGATATCCAACCAGTCCATTCTGAAGGAGATCAGCCCTGGGATTTCTTTGAAGGGAATGATGCTGAAGCTGAAACTTCAGTACTTTGGCCATCTCATGCGAAGAGTTGACTCACTGGAAAAGACTCTGATGCTGGGAGAGATTGGGAGCAGGAGGAGAAGGGGATGACAGAGGATGAGATGGCTGGATGGCATCACTGAATCGATGGATGCAAGTCTGAGTGAACTCCGGGAGATGGTGATGGACAGGGAGGCCTGGTGTGCTGCGATTCATGGGGTCGCAAAGAGTAGGACATGACTGAGTGACTGAACTGAACTAACTGTGTGACCCAATAGCAAGTCACATGGTTCTGAAAACTGAAGGAATATGTTTGGAATTAGGCAAGATCAGATTAGGAGTATAAGTAATTTGCATTAAGTCACTCAGACTTCTAGTTTCTCCATGACTAATACACTATCTCCTGTCCTTTGCTCTCCCTTCTAGCTAGCATTGAAGGGCCTCTAAAGAGTTTGAGACACCAAAAAGTTATTCTACATAAAATTATAGTATGACAAGGGACTCATTGGTGTAGGATATGCAATAAAAGAAAAATGTAAGCACATGTGAGGAGCTAGGTTGTAGATGATATCCTCTTTAGATGAAACACCATTTGGTACAGTATACACATTAAATCGATGTCATTATATGGTGTTGAGCCTCATTAACTATAATCAATAAACTTTAGAAACAAGAGGTAAAATTGTCAGTGGCTCTGCTTGTCATCACTCCCAGTGATTCACTTTAGAAATGTGTGTTTCCCATCCTCACAACTCTAGTCCTTTCAGATCTGGAAGTCTAGGTTCCCCATGAGGGTGTATTTCAACCAGGGTCCACAGTCAGAGTCCTATTAAAATTTATGCTAGGACTGCCATGTGACATCAGTTTCTTAATGCTAAGAAAGGAGTGAATATCCTGGCAAAGTTAATTTATTTGATCATTGGAAGAAGGCAGTCACAGTTATGATGGTAAATGATAGTTTAAAGAAAAAATATGTTTGACACCAAGGTGATCCATTGGGTCATATGTTGGCTATCTCCACAACTTTTTAAAGTAACTTTATTGAGATATAATGACCATACTATTCACCCATTTAGGCTATAATTCAATGGTTTTGGTGTATTACATCATTTTTTTCATTGTAACTATGTGTGCATTTTCAGTCACTCAGTCATGTTTGATTCTTTTCAACCCTGCCTACAGTAGCCAGCCAGGTTGCTCTGTTTCTGGGATTTTCCAGGCATGAATACCAGAGTGAGTTGTCATTTCCTTATCCAGAGGATATTCCTGACCCAGACATTGAACCTGCATCTCCTGCATTTTCAGGCAGATTCTTGAGCCATCTGGGAAGCCTAATTGTAATTCTACATACATATATGAATATATATAACTATATATACATATATATAATTATACATATATCAGTTCAGTTCTGTTCAGTTCAGTCACTCTGTTGTGTCCAACACTTTGTGCCCCCATGGACTGCAGCATGCCAGGCCTCCCTGTCCATCACCAAATTCCAGAGTTGTCCATGAGTCAGTGATGCCATCCAACCATCTCATCTTCAGTCATTCCCTTTTCCTACACCTTCAAACTTTATCGGCGTCAGGGTCTTTTCAAATGAGTCAGTTCTTTGCATCAGGTGGCCAAAGTATTGGAATTTCAGCTTCAACATCAGTCCTTCCAATGAAAAATCAAGACAGATTTCCTTAAGGATGAACTGGTTGGATCTCTTTGCAGTCCAGTGGACTATCAAGAGTCTTCTCCAACATTACAGTTCAAAAGCATCAATGCTTTGGCACTCAGCTTTCTTTATAGTCCAACTCTGACATCCATACATGACTACTGGAAAAACCATAGCCTTGATTAGACGGACTTTTGTTGGCTACTAATGTGTCTGTTTTTTAATACTCTGTCTAGTTTGGTCATAACTTTCCTTCCAAGGAGTAAGCATCTTTTAATTTCATGGCTGCTGTCACCATCTGCAGTGATTTTGGAGCCCCCCAAAAATAGTCTGTCACTGTTTTCATCGTTTTACCATCTATTTGCCATGAAGTAATGGGAATGGATACCATGATCTTAGTTTTCTGAATGTTGAGCTTTAAACCAACTTTTTCACTCTACTCTTTCACTTCCTTAAGAGACTCTTTAGTTATTCTTCATTTTCTGCCATAAGGGTGGTGTCAGCTGCATATCTGAGGTGACTGATATTTCTCCAGCTTGTGCTTGATTCCAGCTTGTGCTTTTCCAGCCCAGCATTTCTCATGATGTATTCTGCATATAAGTTAAATAAGCAGGGTGACAATATACAGACTTGACGTACTCCTTTTCCTATTTGGAACAAGTCCATTGTTCCATGTCCAGTTCTAACTGTTGCTTCCTGACTTGCATGCAGATTTCTCAAGAGGCAGGTCAAGTGGTCTGGTATTCCCATCTCTTTCAGAATTTTCCACAATTTGTGGTGATCCACACAATCAAAGGCTTTAGCATATGATTATACATACATCTATAGTTATATATTTGTATTCACTATATATATATATATAATTTATCATTTTAGATTAGATTCAGTGTCATTCACAATGTTCTGTCCGCTCACCACTCTCTATTTCGAAAACTTCTGTATTTCCACCCCCAAATTCTGTTAAGCCATTGTGCAAATTTCCACTCCTACCCGCCCCCACATACTCGCTCTCCATATCTAGTCTCCTTTCTATCTCTATGAACTTGCCTAAATATTTCATATAATTGTAATCACACAATGTTTGTCCCTTTTTGTCTAGTTTATTTTAGTTAGTGTAATGTTTTCAAGGTCCATCCATGTTGCAGTATCCCTTTTAATGTCTTAGTGATGTTCAAAAAATATATGGTATATACATTTTGATTATTCCTTAATCAATTAAAAAATACTTGGATTGTTTTCACCTTTTGGCTATTGTGAATAATGCTGCAATGAACACTGGCCCTTAAATATCTGTTTGTGTCCCTGCTTTCAGTTTTTTTCAGTATTTACAGAAAGAGTAGGCTATATAGAAATTTTCTGTATAGCTATCTTGTTGAGTTTATTACCCCACCAGGTAATATCTCTTAACTGTTAGAAGTGGTAGTTGAACTTAAAAGACCTCTAGAAATATGGTAAAGTATCTGCCTGCCAATGCAGGAGACCCAGAGTTCAATCGCTGGGTCAGGAAGATTCTGTAGAGTAGGAAATAACAGAAACCCTCTCCAGTATTCTTGCCTGGAAAATCCCATGGACAGAGGAGCCTGGTGGGCTACCATCTGTGGGTTCTCACACACGACTGAACAACCGAGCACACGTGCACAGAAATGTGGTAGGGTAGGAACACCTTGAGTAGCGATTATGGCCCTAAGGCTAGCTAAAGTCAAAGGGTAAAAGCTTGTATTAGACTCAGTAGCATATTTTTTTTTACCTCAGGAAAAGAGACCTGAAGGATATGTTTCCAGATGGAGTAACTTTTCACAGGAAGCCAGTGGATCTAAGTGGTGCAAAGAGTGGACTGTAGTAGAGGTTATGATGTACTACTGAAACCCCCTTTCAGAATGGGGACACATGTTACTCCAGATGCTGGGGGTGATAGCTACTGGTATCTCATAGAAATGTCCCTCCCCAGGAAATTGCCCTCAGTTTAAGGAAGCTGGCTCATATACTTTCACACTGCCTCAGTGGGAAGAAACTTGTATCCAGTGCAGTTAAAACAAGTCTCTAAAGTCCCAATACCTTTTCTCATGTTGGGGCATCTCTGAAGGGTTTCAGCAGCTCGAGAGCTCTTCTTGATACTAGCTGAGGCCACTTTTGCAACTGTATCATAATTTCTTTTTCTGCCTAGTTCTATTTTTCTTTTAATTTCTACATTAAAAGAACATTACTACATTAAAAGTACATTACATATTACTCCGTTTTTCTTTTATTTCTACAGATACTATTCATTTCATTGCCTGTTTTCCAGGTAACTTGATAAAAAAATAATTGGCTTTAAAAAACTGACAGAATATCAATAATCAAAGACTAAAAATGGTTGTTGGCTCATCCACAGTTTACTGGTCCTCATTTTCAGTGAAATTTCAGATATCTTGACATTTAAAATAAACAGTCTTTTCATAGTGATGCTTTTTTTAAAAAATATTCTGATACTACAAAGAATTCATTGTAATTTCTATATATGGAATATGATGGATAGTAAATGTTGTAAACAAAATGAGAGCAAAGCAACAACTGATTCTCTGAAGAAAAAAATAATAGTAATTTGTGTGTACAGAACATGTAAAAATAAAATGTATGACAGTAAATAGTACAGAGGACAGGCTCAGAGTAATCAAGGATATATAATTATAAAGTGCTCAAACTACACCTGACATGGTATGATTTTGTTTGAAGGCCAACTGATTAGGTAAGAAAATATATTTTATACCGGGGCAAACACTGAAAAATTAAAACAGGCATAAATAGTAGGTCAGTAGCATAGATAAAATATAATTATTTAAAATGTTCATTAATCTAGAAAAGGCATAAGTAGAGGAGATAAATACCTGTATACAACTAGAAAAATAGAAAACAGCTGGGAATATAATAGATTTTAATAATCACTTTAAATATAGGTAGTTAAAAGATGCCAAATAAATACAGGTAGTTAAAAAAAACTCCAATATTTTGGCCACCTGATGTGAAGAATTGACTCATTGGAAAAGACCCTGATGCTGGGAAAGATTGAAGGCAGGATGAGAAGGGGACGACAGAGGATGAGATGGTTGCTTGGCATCACCAACTCAATAGACATGAGTTTGAGCAAGTTCTGGGAGTTGGTGATGGATAGGGAAACCTGGTGTGCTATAGTCCATGGGTCGCAGAGAGTCATACACGACCGAGCCACTGAACTGAGAATTTGACAGATAATAAATATTGATAGGTTGAATTAGGAATAAGCCATCTACAAGAAACAGACCTAAATATCTTGTCATGGTGATGTTAAAGGGACAAGAAAGGTATATTAATGTCTGATAGACTAAATTCAAAAGAAATGTTCCCAGGAATAAAGAGAGACATTACAGAGTGATGAAAGCACCAATTCTTCAAGAAGACATGACAGTTTTATGTGTGTGTATATCTAACAACAGAGATATAAATTATATAAAGCAAAAACTGATAGAACTGCAAAGAGAAATCGAGAAATCCACAATGATAGCTAGAGATTACAACACTCTATTTATAATTGATATAACTGGCTGCTAGACAATCAGTAAGAATTTATAAGAATTGAATAACTCTATTGAATGAAACAGTTGACATTTATGAAACACTTACCTAATATCAGCAGAATAATTATTTTCAAGTGTGTGTGGAACTTGACTAAGGCACAGCATAGTCTTGAATATATAACAAATTATGCAAACAAAAAGAATAGTACACTAAATGGTAATTTTATGACCACTATAGAATTAATCTTTAATAAGAGGGTTATTTGGAATTTCTCAAATATTTGTAAATTAACCAGTACACTTTTAAATACCTATGAATTAAACAGCAAGTTTGAACAGATATTAAGGAAACAGAATTTGAACTAATCAAAGATGAAAATTGAACATATAAAGTATTAGTGTAATCCAACTTAATGCTTAGAGTGGAATTTATATCATTCAACTTTTATTTTAAACAAAAGTATAAAGGAGTCATTTAAGACTTTGCCAATAAATAAATATGTAAATAAGCAAATGAAATTCAAAGTAAGCAGGGGAAACCATAAAGAATAAAGCAAAAATCAATGATATAGAAAGCAAAGAAAATAAACTCAAATGTAGCAAAAAGCTGATTCTTATAAAGTCAAATAAATTTTATAGAAGAGAAAATTAAAACTTGGAAGGGTTAATTCATTCACCCCAAATCATATAATAGCAAGAAAAGGGTCCAAATCTACATCTTTTTAAATCTAAAAACTCCTAACCACTACTTTGAGAAATCATATATTTTGCCTTGGTTCATTTAAATGAAATAAGATGCCAATGATTCCTCCATCTACTGTGCATATAGATATTCCAGTCCCATCTAACCAAAGAAGCACTGCAAAGATATATTCCTCTGAGAAATCAGAGATGCCATCTTAAATGCTGTTACTGTGGCAAAATGTTGTTAATTAAGACAATCAATCCAAGGTTCAGCATTAATTACACAGGGCTGAATAATAGTCTCCAAAGTTTGGATGTTATACAATACTTAATACAAAAATACATGTGAAAACACATGTAACTCAGAGCATTATTTTTTTTAATCTATGAGTGAATGAAAAACATTTGATCCTTTTAATTTTTCTGAGACTTCTTTCATGAAAAGTTAGAAGAGCTGGCAGTTTCAGATCTTTATCATAAGGACAGAGAGTTCTCAATGTCTCCGTTTGCAGTTTCTAAAAGTTCAAACTTTATGTGCTAAGTCATCATTAATTATTTGTTTATATCTACAGCTGAAGCCTAGCTTCACAAGGTGCTAGAATTTGTGTTTTGCTATGCTGCAGTTTACTGTACAAAATGATTACTACAATTGCATTTTATGCCTGTGAGAGACTCTCCTAAAAGTGCTGTCTTATATATCCTGTGATAATATTTGCATGGTGAATGTTAAAAGCCATAACGGGTTTTAGAGGAAAGGGCAGATTCATGACTGAGTCTGGCCTCAAAAATAATCTTTCTGTGCATATCTTCATGAACTTTGTAATGCTAGATAAACATTCCTTGACTTCAGGCTCATATTTGTATTTTCTGTTTCACACCTAATATAGGATAAGCTACTGTATCTTTTAGGTGATTTCCATAGAAAGGGATAAGAAAACTCAACTGACTTAAAATGGGAACTTACTTGTTCACCTTAGTAAGAACACTGAAATAGAAATAGCTTCAGGTAGAATTTGAATGTGAAATCCTAATATCATCAGAGCTCTGTCTTTTTCCATTGTTTCTCTCTAATTATCTACTGTAAGATGGTTTTATTTATAGCTCTACATAGTACTTGCCAGTAACATGTTGCTACATCATCTAGGCCTTAGATCAGGGACAGTAAAAACAAGAGTATGTATTTTGTTGTTGTTGTTCAGTCTCTAAGTTGTGTCTGACTCTTTGTTACCCCATGGGTTATAGCATGCCAGGGTCCTCTATCTTCCACTACCATGGACTGCAGCATACAAGTCTTGCCTGTCCTTCACTGTCTCCTGGAGTTTGCTCAGATTCGTGTCCATTGTGATGCTTTCTAACTATCTCATTCTGTGCCCTCCTCCCTCCTTTTTCCTGCAATCATTCCCAGCATCAAGGTCTTTTCCAATAAGTTGGCTCTTCATGTCAGGTGGTCAAAGTATTGGAGCTTCAGCTTCAGCAATAATCCTTCCAATACATATTCAGGATTGATTTCCTTTAGGATTGACTGGCTTGATATTCTTGCACTCAAAGGGACTCTCAAAGTCTTCTCCAGCACAATTTGAAAGCATCAGTTCTTTAGCACTCAGCCTTCTTTATGGTCCAACTTTCATGACTACTGGAAAAAACCATAGCTTTGACTATGCATACCTCTGTTGGCCATGTGATGTCTCTGCTTTTTAATATTCTGTCTAGGTTTGTCGTAGCTTTCCTTTCAAGGAGCAAGCATCTTTTAATTTCATGGCTATGGTCACCATCTGCAGTGATTTTGAGGCCAAGAAAATAAAATCTGACACTGCTTCCAGTTTTCCCTTTCTATTTGCCATGAAGTGATGGAAGCTGATGCCATGATCTTAAATTTTTTAACTGTTGAGTTTCAGACCAGCTTTTTCACTCTCCTTTTTCACTTTTATCAAGTTCTTTAGTTCCTCTTCACTTTCTGCCTTTAGAGGGGTATCATCTGCATATCTGAGGTCGTTGATGTTTCTCCCAGCAATCTTGATTCCAAGTTGTGATCCATCCAGCCTAGTATTTCACATGAAGTATTCTGCACAGAAATTAAATAAGCAGAATCACACTATACTACCTTGTTGTACTCATTTCCCAATTTTGAACTAGTTAGTTGTTCCATGTCCCGTTCTAATGGTTGCTTCTTGGCCTGTTTTTCAGGATACAGATAAGGTGCTCTGGCATTCCCATCTCTTTAAGAATTTCCCACATTTTATTGTGATCCATACAATCAAAGGCTTTTGCATAGTCATTGAAGCAAAAGTAGTTTTTTGGGGGGAACTTTCTTGCTTTCTCCATAATCCAACCAGTGTTGACAGTCTGATTTCTGCTTCATCTGCCTCTTCAAAATCCTGCTTGTACATCTGGAATTTCTTGATTCACATACTACTGAAGCCTAGCTTAAAGGATCTTTGAGCATAACTTTGATAGCCTGTGAAATGAGTGCAATTGTATGGTAGTTTGAACATTCTTTGGATTTACCCTTTTTGGGGGGGACTGGAATGAAAATCAACCTTTTCCAGTATGTGTTTTAGTCAGTGTCTACGTATGTGTAATTAATGTAACTTAAACCAGTTAGGGTCATAGGCTTATCTCAGAACCAATGTGTATAGACAGGGGTTGGAATTATATTGTTTAGTTTTGTCTGGGCTCCGTTTTATATACTAAACCCAGTGTTATCTGAGTCACATGAGATGAAAGTGAAGAAAGGATTTTTTTTTGCATAAAGGAAATTTGAAAGTCCTAAAAGAAGAGAAAGGAGACACAAATAATAACCATAATTATAACTACACATAGGAAAAAGATAGCAGGATGATTTGGGAAAATTCTTTTCCTTTTTTTATTTCAAATCCAACAGCACAACTTTTTACATGAAGCAATCCTCACAGTGGCATATTTCAGAAGACCTGCCACTTAGCACTGCTGTCCTGATTACTCTGGGTGGATGTTGTGATGTGAACAGTTCTTGAAACTACTTTGTGTTTGCTAACAGGAATTAGAGAAGCCTTGCTTTCCTGATACATGTCTTAAGAATTAAGTATGTTTTAGAGATTACTGCAGGTTTTTTTGCTTAGAGGGGTTATTTAAGACAGGAGAGCTTCCACTCAGTGGTAACTGAAAGAGTGTTTGAACTTTAGACATGTGGTGCTTGAATTGCAGGAAGAGTTGAAGGATTTATCAGGAAGACTGGCTGGACATTGGGCATCTCAACCCAAATTCAACATTTCTTTTCAAGAAACCAGTGTCTTAAATCAATAATTCTGCCAATCCATATCTACAATTTCCCCATAGTTATCTTCCAACACTCATATGGGCAATGTTGAATTTAATGTGACCTGTGACATGGATATTTTTTCTATTCTTACTTATCCTCCTTAAACAATTATAATTGCTCCCTCAGGGAATCATTCAGTATATTCTTCAACAATTCACCCCTAAAAATGATAGACTATTTTCAAGCTCAAGTCTAATACAATAAAACACAATATAATGTGTAGTCAAAAAGTCTTGCTGAGTATTGAAATAGATTGTTTAATGGAAAGCTGTAACCCTAGTTTTCAATTTCTCATTGCTTTACTATCTTTAGAAATTCAAATTTCTATGAAACTTCCCTAAATGCAACTTCCCTCCTGTTTTTACCTTTAGTTTTACAAGTTAACAAAATCAAATCAATTATAACAAAGACTTCTAAGGCCACTGGCTTTAATTTTTTCACATTTTAATTGTGTGTATGGGTTTACTTGGTCATTGTCAGTCTACATACACCAAATGGTTCCCTTCCTAGTGCTGATGAAGAGGGTGAAATTTTATCACTGAAATTTTAATACTTTGATCTTTTAACATTTCATCTTTTAACAGCAAATATAAATATTTTGGAAATAGTTGACAATTTGAGTTGTCGATTCTATACAACTGTCTCATGTCAATGTGTTACATCCTATTCCTAATATCTGGTAAAAGTGGCTGAGGCAATGCCCCACAAGAAAGACAAGAGAAATCAAAAGTATGAAATGACTTCACCATATGTATGGAAATTCTCTCAATTTTTTAATTGCACATCTTGAATTAGATAGTGAAATGTGTTTATATTTTGGCACTGTCTAACTGTGTTTGAGATTCTAATATAGTTTCTGCAAACCTGGCACATTATGTATCTTAGAACCAAAATAAAATCCCTAATTTTGTTGCAAGGTGAGGATGAAGTATGGTGGAGATTGTGATGTGTGTGTGTGTTAGTCACCCAGTCGTGTTTGACTCTTTGCCTCACCATGGACTGTAGCCACCAGGCTCCTCTGTTCATGAAATTCTGCAGGGAAGAATACTTGTGTGTTGGAATGCCCTCCTCCAGGGGATCTTCCTGACTCAGGGATTAAACCCAGGTCTCCTGCATTGCAGGCAGATTCTTTACCATCTGAGCCACCACAGAAGCCTGGAAATTATGATATGAGGTTAAATAATTAAAATTTTCCTTTACCCATGACCCCAGGATTTGAAAACAAAATAAATTAGTGACTTGAAAATGTATCAGTAGATTATAGAGATATTTCACTTGCCAATTTTTTTTTTGCTATAATATCTCCACGTTACTTATAGGTAACGTGGAGATATTATAGCCCAAAAAATCAAATTTAGAAAAATCATCTGTTTTTTCACTTTCTTAAAGAAAATTCAGTAAAACTGCAAAGTTCCTGTTTCCCAAGGTATTGAAAACTTTTATAAGTTTAGGGGTGTTAACCTTATCTTTCCTTTCCTAAAAGTCATACAAAATCCAAGAGAATCCATTAACAGGAAAGACATCTCATGCTTAGGTTTTAGAGTCAATCTCAGTGTCTTAAATTAGATGATGCAAGAAAAGGAAGTTCTGCTCTTGGACAAGCAACCATAGACCACATCTTGAAGGATTAGGAGAGCACTGTCCTTGTTATATTGAGTATGATTTAGAATATATTTTGCTACAGAAATATTGTATTATAATACTGTAATAGCTGGTTTAATTTGGAATCTTTCTAAAATATGAAATAATCTCATTCTTGTTTTACTTCCATTTGATATGCAATCTCAGACTTCCCTGGTGGCTCAGACAGTAAAGCGTCTGGTTGCAATACAGGAGAACCGGCTTCAATCCCTGGGTTGGGAAGATCTCCTGGAGAAGGAAATGGCAACCCACTCCAGTATTCTTGCCTGGAAAATCCCATGGATGGAGGAGCCTGGTAGACTATAGTCCATGGGGTCCCAAAGAGTTGGGCACCATTGAGTGACTTCACTTTCACTTTCTTTTCAGAATTGGACTGAATTACATAAGCATATTTCTTCCAAATAAATTAAAAAGTTTATCAGTATGTATTAATCAATTCTGAAGGACAAAAATATGTTTAACAGACTGATACTGAGGTATAGGTTCAGTAAATATGTTTAATTGTTATATAATTTTGAATACCTAAGATTATTCAGTATCTGCTAAATATATCAAGCTGGATTTAGAAAAGTCAGAGGAACCAGAGACCAAATTGCCAACATCTGTTGGATCATAGAAAAAGCAAGAAAGTTCCAGAAAAAAAATCTGCTTTATTGACCATGCCAAAGCCTTTGTCTGTGTGGATAACAACAAACTGTGGAAATTCTTAAAGAAATAGGAATACCAGACTACCTTATTTAACTCCTAAGAAATCTGTATGCAAGTCAAGAAGCAAGAGTTAGAACCAGACATGGAACAACGGACTGGGTCCAAATAGGGAAAGGAGTATGTCAAGGCTGTATATTGTCACTATGCAGAGTATATCATACAAAATGCCGGGCTGGATAAAACACAAGCTGGAATCAAGATTTCTGGGAGAAATATCAAAAACCTCAGACATGCAGATGACACCATCCTTATGGCAGAAAGTGAAGAGGAACTAAAGAGCCTCTTGATGAAAGTGAAAGGGAGAGGAGGAAAGCTGGCTTAATACTCAACGTTTAAAAAACTAAGATCATGGCATCCAGTCCCATCAGTTCATGGCAAATAGATGGGAAAACAATGGAAACGGTGACAGACTTTGTTTTCTTGGACTCTCAAATCATTGCAGCCATGAAATTAAAAGACACTTGTTCCTTGGAAGAAAATCTATGACCAGCCTAGACAGCATATTAAAAAGCAGAGACATTGCCGAAAAAAGGTTCATCTAGTCAAAGCTATCATTTTTCCAGTGATCATGTATGGATATGAGAGTTGGACCATAAAGAAAGCTGAGCACTGAAGAACTGATGCTTTTGAACTGTGGTGTTGGAGAAGACTCTTGAGAGTCCCTTGGACAGCAAGGAGATCCAACCAGTCCATCCTAAAGGAAATCAGTCCTGACTATTCATTGGAAGGACTGATTCTGAAGCTGAAGCTCCAGTACTTTGGCTAGCTGATGCAAAGAACTGACTCACTGGAAAAGGCCCTGATGTTGGGAAAGATTGAAGGCAGGAGCAGAAGGGGATGACAGAGGATGAGATGATTGGATGGCATCACTGACCAAAGGACATGAGTTTCAGCAAGCTGCAGGAGTTGGTGATGGCCAGGAAAGCCTGGTGTGCTGCAGTCCATGGGGTTGCAAAGGTTTGGACATGACTGAATGACTGAACTGAACTGAATTGATAAATATACCACAAATCATAAATAGGAGATTAATATTATATGTTATTGCTCCATTGTATTTGTTGTTAGTGCATGCATTTTTAATACCATAGACATTTATTTTCAGATTAATCACATTATTTACTGACAGGAGAATGATTTATTCTTATTTATAAAAAAAAAAGTGTGTTAACCAAATTTAGCATTTTCTTTTTAGTTTGCTCTAAGAAAATCTTTTCTGTATTAGACTTTTTTGTTGTTTATATTCTATAGGAAATTGTCACTTTTTTGAAGATAATCTGTAATGCTCAAAATGTTCCCTAATAATTGTTTATTCAAAATTATAGAAAAGTATCAATTATTCCAAACTGAGCCCAACAGTATCTAAGTATCTAGTCATCTCTTCTTTCCACAGAAAGCATATTTATTAAATCTTAAAGCATTCAGAGCAAAAGAAAGCTATTCCTGAGCACATTTTGGCAGCAAAGTATGCAATTTACTTAAACATTAAGAATATTCTAGTATTAGGTCTCTTGAGTGATTTCATGCTATCATTAGCTAAGAAGTCTGCCGGCAGGACCACTGTCACCATGCCCAATAAAACAGAAAAATAGAAAATGTCATACACTTCTACTGTACATCTAAGTCTCTTCTTATGTTTACTTTTGTTTCTTTTTCTGGATTTCCTTGTAATTATATTTTTTGAGTCCCTTGTCATTTATCTTCTGTCCCTTTTGCCTTTTCTTTGTTCTAAAAAATGTGAATATTTGAAATATTTTCCCCTCAAATATTTGATTTTAAGTTGTATACTCACTTCTTGATCAAGTTTCACATTTAAATTATCTTTACAATATCTTTTAAACTGCACATTAAAAATATACATTGTTTTTCCTTAACGTTTTTCATTTCTCAAAAACCTCCATATTATCAAACTTTCAGGCTTTTAGCATACTTGTTCTTTTAAACACATAGTGCAAAAAATTATCTCCTACAGAAAATGTTGCATGTATTGCTACATTTTTCCTTGTGAATAGCTTAAAAGGTTTTGATATATATTTTAAAATTCCAGAATTAAATTTGGGTCAATTTACAACTCAGTTTAGCTTAAAACTGATATAATGTGTATGCTTGGAAATTTGCTGGACAAAACAAAATTGGTACTTTATTGTTTCTAGTTGTATTCCTATAAATATGACTGGTTTGAATATATTTCTATCATTTTATGTGCAGAGAGGATAACCAAGAACATCTGCAGTTGTATGAGAGAAGTTAAAAAGCAGGGTCAGGGTGCTTAACTGCACAATTATGAATTATACTTAAAACGAGACTAATTCTGAGTTCATTTCTGTTCCACAAATGTCATAATTTATTAAAAATAATTTACTTATATTAATATGACATTGTGTTCTACAAAAATTTGTATGTGTTCCAACATCGTGATTTTACTTGTCAATTTCAAATGATCTACCTCAGCCACATATTTACATTTTCCTTTTTCCCAGTCATGTTGATGAAAGATAATAGATTCTATTTATTTTATGAGTCTTCCCAGGTGGTTCAGTGGTAAGAATCTGCCTGCAATTGATCTGCCTGAAGAAGATGCAAAATTCATGGGTTCAGGAAGATCCCCTGGAAGAAGAAATGGCAACCCATTCCATTTTTCTTGCTTGAAAAATTCCAAGGACAGAGGAGCCTGGCAGGCTACGGTGCATTTGGTCACAAAGAGTCAGATATAGCTGAGTACACACACATATGCATTTATTTTATATTTTAAAATAGAACAAAACCTAAAGGATTTGCAGTGGTGCATATCAATTTCCAGTTCTTTTGTTATTAAGGCATGAACTTACTCAGCAGGGACTCTGCTATGTAAAACATAGAAGATGCAGTGGCTCAGGCCCTGTGCCACCTAGCGAGGCCCAAATAGATATGAGAGGATTCTTCCCTCCACTCCATGGCTCAGCTGCAAACTCTGTGCTTTGGCTGATCAGTCTTCCCCAGTGGTCACCAGGACTGGAGAACACAACTGGGAAATGCAGAGACTTGGTGCTCTCACTATGGGACAATATTGACCACTGGAAGCTGGGAGATGACAAGGGTCTGGCTCTCACTTACTGTGAAGACGCTTCTGAGTTATAGTGATCCCTCACCAGGCTGTGCATTCTCAGAGAGCCGTCTCTAACTTAGTAGTGTATGAAACAGAACTTCTTCCCTTTTTCCTTAACTCACTACCCATCTTCCCTCATCTCTTGTCACTTTGAGCCCATACTCCCAATAGATTGTAGAGTTTCCAGAATCTGTTTTTGAGATTTCTCAGGCTATGATTGTTGGTCACATCATAATTACTCCTTTCCATATTCCTCAGTATTTTTATTTATTTATTTGGATGTCAGCACCCAATATTTGCAAAATTACAACCCGGGTTATATCAAACTCTGACTACCCTAAACCTAAACTTCTGCCATTAAATATAAGTGGAAAAATGCATGAGACAAGCTTAATTTCTAACTTAAATTTTAAATTTATGCCTGTGAACCTAATTTGGGATCAAAAATCTTGTCTTTGCATCTGTTATATAGTCCAGATGTAGAATACAAATTTATGGCTACCAGGAGGTAAGGGGGATAGGGATAATCTAGAAGATTTGGATTAGACATACTAGTCTAATTTATACATAGGCACACTACTATGTATAAAATAGATAACTAATTAGGGACCTATATTGTAGTACAGGGAACTCTACTCAATACTCTCTACTTGCCTATATTGGAAAATAATTTTTTTAAAAGTGGATATATGTATATGTATAACAGACTCATTTTGCTATACACTTGAAACTAACACAGCATTATAGATCAACTATACTCCGATAAAGATTAGAAAAATAAAATGAGCCCCTCACATATATACTAAATCTCATCCTTCCTTATCTTCTTATTGACATTGTTCCAGCAAACCTCTTTGTTATTTCCTACATCATCATTATTTTCTCATAACTTTTCTGGATGTTTTCCATCAGTCTGAAAACATTATGTCTCATCTTAAAAAAAATGGACAGAAAACACTTATTTGATTCTTTTTACTCTCTGCATATGATCTTGTTTCTTTTAATGTAAACTTTGCCTCTATATCCTTTTTTTCCAGCTGGTCTTTAATGCATTCCAATCAGATTTACCCTCTATCATCCAACTGAAACTATTCTTGACTAGATCAGCAATAACAATAAAGTTGCTAAATGTAATAAGCAATCACATGTCATCATCATACTTTACTAAAAGAGCAGAAAAAGAAAAAAACTTAATTTTTTTTAAAACCTGGCTTTAAGGACACCAGACTTTCTTTGTTTTCATTCTGTCACAAGGATGGCTTCAGCTTAGTCTTTTATGAGTGTTTCTTCTCTCCACTCTTAACACTGAAATCATAAGTTAATAAGTCCACAAGGCTCAATCATTGACTCTTTTTTGTTTTTAACTACATTCATTTCTTTGACTATTTTATCTAGAGTCTATCTGGTTTTAGTTGCAATACATTCTGTATGATGAGTAATCTGCTATTTATAACTCCAGCCTAGTATTCTGTAACAGAAACTCCCTATTTGTTGATAACTTTATTATCATCTCCTGTTGGCCATGTGATAGAGATCTCTAAATACGACCAAAACTAAACTCTTGTTTTTCTTGAAAGCAGTGCCATCCATATTCATAATCATTAATGACAACTCCATAATTTCAGTTGGTTAGTTCAGAATTGCAGTTATTCTCTTTTTTTTCAAAACTCATATGAAGTGAATTAAATGGCCTTATTTTTGTTTTTGCAGTAATATGTTCTTTTAAATAGTGAACCATTCCTTCTAGGGAAAACACAGATTTAAGTTCCTATAAGCCTCTGGTCATAACATTTTTGCCCACTGATCAACAGATTACATGATTTTATGTGTGTTTCTATTTAAAGATACCTTATTTAATATATATTCATTAATATATTATCTTATTTAATATCGACTCATTAACATTGAAATTGGGCCAATAGCACAAAAACTCATGCCTGACCATCATTTATCTAATTCTCCTATTTTCTCCAAAAAGTACATCTCAGCCTTTTTGCACTTTAGGAACTCTAGATAGCCTTCAGAGCTACACTTGGTGGCCAATTTGAGAGCAAGATAACAAGCAAGATGCTCAAAAATGTGATAACTGTGGCACTAAAAAGATGGTGAAAACAAGATGTGTTTATAGTGTGATAATTGAAACAAGAAAGCAGAGCATTGCCTAATTTCACCTTAGATAGAAACATGCACGTTGGGCAACTCTAACTTTGTGCAGCTCTGAGTAGGTCCACAAATGATGGAAAAAGTACCCTTTGCATTATTTGAATTCTGCAAACAAATTTTAGTTGGTATGGAATTTTGTAAATATGGAATCTATGAATAGTGAGATAGATCATATTTTTTTTTCCAGAGATCATCATTTTATTTTTTATTTTTTTTAATTTTTAATTTTTATTTTTTCATCTCAGGTGTACATGAGTTCCCAGTCTTGAACCCCCCCCCCCNCAAAACAGTTTGGTACTGGCACAAAGACAGAAATATAGATCAATGGAACAAAATAGAAAGCCCAGAGATAAATCCACTCACCTATGGACACCTTATCTTTGACAAAGGAGGTAAGAATATACAATGGAGTAAAGACAACCTCTTTAACAAGTGGTGCTGGGAAAACTAGATCATATTTTTAAATGGCACTTTCCAAAAAAAACTAGAATGTGAGCATTTATCACCAGGTCAAATTATGATACTATTCCTCCAGTATTATTCAAATAGACTCCTTTAATGTTCTCCATGCTTCTGTCCTTGCCTATACTGTCTACTCTGAATATTGCCCATACATAATATGTTAGTAAGAAAGAAAGAAAGAGAGGAGGGAGGGAAGTGTGGGAAGAAAAGGAGAAGGAAGGGAGGAGGGAGGAAAGGAAGGAGGAAGAAAGAAAAAGAAAGAAATAAAATGAAAAACAGGAAAAGGAAGAACCATTGCTAGTTATTATGGTAGAGCCCTCCAATTCTAGAGATGTTGAAACTTGGGGAAAGTGTGTTTCTTAGAACTGAGGAAATCCTGTATATTTTCTTTACTTTAATACAAAAGCTTAAATACAACAAAATCTAAAGGATTAAAATGCATTTAATTTTTTCTATTGAGTTACAAGTGTAAAATTCACTTTGATTATCATGATCTAAGAAAGCATGTGTTTTCCCATGATATTACCATATGATGCTTACAATTATTTCAAATGTTCTAATTACTAATGGAGTCTCTGACTTACCTTATGTTTTTACCAGAGTGTAGAATTTAAATATTTCTGTTGTTTCTATGAAAATACTTTTTTTCTCATAAGTATGTTTTGAAACTACTGTTTGTACCTGTGTCTTACTCGTGTNAAATGCATTTAATTTTTTCTATTGAGTTACAAGTGTAAAATTCACTTTGATTATCATGATCTAAGAAAGCATGTGTTTTCCCATGATATTACCATATGATGCTTACAATTATTTCAAATGTTCTAATTACTAATGGAGTCTCTGACTTACCTTATGTTTTTACCAGAGTGTAGAATTTAAATATTTCTGTTGTTTCTATGAAAATACTTTTTTTCTCATAAGTATGTTTTGAAACTACTGTTTGTACCTGTGTCTTACTCGTGTTCTTTATCTATCTGACTTGAGGGTTCTGTATCTTTTTTTTTGTCTTTATTCTCTTTACAGAAAGAATTGTAGGCATATAAAATATTATCTTTTTTTTAATTCTGTAGATATATTTTTATTTTTTATTTATTTTTTTAATTTAAATTTTTATTTTTTAGTTTGTTTTGCTTTACAATACTGTATTCATTTTGCTATACATTGACATGAATCAGCCATGAGTGTTTTAAGCCATATTTGAGAGAAATTACTTTCTACTTAAAATAGGATTCAGTAATGTTATCACCAAAACAAAGATTCTGTTTAATACCTGTTTGCTAGCAGTAGCTTCTGGATTACATGCTGTCAGGAGTTCTTGGCCAAGTATTATATGTACTGTACAATTAGTCCTTACTCCTAAGGCAATCTGAATTATGACAGAACTCATGTATATAATCCATATGTAATCACTTAGTGAAACAAGTTAGACTTCATTTTTAGTGCTGGTTTATGTAAAATATTATTTCCAATAGCATCCCATAATCTCTATGAGGTTTTAACTGTTATTAACTCCAAATTACCAATTTTAATGAAAGCAAATTAGTCTTCAGAGCTTAACATAGAAAGTCCCAATAAATGGGTTTTAACTAAATGTATGAGGCAGAGGGCAAATTTTAGTAGCAATAAATCAATTGATAGAAATATAACCTCAAGTCAATTAAGTCAAATAGTAACCTACTTAAATTTCCATAGAGGTTAATAGACTTCTTGTCTAGAAATTATCTCTTTTAGAAATAAAACTAATTTTATATGACAGAAGCAGAATCTAAGCTGCCTGAACTTACTCACTTTCTTTTCTCTCATTTTCTCTTCCCCTTCCCCTCTCCTTTCCTCCCTTGTGAACTTGCCTCTTTTATAAGTTCCTTTTTTCTTTTTAAATATTTTTATACTGATTAGACACATGTGCTCTAGAACCAGAGAGCTTTAGTTACATTCTAGAGTAAACATTTAACATTTGATCTTGGCCAGACTGTGAATTTTCTTGTTTCTCAGTTTTCTAACATGTTATTTAATGGTGATCTCTTTCTCAAGAGTTTGTTAGCATTTTCAGCATTAACACAAATAAAGAGCAAAACAAAAATCTTGGCACATAGTAACTGCCCAGTTAATGGTAACTAAACATTTCACCAAAGCAGATATCTTTATGCAATTTATCATTTGCATGTAAATTATGTTTAAAAATATAATAATTTTATATATTAAATGGCTCATGCTACTTACTTAGTCTTTTGCTTAATTTTTCATAATTTTGTATTTTAACAGTGATGCTGAAAATATTAAGTAGTGAAAGTAATAAAATTTCTAGAGTAGAAAATAGCAACTCATTCCATAATTCTTGCCTGGAAAATTCCATAGACAGAGAAACTTGGTGGGCTACAGACCATGGGGAAGCAAAGAGTCAGACATGACTGACAGACTGAGTGCAAAAAAATGTCCTAGTTGTATCAATCTATTACATATGCTAATAATAACACTAAGTGTTAAGTATTTGCAATATGAGAGAAACCGTAGAAAATGCTTTAAGTGGATTTTCTAATTAAATCTTAACAAAAATATGGTGAAGTCAATATTAAACACACTGCTTGAGGATATATAGGTATTCTGCAAACTTTTTTTTGAAATGATTTTAATTATTTTCTTATCTTCAAATATAT
>SJYA01002346.1:326301-370991 GCA_006410615.1 Neotragus moschatus | reverse complement strand
TCCATCACCTCCACTAGCTTTGTTCATAATGCTACTTTCTAAGGCCCACTTAACTTCACATTTCAGGATGTCTGGCTCTAAGTGAGTGATCACACCATCATGATTATCTTGGTCTTGAAGACCTTTTTTGTACAATTCTTCTGTGTATTCTTGCCACGTCTTCTTAATATCTTCTGCTTCTGTTAGGTCCCTACCATTTCTGTCCTTTATCAAGCCCATCTTTGCATGAAATGTTCCCTTAGTATCTCTCATTTTCTTGAAGCAATCTCTAGTCTTTCCCATTCTGTTGTTTTCCTCTATTTCTTTGCATTGATCACTGAGGAAGGCTTTCTTATCTCTTCTTGCTATTCTTTGGAACTCTGCATTCAGATGCTTATATCTTTCCTTTTCTCCTGCTTTTCTCTTCTCTTCTTTTCACAGCTATTCATAAGGCCTCCCCAGACAGTCATCTTGCTTTTTTGTATTTCTTTTCCTTGGCTATGGTCTTGATCCCTGTCTCCTGTCCAGTGTCACAAACCTCCATCCATAGTTCATCAGGGATTCTATCTATCTGATCTAGTCCCTTAAATCTACTTCTCAGTTCCACTGTATAATCATAGGGATTTTATTTAGGTCATACCTGAATGGTCAAGTTGTTTTCCCTACTTTCTTCAATTTAAGATGGAATTTGGCAATAAGGAGTTCGTGATCTGAGCCATAGTCAGCTCCAAATATTGTTTTTGCTGACTATATAGAGCTTCTCCATCTTTGGCTGCAAAGAATATAATCAATCGGATTTAGGTGTTGACCATCTGGTGATGTCCATGTGTAGAATCTTCCCTTGTGTTGTTGGAAGATGGTGTTTGCTATGACCATTGCGTTCTCTTGGCAAAACTCTACTATCCTTTGCCCTGCTTCATTATGTATTCCAAGGCCAAATTTGCCTGCTACTCCAGGTGTTTCTTGACTTCCTACTTTTACATTCCAGTCCCCTATAATGAAAAGGACATCTTTTGGAGTTGTTAATTCTAAAAGGTCTTGTAGGTCTTCATAAAACCATTCAACATCAGCTTCTTCAGCATTACTGGTTGAGGTACACACTTGGATTACTGTGATATAGTATGGTTTGCCTTGGAAATGAACAGAAATCATGCTGTCATTTTTGAGATTACATCCAAGTACTGCATTTTGGACTCTTTTGTTGACCATGATGTCTACTCCATTTCTTTTAAGGGATTCCTGCCCACAGTATTAGATATAATGGTCATCTGAGTTAAATTCCCCTATTCTAGTCCATTTTAGTTCGCTGATTCCTAGAATGTTGACTTTCACTCCTGCCATTTCCTGTTTGACCCCTTCCAATTTGATATCCAGTAGCATATTGGGCACCTACAGACCAGGGGAGTTCCTCTTTCAGTTTCCTATCATTTTACCTTTTCATACTGTTCATGGGGTTCTCAAGGCAAGAATACTGAAGTGGTTTGCCATTCCCTTCTCCAGTGGACCACATTCTGTCAGACCTCTCCACCATGACCCAACTGTCTGGTTGGCCCTAAATAGCATGGCTTAGTTTCATTGAGTTAGACAAGGTTGTGATCCATGTGATTAGATTAACTAGTTTTCTGTGATTATGGTTTCAGTATGTCTGCCCTCTGATGTCCTCTTGCAACACCTACCATCTTACTTGGGATTCTCTTACCTTGGACGTGGGGTATTTATCTCTTCAAGGCTGCTCCAGCAAAGCACAGCCTTTACTCCTTATCTTGGACAAGGGGTATCTCCTCACCACTGCCCCTCCTGACCTTGAATGTAGAGTAGCTCCTCTTGGCCCTCCTGTGCCCACGCATCCACCACTTTTTAGACATAGGATTGCTCCTCTCGGCTGCCGCTCCTAAATGTATAGAGCTTCTCAATCTTTGATGCAAAGAATATAATCAATCTGATTTCACTGTTGACCATCTGGTGATGTCCATGTGTAGTGTCTTCTCTTGTGTTGTTGGAAGATGGTGTTTGCTATGACCAGTGCATTCTCTTGGCAGAACTCTATTATCCTTTGCCCTGCTTCTTTCTGTACTCCAAGGACAAATTTTCCTGTTACTCCAGGTGTTTGTTGACTTCCTACTTTTGCATTCCAGTCCCCTATAATGAAAAGGACATTTTGTGGGGCTGTTAATTCTAGAAGGTCCTGTAGGTCTTCATAGAACCGTTCAACTTCAACTTCTTCAGCATTACTGGTCGGGATATAGACTTGGATTACTGTGATATTGAATGTTTTGCCTTGGAAACAGAGATCATTCTGTTGTTTTTGAGACTACATCCAAGTAGTGCATTTAGGATTCTTTTGTTGACTATGATGGATACTCCATTTCTTCTAAGTGATTCTTGCCCATAGTAGTTGATTTAGTGGTCATCTGAATTAAATTCACCCATTCCAGTCCATTTTAGTTTGCTGATTCCTAAAATTTCAATGTTCACACTTGCTATTTCCTGTTTGATCACTTCTAATTTGCCTTGATTCATGAACCTACCATTCCAGGTTCCTATGCAATATTGCTTTTTACAGCATTGGACCCTGCTTCCATCACCAGTCACATCTACAACTGGGTGGTGTTTTTGCCTTGTCTGTGTCTCTTCATTCTTTTTGGAATTATTTCTCCACTGATCTCCAGTAGCATATTGGGCACCTACCAACCTGAGGAGTTCCTCTTTCAGTATCCTCTTTTTGCCTTTTCATACTGTTCATGGAGTTCTCAAGGAAAGAATACTTTAGCAGTTTGCCATTCCCTTCTCCAGTGGACCACATTTTGTCAGAACTCTCCACCATGACCCGTCTATCTTGGGTGTCCCTACATGGTATGGCTCATAGTTTCATTGAGTTAGACAAGGCTGTGGTCCATGTGATTAGATTGGTAAGTTTTCTGTGATTGTGATTCTGAAATATCCTATGCCCAAAGTCAGAAACCCCAGTAAGACAGTGGGCACTGGAATGATTATGAGGGGATACCCAACGTCCAAGGGCAAAGGAGAAGTCCCATCAAGATGGTAGGAGGGGCGAATTCACATCTAGAATGAAGCCCCATTCCCACCAGAAATGCTCAAAGGGCTCAAACAAACCTTGTGCACACCAGGACCCAGGAACCCTACAGAGACTGACACAGAATTGTGAGCATCTCCTGTGGAGGTATGGGTCGGCAGTAGTCTGCTGCAGGGACAGTGGCCCTGGGTGTGGGTATTTTGTATGTTCTCTTGGAGGAGGTTGCCGTTGACCCCACCATGGAGCTGCCAGAACTTGCATAGGACTAGGAAATAGACTCTTGGAGGGCACAAAAGAACCTGTACACCAGGACCCAGGAGAAAGGAACAGTTACCCCACAGGAGACTTGCCTGTGAGTGTCTGGGAGCATTTGGCGAAGGTGTGGGGTTGGGAGCATGGACTGTAGCAGTGCATCCATGATATCTTCTGAGGGAGGTCACCATTATCCTCATTACCTCCACTGTAGTTTGGCCCCAGGTAAATAGCAGGAGGGAACACAGGTCCACCTATCAACAGAAAATTGGATTAAAGATTTACTGAGCATGGCCCCGCCCATCAGAACAAGACCCAATTTCCCCCTCAGTCTATCCCATAAGGAAGCTTCCATAAGCCTCTTATCCTTTTCCATCAGAGGGCAGACAGACTGAAAACCACAATCACAGAAAACTAACCAATCAAAAGTTTAAGGGATATTTACAACATTATATATTTAATAAATGGTACAACTAGGTCCTTTGACTCCAAACACCATTAACTTCACTATGTAGCACAAGCTAAGATTACACTGTACTCATGTGGCAGCTTTCTATAGAACAATTTGCTTTATTCTTCTTGAGGTTATGTTTTCAGCAAGTAAAACACATAAATACAGAGATTAAAGAATTACAATAAAAACCAAGTCTGTGTTAAGCCCTTACAGGAATTTGTCATAAAATACACACACACAGACACACACGTGCATGCACACACACACACACACACACATACTTTTCAAATAAAAAGAGCCTAAACCTTGAACATCCCACTCCAGTACTCTTGCCTGGAAAATCCCATGGATGGAGGAGCCTGGTAGGCTGTAGTCCATGGGGTCGCAAAGTCGGGCACGACTGAGCGACTTCACTTCACTTTTCACTTTCATGCATTGGAGAAGGAAATGGCAACCCACTCCAGTGTTCTTGCCTGGAGAATCCCAGGGACGGAGGAGCCTGGTGGGCTGCCATCTTTGGGGTCGCACAGAGTTGGACACAACTGAAGCAACTTAGCAGCAGCAGCAAGTGTTGAACAAGTTTACAGTATTGTAGAAAAAGCCAAAAAAGTACACTGGAAATTTGTATGATTTGCACGCAGACTTATAAGAATGCAAAATACTAGCACCCAAAGAAGATCCACATGGATCAGATGGATTAAAGAAGGCATGGTGGAGGTGATAACATGCAGACTGGGAATGAGTAAGAAGTTGCTGAGTCAGTAGAAAGGAAGTGGGATGAGTCAAGGGTGCTCAGTTGTGTCCAAGTCTTTGCAACTCTTTGGACTGTAGTCTGCCAGGCACCTCTGTCAATGGGAATTTTCAGACAAGAATACTGGAATAGGTTGTCATTTCCTCCTCCAAGGGATCTTACTGACCCAAGGGTTTAACCTTTTTATGTCTCCTCCATTGGTAGGTGGGTTCTTTGCCACTAGCACCACCTGGGAAGCCATGGGTAGAAACAAACAAACAGAATACACATGTTGTAGGTCAAGGGTAGAAAACAGCAACAGCAACAACAAAACAAGTGTTCGAGATTAATGGAAGAAAAGATGTAGACTCATTGTCAGTGGGAGCAAAATCTTTTTTAAAAAAATTTTTATTGGAGTATAGTTGATTTGCAGTGTTGTATCAGTTTCAGGTGTATAGCAAAGTGAATCAGCTATATATTATATGTACATCGAGTCTTTTTAATATCCCTTACCCATATAAGCCATTAGAGATTATTGAGTAGAGTTCTCTGTGCTACACAGTAGGTCCTTATTAGTTATCTATTTTATATATAATAGTCTCTATATGTGACTTTGCAGCACATGGATGGGCCTAGAGATTGTCATACTGAGTAAAGAAAGTCAGAGAAAGACAAATATGATATTTCTGTGAACGGGAGGAAAAAAAAGGTACAAATGAAATTACAAAACAGATATAAAGTCATAGATAACAAACTTGAGGTTACGACGAACTAAGGGAGTGAGGTATACATTGAGAGTAATATCTTTTAAGCAGAGGAGGGACATGTCAGATATACACTTTCACTAAGACCAAGGAACTGAGGATTGACTACTGATAATTTAGAAGAAGTAATAATGCAAAGCTCTCCTACAGTAGGAGTAGTATTAAAGTAGACTATCATCTGGGCCTAAGATCTAGGTCTCATTAGCTAATTATAATAAAATTACATATATTGCACTGTTTTGTATATATTAATTCATAGTATTTATTCCTTATTACAACTCTGTGATTAGGCACTTTTAGTGCCTTTCCCTGGTGAGAAACTGAGTCACAGTGTTTAAGTAACTCACAGAGATGCCTCCAGTTTATGAGGGAGACACAGAAATTCTAACTCAGGAGGCTGGCTCCAAAGTCTATGCTCTCACCCCCTATGCTACTCTGCTTCTTAGATGCTTGGTAGCTTCCAGAGAAGAGGGTGGCTGTTCCACACTGGGAAAGTCACACCGCTTCTTGAGCGTCAGTTGCCTTGAATATACAAGTGGCCATGAACATAATTATTTACCTGACCATTCCGTATTTTAAGATTGGGGGACACTGTATTATAATCAAAATTAGACTTTACTAATAAAGAGAGTCTCAATCTAAAAGAAAGGCAATGCCAAAGAATGCTCAAACTACTGCACAATTGCACTCATCTCACATGCTANCACCTCATCCGAAGAGTTGACTCACTGGAAAAAACTGTAATGCTGGAAGGGATTGGTGGCAGGAGGAGAAGGGGTCGACAGAGGATGAGATGGCTGGATGGCATCACTGACTCGATGGGCGTGAGTCTGAGTGAATTCCAGGAGATGGTGATGGACAGGGAGGCCTGGCATGCTGTGATTCATGGGGTCGCAAAGAGTCGGATACAACTGAACTGAACTGAAGTAAGAGATAGTTTACTAATGAGCTGTTTTTATATAGTCATTTAAAAAATATCTCAAGTACTCACTGCTATATATAGATTCATCCAGCTCAAGTTCTTCATATTCTAAGGAGATACTCTTTCTCTCTTTGATACCAAATTCAAGCCCTTCAAAAGATTCCTTAGTAGCACTCATTGGAAATTCAGCTGTAAACCTCCTTTATCATACTTACTTTTTATAGGCAAGTTTTTATTTATAACGCTTAATTATGATTCCCTTGAAAGCTGAAAATTTAACTTTTGTTATTGAGGCTCTTATGTAGAGATCCGGCATATATTTGTTAGTAAAAATTTGAAACAATTCATTTTATTAACAGTGTAATTTACTGTATAGACAGGAGAAATAACGAGCTTCACCAGTCAACACATTGGGAACTTAAGGAAACTCTTTCTGTTGATGATGTGCTAGTAGTTGATAAATATTATTGACAGATATTACTCTATCAATGTCTTTGATTATTCATATCTACATGTGAATGTGTGCATGTTTGTGTTTATGTAGCTAAACTATGTGTCCATGTCTGTGCAGGTATGTATGCACAGCTGCTTCAGTCTGACTCTCTGCAGTCCTATGGACTGTAGCCTGCCAATCTCCTTTGTCCATAGGATTCTCCAGGCCAGAATACTGGTGTGCGTTGCCATGACCTCGTCCAGGGCATTGTCCTGACCTAGGGATCAAACCTGCATCTCCTGCAATTCAGGCAGATTCTTTTATTGCTAAGCCACTGGGGAAGCCAAAACTATGTCCGCAGCAACAGGTAAATAATGATGGTAGACTAAGCCAATACTTCCTGTCCAAATCACATTTCTCTCCTTCTTTCTCTCTCACATATATGTATGTGCATACACAATATTTCAAGTAGAAAGTAAATCATTTATAGTACTATGTAACATATTTTCCATCATTTCTTTAATCAAAACTCAGCCCAAATTGAGATGACAAAGGAAAATACAGCATAAAACATGAAAGAAACAATGTATAGTATGTATTTCTTTAAGAATCTTAAAAATCAGAGTCTAAGGATATAGAGTGTGATGATAAGACTTCTCAGAGCAACAGGACTAAAAGATTTTCCAATCCCTACTTGGCACACACAAGAGGCAGCAGCCACTTCTGCTCATAGTTCAAGTTCTGGGACTCATAGGTAGAAAGTGTTCCATGTGGCTACTACCCCTGCAACACTCAGAGCTATCTAAAGTTCCAAGCAAACTACACTGGTTTATATACACACAGAACTTGCCTACTATGTTTATTATACAAATTATGGATTTTAGAAGAACAATTTCTTTAGAATAAATTGATAAAAATTAGATGAGTTATGTAAAATGTTCTTTTTGAAGATGTTGGTTTATTACTTTTCCTCACCATGAATTTATGCAACATAAATAATAGACTCATTGCAATGAAGAATTTTTCACACATTCTATAAAGAATATTTTCCAGTAATTTTACTCATCAGATATATAATTAAACCTAGCAATAGTATAATCAACCAGAATCTTGAATCAATTACACATGACAACTTTGCTTTTCTCCCAGCGCATGCATAAAGCTACCATTTAACATCGATACTATTTAAAGTCCTTGGAAAAGCAACTGCTTTTAAAGGTTAAAAAAAATTGTCTTTAGTATTTTTCTAGTAATTTTTGTATAATTATAATAAATTCATATAATTTAAGCATATGACTCTTTTCTGGCAACTTAATTAAATTATTATGAGATTAAATATTAATATAATCAAGTGTAATACCAAGAAACATGTCCAATAAAATACATGGAAGTATTTGATTCTGTCATTCATGATGTATTTCTTGATTAAATAAATCAATAAAGTTTATCATAGAATGATGTACATTTTAGTAATACTCATTAGGGGTAAATATGGATTATAAATTTTAGATAACTTAAGACTTTAGATATTTTANCTCTTTTCTGGCAACTTAATTAAATTATTATGAGATTAAATATTAATATAATCAAGTGTAATACCAAGAAACATGTCCAATAAAATACATGGAAGTATTTGATTCTGTCATTCATGATGTATTTCTTGATTAAATAAATCAATAAAGTTTATCATAGAATGATGTACATTTTAGTAATACTCATTAGGGGTAAATATGGATTATAAATTTTAGATAACTTAAGACTTTAGATATTTTATCTTCAACCACTAGAATCTTCATAAAGTTGGAGAATCTGGGTACACAGATAAATAGTTTTAAAGTTTTACTGCTTATTTTTTACTTATTTTAAGACTTGGAAATAATCTGCAGGATCAGAATTATTAACACTTACTTGGTAATTTTTTAATTCTTTGTCATACCAAGAGAAATATGTAAGATGTTAACCTACTTCATATTTGTCCTAAGCAAAATGATTCTAAATTATGACGCTGCTTTTACTTTTCTTTCTAGAATCAATTCAATACAATCAATATTTATTTAATATGTTACTATAATTATTATTTATAACCCAAGATCTTTCACTTCAAGTATAAGTTTATTAAGTCCTTGATATGATAAACATATATGTGAGTCAGATATGAAGACTCTATAAATATCAGATTGTCAATCTCAGATTGACTAGCATGCAAACACTTATACACGCTATACACATACAGACATGCAAAACCATTAGCACTAACAAATATCTGCAAAAATCCAACTCTAAAAACAATTTATGTGATTTATTCTGTAAGTTATTTTAAGTCAGGCTATTGCCAGGGTCACAAATTAGATATATATTATTTTTACATGTTTTTATCTTTTTCAAATTTAAATCTTCTGCTGGAACATGGTTTAATGTATAAATGACTTAATAGATATATGATGCATAAATAATAAGATTTCTCATAAGATTTGTTTAACTCAGGGCTCTGGTTTTGAGTGTGTCAGATGTTCCCTTCCATCGTTGCATGTCTTTACAGTAGCTCCAGTGGGAAGCAATTTAAAAAGTGGGCCTTTTTTTTTACTAATTCATAATATATTTCTCGTTTCACATTTTTAAAGATGTTACCTGTGATGAGAAAATGAGTGTACAATTTAAAAACAAAACTGAGAAACTATGACTATGTATCTAATTGTTATAATGATACATGTAAAATTTATTCTCTTTATAAAGAGAATCTCATGTACTTATTACATGTACACAAAGAATATTAATTACCAACACAGAATGACTGATAGATTTAGTCATATTCCTTTTACCAAATACTCTGGGCATAAGGTTGTTTGGCAAATACTTAATTTTGATATGGAAAGGAAACGATCTATTTCTCATAGTTCTGAATTTATGTCTGTAACTGATCAATGACTAGCTATGTCAGCCTATGAAGTGACAATGCTTAATAAATATTTTTAAATTTATGCTATCATGACCATCTTAACATATTTGTGGTTTATGAAGTTTACATGAAACAACACTGATTTATGCTTGTCTTGGTATAATTATTGATAACAACTCTTTCCATTCTGAAAAGTGTCCTGGTTTGTAGGGTAAATTATGCAGTAACCTTACAGATTTTAGTGTGTAAATAGTATTGTATGATTATTTCTCTGATACAGGCATGGAGAGGATAATGGCAAGCCAAGAGATGGTGACCCTATAGGAGATTTTAGCAGAATTATTAGATTTCTAAGAGGTGATAGTAATTTGCAGTTTCTTAAAGGACATCAAGGGCAGTGGAAACAAGTCATTAGGTATTAAGTGAGAAAAAGATTGTATGCTCAAGTAAACGGTTCTTGGGAGATAGGAAAACACATTGGGAGCAAGGCAAAATGGAGCCTGAAATGTCATTAGGATAGATAAAGTGTGCTTGTGCAGCACTATATGCTGCATCTTGAAACTTACAAGGAACCATGGACAATTTTAGTTAGAATTGTAACTGCAAACAGTATGTCTTATTGGTTCCTAAGCCTCTGGTTATGTCTCTCCATCTTACACTAATAAAGTCTAAACACCACCACTGTCATGTTACTGAGACCACCACCAGCCTCTGAACTATTGGCCCTCTTCTCTCCACTCCTGTCCCATAAGGCAGCCTGGGTCCTGATTGTAACATGTGAAGCAGTCATCCCCCTGCTAAAACCTTCCAATGGATTAGTTATAGAAAACAAAACACCTCTCAGTTGTTTCTATATGATCTGCCCATTGGCAACCACTCCAACTTCATTTACCTCCAGTCTTTCATTTTTCTCATAGTTCAATTCAGTTCAATCACTCATAGTACCTGCTGCTGCTGCTAAGTCACTTCAGTCGTGTCCGACTCTGTGCGACCCCATAGACGACAGCCCACCAGGCTCCCCCGTCCCTGGGATTCTCCAGGCAAGAACACTGGAGTGGGTTGCCATTTCCTTCCCTAATGCATGAAAATGAGAAGTGAAAGTGAAGTCGCTCAGTCGTGTCCGACCCTCAGTGACCCCATGGACTGCAGCTTACCAGGCTCCTCCATCCATGGAGGAGCATCCATTTTCTAGGCAAGAATACTGGAGTGGGGTGCCATTGCCTTCTCCGCATAGTACCTAGTACTAAATAAATAAAAAAACATTTTAAAAACATAAATTAAAAACACTTTTAAAACATTTTTAAAAAGTTTAGCAATTTCTCCTCACAATAAATCTCCAAAGGAATAATCTTATGTCATTCATCACGATACCCAAAACGTGTAACTTTTTGTTGTTTAGTTGCTAAGTTGTGCCTGACTACTTGCAATGCCATGGACTGTAGCATGACAGGGTCCTCTGTCCAGGGAACTCTTTTCCAGGCAAGAATACTGGAATGGACTGCCATTCCTTCTCCAGGGGATCTTCCAAATCCAGGGATCCAACCTGTGTCTCCCGTGGCTCCTGCACTGGCAGATGGATTCTTTACCATGGAGCCACCAGGGAAGCCGATGTGTAAAATATTGGAATGTAATAAGAATCCAAAGAACGAAGATGCAGAATTGATTATTTAAGTTGCACAGTATGATTACCATGTTAATAATTTAGGAAGATTATTAAATATACTTTAAATACTTTCTATGTTTCCTGTAATGTTTATAAAATTCCATTAATATGGATGTACAAATACATATCTGGGCTTTCCTGGTAGCTCAGATGGTAAAGAATCTGTCAGCAATGCGGGAAAGCCAAGTTTGATCACTAGACTGGGAATATCCCACGGAGAAGGGCATGCCCACCCCCTCCATATTCTTGCCTAAAGAATCCCATGGACAGAGGAGTTTGATGGGCTACAATCCATGGGATTGCAAATAGACAGGACTGAGCAACTTTCACTCACTCCTAATACATATTTAACAGTAAACATAAAATTCTTACATGCATTGACTTTTATATTTCCTTAGTATTTCTCTTCCTGCCAGTGTGTGTATGTGTGTGTGTGTGCTTTTATGGGTATATTTAGAGAAAGACAGAGAGGTTGGCTAGAGATCAAATTGGAAAATTTTTAAAAATTGAAAACTATATATACATGATATCTAATAATTTTAGGCATGCAGGTAAAAAGAAAACACTCTTCTATAGTTTATATATGCAATACTGTGTATTTCTATATAATTATTAGTTTGTATATATCCATAATAGACATACAGATAAAAGCCTTCTGAAANTAATAATTTTAGGCATGCAGGTAAAAAGAAAACACTCTTCTATAGTTTATATATGCAATACTGTGTATTTCTATATAATTATTAGTTTGTATATATCCATAATAGACATACAGATAAAAGCCTTCTGAAATCTCTTGCTTAATCATATTAGTTTATAATTCAATTCAAAGTTTTTCAATAAAAAATAGGATTTTGTATCAAAAGTCATAAACAATTTTTGCCTTTGATCTAGTAATTCTAACAATTCATTCTTCCGTGACTGAAAATGAATGAAAATATTTTACTCATAGATACCTGTTTGAGTGTAATTTTAATAAGGATAAAGGAAGACAGTCTCCAAAATTCTTAAATTTGCAAAAAGTTTAAATCTATAATAATAGACCTAACAATAAAATATTATACATGTATAGTACAAGGATTTAGAAAACTATTTAATAAAATTGGAAAATATTTATGAAATGTATACTATATATGTTGATATTTTTGTTTATGTATGTACATATTTATAAGTATCTAAAGAGAAAGAGAAATGTGAGACCAGGAAATAAATCTACAGGAAGTCTATGAAATGTATATTTTAACCTGTCTAAATCATGGATGCATTTTATATTCAATGGGATTTTATAATCACAGCCAGCCAGTTGGATCATGACATAGATGTGTGAAAATCTTCGTTAGCACCTTCTGGTAAAATCACAAAGCTGTCAACATTAAAGCTGTTTAAATTTCATGAAGTATGGTTTTGTGATTAGATCAATTTTTTTCTTTTCTTTTGTGCTTTTACCCATATTTTCAAATAATTTTTATAACTTTTATTGTTGTTGTTCAGTCGCTAAGTTGTGTCCAACTCTTTGTGACCCCATGAAGTGCAGCATGCCAGGCTTCCCTGCCCTCCTATTTCCTGGAGCTTGCGCAAACTCATGTCCATTGAGTCTGTGATGCCATCCAACCATCTAATCCTCTGTTGCCCCCTCCCCATCCTGTCCTCAGTCTTTCCCAGCATCAGGATCTTTTACAATGATCTTCACATCAGGTGGCCAAAATATTGGAGCTTCAGCTTCAGCATCAGTCTTTCCAGGGACTATGCAGGATTGATTTCCTTTAGGATTGACTGGTTTGATTTCCTTGCTGTCCAAGGGACTCTTGAGCCACTAATCTCTTTTCTATATTTTTCAAGCAATTTGTATAACAATTTGTACAACTTTTATAAATAAGAAATATTGATAAATCCTATTTAAAAAGAACATAAAGAAAACAGTAAACTGTATTTTGGGAAATCAGAAAGAGGTAAAAGGAATTTCACTGAAATACTGCCTTCTTGACTTCTTTACCTCTTTTAATTTTTGAGAAAGTTCTATAGTGTAAACAGGATTTTGAGTACAAATACAAATAAACTTGGTGTTAGGTTCAGATTCTAAATAACCCTTGGAATCTATGACCTTGGTGAAATTACCACTATTGAGTCTTATATTGTTTTTTGATTTTTTGTTTGTTTGTTTTTATAAAAGAAGGAGATAATGTATTAGGTTTGGGAACTTTTATAAATTAAATCACAGAAGTTAAAGTTGTTCAGAATTTTAATTCATAAGATCTCTAGATTATTTACTCAATTATATTTATAAGGACAATTGAGGTCACTAAATTAAAGAAAAAAAATATTTTGGATAAGTTCTCTTAATATGGAAATGTTATGAAAACCTATTTTAAAATGATTCCTGAGTCATCCAGACTTTGAAAAGTCAGTTTTCTTTACAGATTTTTGTGGGATAATTTAAGGAACACAACATTTACCCATTTAAAGTGTGCAGTTAACATATTTTTACTAAATTTATAGAGTTGTGCAAGCTTTACCATGACCTAATTTTAGAGCATATCTTTCACTCCAAAAATTATCCTCCTGACCCTAGAGGCAGTCAACCTCCAATCCCTCTCAAAAACCTTGGAAAACACTGGTCTGCTTTGTGTCTCTATACATGTATTTTTCCTGTATGGTTCATATGAAAGAATCATACCATATGTGGCTTCTTTAACTAATGCTTTAAGTTAATATATGTTTTAGCATATATAATACATTTCTTCCTTTTTCTTACTGAATGATATTTCATTGTATGCTTATACTAATTTTTTAAACCAAAATGTAGTTATTTACAATCCTATTTTAGTGTCAGGTGTAAAGAAGAGTGATTTGATATTTATATAGATTGTTGTACAATACTTAAAATTTTGAAATATTGACTATATTCACTATTATTGTTATTCAGTTGCTAAATTGTGTTTGACTCTTTGAGAACCTCATGGACTGTAGCATTCCAGGCTTCTCTGTACTCTATCTTCTTGAGTTTGCCCAAGTTCATGATCATTGAGTTGGTGATGCTATCTCTTCTTTTGCTCCCTTTTGTTCTACCTTTGCCTTCAATCTTTCCCAGCATAGGGGTCTTTTCCAATGAATTGGCTCTTTGTATCAGGTGGCTAAAGTATGAGAGCCTCAGTTTCAGCAACAGTCCTTCCAATGTATATTCAGGGTTGAATTCCTTTAGGATTGACTGATTTTATCTCCTGGCAGTCCAAAGGGCTCTCAGGAGTCTTCTCCAGCACCACAGTTTGAAAGCATCAAATCTTCAGTGCTCAGCTTTCTTTATGGACCAACTCTTATATCCGTATATGACTACTAGAAAAATCATGGCTTTGTTGGCCAAATGACTTCTCTACTTTTAAGTAATGCTGTCTAGGTTTGTCACAGCTTTCCTTCCAAAGAGCAAGCATCTTTTAACTTCATGGCTGAAGTTACCATCCACAGTAATTCTGGAGCCCAAGAAAACAAAATCTATCACTGCGTCCAATTATTTCCTTTCTATTTGCCATGAACTAATGGGACCAGATGCCATGGTCTTAGGTTTTTTAAGGTTGTTTTAAGCAAGCTTTTTCACCCTTCTGTTTCATTCTTACTTCATTTCATTCTCTCTCTTCCTTTATATGTTCTGCTATCAGAATGGTATTATCTGCATATCTGAAGCTGTTGATATTTCTCCTGGAAATCATGATTCCAACTTGTGATTCATCCAGCCAAGCATTTTGACTGATGTACTCTGTATAGAAGTTAGAAAAGCAGGGTGATAATATACATCCTTGTCATAATCCTTACCTAGTTTTACCAGTCAGTTGTTCATCAACGTCTGATTCTGTTGCTTCTTAAACCAAATACAGGTGTTTTAGGAGACAGGTAAGGTGGTCTGGTACTCACATCCCTTTAAGAATTTTCCAGTTTGATGTGACCCACACAGTGAAAGTCTTTAGCATAGTCAATGAACCAGAAGTAGACATTTTTCTTTCTCCATGATCCAACTGTGTTGACAATTTGACCTCTACTTCCCTTGCCTCTTCAAAACCCATCTTGCTCATCTGGAAATTCTTGGCTCATGTACTGCTGAAACTCAGCTTTAAGGATTCTGAGCATAAGTTTACTAGCATGTGAAATGAACACAACTGTACAATAGTTTGAACAAGCTTAAGCATTGCCCTTCTTTTGACCGCATTGAAAATGGACTTTTCCAGTCCTATGGCCACTGAGTTTTCCAGATTTGCTGACATATTGAGTGTGACACTTTAACAGCATCATCCTTTAGGATTTGAAATAGCTCAGCTGGAATTCCATCACCTCCCCTAGCTTTGTTTGTAGTAATGCTTCCTAAGGCCCACTTGACTTCATCCTCCAGGATGTCTGGCTCTAAGTGAGTGATCATACCATTATGGTTACCTGGGTCATTAAGACATTTCTTGTATAGTTATCTGTATATTCTCACCACCTCTTTTAACCTCTTCTGTTTCTGTTAGGTCTTTATCATTTCTGTCCCTTATCATGCCCATCCTTGCATGAAATGTACCCTCAATAGCTCCAATTTTCTTGAAGAAATCTCTGGTCTGTCTCATTTTTATCCCTCTATTTTTTTTGCATTGTTCTCTTAAGAAGGCTTTCTTATCTCTCCTTGCTGTTCTCTGTAACTCTGCCTTCAAATGGGTATAGATTTTCCTTTCCTTTCAGCCTTTTGTAACTCTTCTTTTTGCAAATATTTGCAAGGCCTTCTCAGACAACTATTTTGCCTTTTTGCATTTCATTTTTTAAACAATTTACTAATGATAAACCAGTGGCAAATAAACCCATGAAAAGATTCTTAGTATCATTACACCTTCAGTTCAGTTCAGTTCAGTTCAGTCGCTCAGTCGTGTCCGACTCTTTGTGAACCCATGAATAGCAGCAGGCCAGGCCTCCCTGTCCATCACCAACTCCCGGAGTTCACTCAGACTCACATCCATCGAGTCAGTGATGCCATCCAGCCATCTCATCCTCTGTCGTCCCCTTCTCCTCCTGTCCCCAATCCCTCCCAGCATCAGAGTCTTTTCCAATGAGTCAACTCTTCGCATGAGGTGGACAAAGTACTGGAGCTTCAACTTTAGCATCATTTCTTTCCAAAGAAATCCCAGGGCTGATCTCCTTCAGAATGGACTGGGTGGATCTCCTTGCAGTCCAAGGGAATCTCAAGAGTCTTCTCCAACACCACAGTTCAAAAGCATCAATTCTTTGGTGCTCAGCCTTCTTCACAGGCCAACTCTCACATCCATACATGACCACAGGAAAAACCATAGCCTTGATTAGATGGACCTTAGTTGACAAAGTAATGTCTCTACTGTTGAATATGCTATCTAGGTTGGTCATTATACCTTAGTGCCATTCTATTTAATAAAAAAAAATAATCTTAGAATTATTAGGATATTTAAAATCAAAATGTCAAAATTAAAATTGAACATAGCAAATATTGGCAAGGATATGGAGTAACTGCAACTGTATATACTGGTAAGAGTGTAAAATGGTAAATAAAAAAACTTTGAAAACTGAATGTTTCTCAAAGAATTAAACATACACTGTCACATGACCTGCCCTTCAATTCTTGGGCTATAACCCAATAAAAAAGNTTTATAGAGTTGTGCAAGCTTTACCATGACCTAATTTTAGAGCATATCTTTCACTCCAAAAATTATCCTCCTGACCCTAGAGGCAGTCAACCTCCAATCCCTCTCAAAAACCTTGGAAAACACTGGTCTGCTTTGTGTCTCTATACATGTATTTTTCCTGTATGGTTCATATGAAAGAATCATACCATATGTGGCTTCTTTAACTAATGCTTTAAGTTAATATATGTTTTAGCATATATAATACATTTCTTCCTTTTTCTTACTGAATGATATTTCATTGTATGCTTATACTAATTTTTTAAACCAAAATGTAGTTATTTACAATCCTATTTTAGTGTCAGGTGTAAAGAAGAGTGATTTGATATTTATATAGATTGTTGTACAATACTTAAAATTTTGAAATATTGACTATATTCACTATTATTGTTATTCAGTTGCTAAATTGTGTTTGACTCTTTGAGAACCTCATGGACTGTAGCATTCCAGGCTTCTCTGTACTCTATCTTCTTGAGTTTGCCCAAGTTCATGATCATTGAGTTGGTGATGCTATCTCTTCTTTTGCTCCCTTTTGTTCTACCTTTGCCTTCAATCTTTCCCAGCATAGGGGTCTTTTCCAATGAATTGGCTCTTTGTATCAGGTGGCTAAAGTATGAGAGCCTCAGTTTCAGCAACAGTCCTTCCAATGTATATTCAGGGTTGAATTCCTTTAGGATTGACTGATTTTATCTCCTGGCAGTCCAAAGGGCTCTCAGGAGTCTTCTCCAGCACCACAGTTTGAAAGCATCAAATCTTCAGTGCTCAGCTTTCTTTATGGACCAACTCTTATATCCGTATATGACTACTAGAAAAATCATGGCTTTGTTGGCCAAATGACTTCTCTACTTTTAAGTAATGCTGTCTAGGTTTGTCACAGCTTTCCTTCCAAAGAGCAAGCATCTTTTAACTTCATGGCTGAAGTTACCATCCACAGTAATTCTGGAGCCCAAGAAAACAAAATCTATCACTGCGTCCAATTATTTCCTTTCTATTTGCCATGAACTAATGGGACCAGATGCCATGGTCTTAGGTTTTTTAAGGTTGTTTTAAGCAAGCTTTTTCACCCTTCTGTTTCATTCTTACTTCATTTCATTCTCTCTCTTCCTTTATATGTTCTGCTATCAGAATGGTATTATCTGCATATCTGAAGCTGTTGATATTTCTCCTGGAAATCATGATTCCAACTTGTGATTCATCCAGCCAAGCATTTTGACTGATGTACTCTGTATAGAAGTTAGAAAAGCAGGGTGATAATATACATCCTTGTCATAATCCTTACCTAGTTTTACCAGTCAGTTGTTCATCAACGTCTGATTCTGTTGCTTCTTAAACCAAATACAGGTGTTTTAGGAGACAGGTAAGGTGGTCTGGTACTCACATCCCTTTAAGAATTTTCCAGTTTGATGTGACCCACACAGTGAAAGTCTTTAGCATAGTCAATGAACCAGAAGTAGACATTTTTCTTTCTCCATGATCCAACTGTGTTGACAATTTGACCTCTACTTCCCTTGCCTCTTCAAAACCCATCTTGCTCATCTGGAAATTCTTGGCTCATGTACTGCTGAAACTCAGCTTTAAGGATTCTGAGCATAAGTTTACTAGCATGTGAAATGAACACAACTGTACAATAGTTTGAACAAGCTTAAGCATTGCCCTTCTTTTGACCGCATTGAAAATGGACTTTTCCAGTCCTATGGCCACTGAGTTTTCCAGATTTGCTGACATATTGAGTGTGACACTTTAACAGCATCATCCTTTAGGATTTGAAATAGCTCAGCTGGAATTCCATCACCTCCCCTAGCTTTGTTTGTAGTAATGCTTCCTAAGGCCCACTTGACTTCATCCTCCAGGATGTCTGGCTCTAAGTGAGTGATCATACCATTATGGTTACCTGGGTCATTAAGACATTTCTTGTATAGTTATCTGTATATTCTCACCACCTCTTTTAACCTCTTCTGTTTCTGTTAGGTCTTTATCATTTCTGTCCCTTATCATGCCCATCCTTGCATGAAATGTACCCTCAATAGCTCCAATTTTCTTGAAGAAATCTCTGGTCTGTCTCATTTTTATCCCTCTATTTTTTTTGCATTGTTCTCTTAAGAAGGCTTTCTTATCTCTCCTTGCTGTTCTCTGTAACTCTGCCTTCAAATGGGTATAGATTTTCCTTTCCTGTCAGCCTTTTGTAACTCTTCTTTTTGCAAATATTTGCAAGGCCTTCTCAGACAACTATTTTGCCTTTTTGCATTTCATTTTTTAAACAATTTACTAATGATAAACCAGTGGCAAATAAACCCATGAAAAGATTCTTAGTATCATTACACCTTCAGTTCAGTTCAGTTCAGTTCAGTCGCTCAGTCGTGTCCGACTCTTTGTAACCCCATGAATAGCAGCAGGCCAGGCCTCCCTGTCCATCACCAACTCCCGGAGTTCACTCAGACTCACATCCATCGAGTCAGTGATGCCATCCAGCCATCTCATCCTCTGTCGTCCCCTTCTCCTCCTGTCCCCAATCCCTCCCAGCATCAGAGTCTTTTCCAATGAGTCAACTCTTCGCATGAGGTGGACAAAGTACTGGAGCTTCAACTTTAGCATCATTTCTTTCCAAAGAAATCCCAGGGCTGATCTCCTTCAGAATGGACTGGGTGGATCTCCTTGCAGTCCAAGGGACTCTCAAGAGTCTTCTCCAACACCACAGTTCAAAAGCATCAATTCTTTGGTGCTCAGCCTTCTTCACAGGCCAACTCTCACATCCATACATGACCACAGGAAAAACCATAGCCTTGATTAGATGGACCTTAGTTGACAAAGTAATGTCTCTACTGTTGAATATGCTATCTAGGTTGGTCATTATACCTTAGTGCCATTCTATTTAATAAAAAAAAAAATCTTAGAATTATTAGGATATTTAAAATCAAAATGTCAAAATTAAAATTGAACATAGCAAATATTGGCAAGGATATGGAGTAACTGCAACTGTATATACTGGTAAGAGTGTAAAATGGTAAATAAAAAAACTTTGAAAACTGAATGTTTCTCAAAGAATTAAACATACACTGTCACATGACCTGCCCTTCAATTCTTGGGCTATAACCCAATAAAAAAGAAAGTTTCTACCCATAAAGAAACTTGTACATGAATATTCATGGCAGGCACATTTTTGGCAACCAAATTTTAAATAATCTTATTGTCCATGTAAATATATGTACATGTGGTATATCCATACAGACAAAAGGTGTTACATATTATCTAATTCCATTTATATAGCTTTCTAGATGATACCAACTAATCTATAGTGACAGAAAGCAGATCACTTGTTTCCTTGTAATGGTAGTACAAGACACAGGGTGAACCAGTGTCAGGAAACTAAAAAGGGATATGCATAAATGAGGCTTCCCTCATGGCTCAGACAGTAAAGCATCTGTCTGCAATGCAGGAGACCCAAGTTTGATCCCAGGTTGGGAAGATCCCCTGGAGAAGGAAATGGCAGCCCACTCCAGTACTCTACCTGGAAAATCCAATGGATGGAGGAATCTGGTAGCTTACGGTCCATGGGCAGCAAAGAGTCAGACACGACTGAGCGACTTCACTTTCACTTTCATGCATAAATGTGGGAGATGACAGATATATTCATGTCTCAATTGTAGTGATGATTTCACAGATGTATACATATGTCAAAATTTTTCAAACTATTCAACTTTAGTATAAGTAGCTTATTATTTCACATCTATATTTCAGTAAATTTGTTTAAAAATGGAACATGAACAATAAATGCATATTTATTTTTCTACATCCACTCTTAGAAAATTCTTATTATAATAAACTAGAATTCTACTAAAAATGACAGTTAATATGCTCATTTTCTCAATAACCTCCTGTGATTTCCCAAAGCATTCAGAGTTGTTCAGTTCAGTTCAGTCACTCAGTCGTGTCCTATTCTTTGCAACCCCATGAATAGCAGCAGGCCAGGCCTCCCTGTCCATCACCAACTCCCAGAGTTCACTCAGGTTCACATCCATCGAGTCGGTGATGCCATCCAGCCAACTCATCCTCTGTTGTCCCCTTCTCCTCCTGCCTCCAACCCCTCCCAGCATCAAAGTCTTTTCCAATGAGTCAACTCTTTGCATGAGGTGGCCAAAGTACTGGAGTTTCAGCTTTCTCATCATTCCTTCCAAAGAACATCCAGGACTAACCTCCTTTAGAATGGACTGATTGGATCTCCTTGCAGTCCAAGGGACTCTCAAGAGTCTTCTCCAACACCACAGTTCAAAAGCATCAATTCTTCAGCGCTCAGCTTTCTTCACAGTCCAACTCTCACATCCATACATGACTACTGGGAAAACCATAGCCTTGAGTAGATGTAAGTTGGTTGGTAAAATAATGTCTCTTCTTTTGAATATGCTGTCTGGGTTGGTCATAACTTTTCTTCCACGGAGTAAGCGTCTTTTAATTTCATGGCTGCAATCACCATCTGCAGTGATTTTGGAGCCCCCCAAAATAAAGTCTGATACTGTTTCCACTGTTTCCCCATCTATTTCCCATGAAGTGATGGGACCAGATGCCATGATCTTTGTTTTCTGAATGTTGAGCTTTAAGCCAACTTTTTCATTCTCCTCTTTCACTTTCATCAAGAGGCTCTTTAGTTCTTCTTCACCTTCTGCCATAAGAGTGGTGTCATCTGCATATCTGAGGTTACTGATATTTCTCCCAGCAATCCTGATTCTAGCTTGTGATTCTTCCAGCCCAGCGTTTCTCATGATGTACTCTACATATAAGTTAAATAAGCAGGGTGACAATATACAGCCTTGACGTACTCCTTTTCCTATTTGGAACCAGTCTGTAGTTCCATGTCCAGTTCTAACTGTTGCCTNCGTCTTTTAATTTCATGGCTGCAATCACCATCTGCAGTGATTTTGGAGCCCCCCAAAATAAAGTCTGATACTGTTTCCACTGTTTCCCCATCTATTTCCCATGAAGTGATGGGACCAGATGCCATGATCTTTGTTTTCTGAATGTTGAGCTTTAAGCCAACTTTTTCATTCTCCTCTTTCACTTTCATCAAGAGGCTCTTTAGTTCTTCTTCACCTTCTGCCATAAGAGTGGTGTCATCTGCATATCTGAGGTTACTGATATTTCTCCCAGCAATCCTGATTCTAGCTTGTGATTTTCTTCCAGCCCAGCGTTTCTCATGATGTACTCTACATATAAGTTAAATAAGCAGGGTGACAATATACAGCCTTGACGTACTCCTTTTCCTATTTGGAACCAGTCTGTAGTTCCATGTCCAGTTCTAACTGTTGCCTCCTGACCTGCATATAGGTTTCTCGAGAGGCAGGTTAGGTGGTCTGGTATACCCATCTCTTTAAGAATTTTCCACAGTTTATTGCGATCCACGCAGTCAAAAGCTTTGGCATAGTCAATAAAGCAGAAATAGATGTTTTTCTGGACCTCTCGCTTTTTTGATGATCCAGCAGATGTTCGCAATTTGATCTCCAGTTCCTCTGCCTTTTCTAAAACCAACTTGAACATCAGGAAGCTTACGGTTCATGTATTTCTGGCTTGGAGAATTTTGAGCATTACTTTACTAGCATGTGAAATGAGTGCAATTATGTGGTAGTTTCAGCATTCTTTGGCATTGCCTTTCTTAGAATTGGAATGAAAACTGACCTTTTCCAGTCCTGTGTTCACTGCTGAGTTTTCCAAATTTGCTGGCATATTGAGTGTAGCACTTTCACAGCATCATCTTTCCGTATTTGAAATAGCTCCACTGGCATTCCATCACCTTCACTAGCTTTGTTCGTAGTGATTCTTTCTAAGGTCCACTTGACTCACATTCACACTTACTCTATAAAGAGATGCATACATTCGATTCCAGCATCATATCTTTTATAGCAGTCATGTGTGTGTTAAATCTCTTCAGCCATGTCCAACACTTTGTGACCCTATGGACTGTAGCTTGCCAGGCTCCTGTGTCTGTGGGATTTTCTACTCAAGAATACTAGAGTGCATTGCCATTCCATGTCTAGGGGATCTTCCCACCCAGGGATCAAACCCCATATCTCCTACATTAGCAAGGAGACACTACCTGGGAAGTCCAACTCCCTGAACATTTACCCATTCAACTGCGCATCATTTAATAATAATCTTACATTAATTTCATTTTTATAGTAATGTCAGTTGTTCCATATTGGTTTCTTAAGGAGAAAAATATCCTGTCTTGAGTTGGAATTTTAGGTTCAAGCTGTTTATTAAGTAATATTCTTCAAATACAAATCTACAAGTAAAGAATGCAGTAAGACTGAAGAGAGAGTAGTTCTGTAGTACAAGTTGAAGGAAGGAGGAGAAAGGGACAACAGAGGATGAGATGGGTGGATGGTATCACCAACTCAATAGACATGAGTATGAAGAAACTCTGACAGATGGGAAGGACAGAGAAGCCTGGCATGCTGCAGTCCATGGGGTCGCAAAGCATTGAAGATGACTGAGCAACTGAACAAGACTAAAGGTAACTTGGCCCTGTACCCTCAGAAGTTCTGTAGCTAGACTATCACTCAGAGTTGGGCCCACAGGCCAGGGTATTCAGGCCTCTGTTAATCACTGTTTGTGAGCTGCCATGATATTCTCTGTGGTTGAGAGCACTGCCTTATCTTTGAGTAGTGCCTTACACAGAGAATAAATAGTACTTTCTCTGTGCCTGCCTCCTGGAGGATGGGAAGCTTTGTGTTTCCAAAATCAGCTTAGATTTAGAGACATACTTTTGGGTATGATTGTATGTGCAAGTTTTATTCTCCAGTGGAAGTGTCTGGAGCTGGTCCCAACTCAAGAACTTTTGGCATCCATTGCCAGAAGTTTGTGATGGGTTGGGAGTCATATCTTTTCTTTTGCTGAGATGGTCTGCCTCTGGGAACAGTTTAGAAAGATAGATTTTATGTTAGGTGAAAGTACTTGAATCAAAAAGCCTAGAGGTTTGTGAAAACAAAGTAATAACAACCAAAAAATACATATTGTTGCTGTCAACAGTAAAATTAGTCACATATACTTATAATTCCATGATATCTTGGGATGTAGAAGACCCAATTTTTAAATCTTTGGTTGGTAAAAGGGCAATTTCTAAGGATGTTTGTATGCAGGGTCTTCCAATCAATGTGAGATGCCTATTGATTAGTTGGTATAGAAAATTTATTTAAATTTTAGATATCAGTTGTGCTATATGCTCCATATAAAGAAATAAGCTTATTTATAATTGTTATCTGCAAATATAATGGTTTCTTTATTGTTATGTATTAGAAGTACACCCCAGTTGTACAATTTTGGGTTTAGTTCTCATCCTAGAAAAGGCAGTACTTAGAAGGCATTAAATGCAATGTAAGAATTTATTTTTCTTTTGTTCCTTTTTACCTTTTCTGATAAAGATGACCAGTACAAAAATGTTATGAATGCAATTAGTATTTGGACACCAACCAACAGTTTATGATGTCTGAAAGTTTACTTAGCCTGTTACTGGTATACTTAGATAAGTAAAATACCTCTGTGGAAGGATGTCAAATGTGCATGACCTTTATTGAGTCAAGCATATTGGTTGTTGTGTCCTGGATATGTATAGAAAGGAAAATGTTAGCAATGTCAAAGACTACATCCAAATGCCAGTAAAGGCAGCAAAATATTTGGTCACTATAGGTTTAGCAATAGTCATGTTCTTACCAAAAAAGAAAAAAATTAGTCATGTTCTTGTTAAAGCTTTGATAGTTTACAGTGCAGTGCCAACAGCAATGCCTTCCTTCCAGAAAATAATGCATGATACCAAATATATATAAATTTTATATTAAAAACAGTATTTTTTTTCTCCCTGCCTCCTTAGTTCATTATGTGTATTTGGGCACTGTAGGTACTATAGATGTTCTTGGCCATGCATTTGTGTAACCATCCTAGGTGCTAATTGTAGAGTTATAGTGAATACATTCAATCAGTGTATTTAAACACCTGCATCTGAAGAATATCTATATAAATTACATAGACTCTCTAAAAAAAGAGCAAGCATAGTCATTGAAAATGATAACAAGCAAGTAACAGCCATTTTTATAACCACGATTAGAAACTTGTAAGTTTCAGTATGTAGTAAGATCACAAAGTTATTTAGGGTTCCTTGGACTGCAAGGACATCCAACCAATCAATCCTAAAGGAAATAAATCCTGAATATTCACTGGAAAGACTGATGCTGAAGTTGAAACTCCAATACTTTGGCCACCTGATGTCAAGAACTGACTCATTTGAAAAGACCCTGATGCTGGGAAAGACTGAGGGCAGGAGGAGAAGAGGACGGCAGAACATGAGGTGGTTGGACGGCATCACCAACTCGATGGACATAAGTTGGAGCAAACTCCAGGAGTTTGTGATGGACAGGGAGGCCTTGTGTGCTGCAGTCCACGGGTCACAAAGAGTCGGACACAACTGAGCAGCTGAACAGAACTGAACTGGAAAAGCAATGAAAAATTGAGTTTCAGCTCTAGTCCTTATCGCTGTCCCTTGCTTTGGATCTTAAAAGGAAAATAAGTTCTCTATTTTCACATTGGCCTATCTGTTTATATGGGTTTATGTCTAATGAAAGTAGCCACATCTATTCCTGACTTAACAGTGGGTTATCTGCACTTTTATTTTTCACCATCTTTGTAACTCAGCTTTTAGCTGAGCTCATACAAGTAATGTTTAAGTTCCTATTAGGACTCAAAAAATTCGGCACATGGGTACATAGGCATGAAGCACTATTGTCCTTTGTTATTAATGTAAGTGAAACTAATTGGAGAAACTCAGAGGAAAGGAAGACACCAAAGCACAAATGATTTTGAAGATCAAAGTATCCTGAAGTAGGTTATTTGGGGCTGGACATAGTTGGAAAACTCACAGAAAAAATGTCATGAAAGAGAGTCTGCTTTATGATAATTTACATTTTTATGTAGGAGATTTGAAAGGAGAACAGGAAACATGTATTCAACCATGTAACAGTTAGAGCTTCCTGGTCAAGGAGAAGACTTTGTTAGGATTCAGTTGTTAGTGTTATCCAAGAGTCATATTCTTTTGAGTTAGACTTTTCTTGAGCCATCCATATTTGCCTCTTTTTTATTAAAAAGTTATATTAATTTATGAAATTATATACTTACCATAGTGATGCTTGTAAAGTATAAATAGGATGGAAATAAACTAATGGTCCATTGTAGAATTTCATTTAAATTTTTTAAAATTAAAGTATATCTTAACAATGAACTATCTCCTTCTACTAATGTGTATAATTACCACCCTATGAATTGATGTGAAGAAACAAGAGTCAGTGCCATCTGTCTTTCTGTTTTTTGTAACCAGACCTAATGGTAAGGAAAATGATTAGAGAGATAGATGTATAGATGTCTGGAAAATATCAAAGCACATCTGAAATATAGGTGGATTCGAAAAAAAGAAAGAGGAATGTGGATGTGGGAAAAATATTTACTTTTAATTGAATTTGCTTTTTGTGATAAGAATTTTTTAACCAGTTTAATGCACTGTTTCAATAAGAAATTTCCTACATTACCGGTAGCAATGTAACTTGGTATAGCCACTATGGAGGACAGTATGGAGGTTCCTTTAAAAACTAAAAATAGAGCTGCCATATGATTCAGTAATCTCACACCTGGGCATATATATGGAGAAAACATAATTCAAAAAGATGCATGCACCCAAGTGTTCATTATAGCACTATTTACGATAGCCATGGAAGCAACCTAAATGTTCATCAGCATATTAATGGATTCAAAGAAGATGAGGTACCTATATATAATGGAATATTACTCAGCCATCAGAAGAAATGAAATAATATCATTTGCAGCAACATAGTTTATCATACTAAGTGAAATGAATCATATAGAGAATGACAAATGTATGATATCACTTATGTGTGGAATCTCACAAATGATACAAATGAACTTATTTACAAAAGAGAAACAGACTCATAGACTTTGAAAGTAAACTAATGGATACAAGAGGGGAAAAGTGGAGGGAGAGAGATAAATTAAGAGACTGAGATTAACATATACACTCTCTATTACATGTAAAACAGATAGTCAATGAGGACCTACTGTGTAGCACAGAGAACTCTAGTCAATACTCTTTAACAATCTATTTGGGAAAAGAATCTGAAAAAGCATAGATGTATGACTGAATCACTCTGTTTTACACCTAAAACTACTAATAATATAGCATTGTAAATCAACTGTAATCCAATATAAAATAACATTTTTGAAAAAAAATTGCCTAGATCTTGATTTCTAATATCATTCTATTGATATTAGTAGAACATTTATTATAAACATCTCCTATAAAAAGAAATGTTTCCATGAAAAAAATAGACAATTCTAGGGCTGTGGCATAGAAAACTCAAACATGAACATGAAGCCTCTTGCAGTGCAAGGAAATAAGGAAGTAAAAGTGATTTGGGTATTTTATTTTTAATTGTAGTATAATTGCTTTACAATGTTATGTTAATTTCTCCTGTACAACAATGTTAATCAGCTGTATGTGTATATATATCCCCTCCCTCTGACATGGGTATTTTAAATGATTGGTGTATTTTAAAGGGACAGAGGAGCCACATTAAGGGACCTCTGTCAAGGCTATGGTTTTTCCAGTGGTCATGTATGGATGTGAGGGTTGGACTATAAAGAAAACTGAGCACTGGAGAATTGATGCTTTTGAACTGTGGTGTTGGAGAAGACTCTTGAGAGTCCCTTGAACTACAAGGAGATCCAACCAGTCCATGCTAAAGGAGATAAGTCCTGAGTCCTCATTGGAAGGACTGAGGTTGAAGCTGAAACTCCAAAATTTTGGCCACCTCATGTGAAGAGTTGACTCATTGGAAAAGACCCTGATGCTGGGAGGGATTGGGGGCAGGAGAAGAAGGAGACGACAGAGGATGAGATGGCTGGATGACATCACCGACTCAATGGACATGAGTTTGTATAAGCTCCGGGAGTTAGTGATAGACAGGGAGGCCTGGCCTGCTGTGATTCATGGTGTCGCAAAGAGTAGGATGCGACTGAGCGACTGAACTGACTGACTGACTGGCTGATAAAAGCTGAAACATTTTGAGCAATAAAATAAATAACATAATATTGGATTATATGCTGAAGCTGAAGCTCCAAGACTTTGGCCACCTGATGTGAAGAGCCAACTCACTGGAAAAGACCTTGATGCTGGGAAAGATTAAAGGTAGAAGGAGAAGAGAGCAGTGAGGGATGAGATGGTTGGATGACATCACTGACTCAATAGACTTTAACGTGGGCAAACTCCAGGAGTTGGTGAGGGAAGGAAGCCTGTCCTGCTGCAGTCCATGAGGTTGCAAAGAGCTAGACACAACTTAGCGTCTCAACAACAATAACAACAAGGAAATTAATATGAATAATTAATAATAGTGCATCAATATTAGTTCATTAGATGTTCGTGGTAATTTTGTCTTACTAATGAACTAATATTGATGCACTATTATTATACATCAGTATGTATTACACACCATACATCAGTATGGTATGATATTAATAGGAAGAGCTAGATCTGGGAGATATAGAAACTCTGTACTAACTTGTAACTTCTCTATAAATCTCAAACTATTCTAAGATGAAGCTTTATTTTTTAAAAAGAACAAAACATAGAAGTGATATTAAAACTGTAATTTCAAAATGTACATGTGTGTGCTTTCTCAGAAATTGTGTCTGACTCTTTGCAAACCTGTAGATCGAGCTTGCCAGGCTTCTCAGTCCATGGAATTCTCCAGGCAAGAATACTGGAGTGGGTGTCATGCTCTCCTCCAGGGGATTTTCCTAACCCAAGGATCCGACTTGCATTGGCAGGCAGAATCTTTACCACTAGGGCCACCTATTTCAAAATAGATAAAACAACTGTGTCCATCAATAAATTATTTTGTGTTTTACATTTATAAAACTACATTATACATTTTTCTCTTAAATATGTTCAATAAAAATTTAGTATATTCAAAGGATAGATACCATCAATAATAAACTAAGCAATAGTTGCATGCACATATGGTTTGTTTCTCTGTTTAAAAGTGGTTTTAAATGGCCGGCAGCGACAGCAGGGCAGGCCGGCGCACTCAGCATGGCCGAGAGGAGCTACCCCATGTCAGAGGACAGAGACAGCGGCCGAGAGTCCCGGGCTGTGACGGCGCAGGAACAGCTAAAAGGAGCCATCCTGCTTCTGAGGTCAGGGGNGAATGGACTTTTGGACTTTGAGGGAGAGGGAGAGGGTGGGGAGATTTGGGAGAATGGCACTGAAACATGTATACTATATTCAATGCAGGATGCAGGATGCTTGGGACTGGTGCACGGGGATGATTCGGAGAGTTGATGTGGAGTGGGGGGGGGAGTTCAAGATTGGGAACTCATGTACACCTGAGATGGAAAAAAAATAAAAAATAAAAAATTTTAAATAAAAAAATAAATAAATAAAAGTGGTTTTACATTGATGAAAGAAATCAAAGATGATACAAAGAATGAAGAAATATACCATGTTCATGGATAGAAGGATAAATATAGTGAAAATGAGTATACTACCCAAAGCAATCTACAGATTCAATGCAATCCCTATCTATCTACCATGATATCTTTCACAGAACTAGAACAAATAATTTCACAATTTGTGCAGAAACACACACACAAAAACCTTGAATAGTCAAAGCAATCTTGAGAAAGAAGATTGGAACTGGAAGAATCAACCTTCCTGACTTCAGATATTCTACAAACCTATAGTCATCAAGACAGAATAGTACTGGCACAACGACAGAAATATAAGTCAATGGAACAAAATAGAAAGCTCCAGCATTATTCTATCCATAATGCTTTCATGGATAGTAAACATTAAGTCTATGCACCTATGAACACCTTATCTTTGACAAAGAAGGCAAAAGTATACAATGGAGAAAAGACAATCTCTTTAACAAATGGTTCTGGGAACACTAGTCCACCACATGAAAAAGAATGAAACTAGAACACTTTCTAACACCATACACAAAAATAAACTCAAAATAGATTAAAGCTCTAGACCTAAAACCAGAACCTATAAAACTCTTAGAAGAAAACATAGGCAGAAAACTNTTTAACAAATGGTTCTGGGAACACTAGTCCACCACGTGAAAAAGAATGAAACTAGAACACTTTCTAACACCATACACAAAAATAAACTCAAAATAGATTAAAGCTCTAGACCTAAAACCAGAACCTATAAAACTCTTAGAAGAAAACATAGGCAGAAAACTTTCTGATATAATCACAGCAAGATCCTCTATAAGCCACCTCCCAGAGAAATGGAAATAAAAAATAAATAAATAAATGGGATCTTATTAAACTTAGAAGGTTTTGCACAACGAAGAAAAGGTGAAAAGGCAGCCTTCAGAATGGGAGAAAATAATAGGAAATGAAAGAACTGACAAAGACTCAATCTCCAAAATATACAAGCAGCTCATTCAGCTTAATACCAGGAAAACAAACAACACAACCAAAAAATGTGCCAAAGAACTAAACAGACATTTCTCCAAAGATGTACAGTTGGCTGATAAACACATGAAAAGATACTCAACATCACTCATTATTAGAAAAGTGCAAATCAAAATCACATTGATGTATCCTCCCATTCTGATCAGAATGGCCACCATCAAAAAGTCTATAAACAATAAATGCTGGAGAGGTTGTAGAGAAAAAGGAACACTTTTACACTGTTGGTGGGAAGCAAGCTGGTACTGCCACTATGGAGAACAGTGTGAAGTTTCCTTAAAAAACTGGGAGTAAAACTGCCATATGACCCAGCAATCCCACTGCTGGGCATAAACACTGTTTAGTTCAGTTCAGTCGCTCAGTGGTGTCTGACTCTTTGCAACCCCATGAACCACAGCACGCCAGGCCTCCTTGTCCATCACCGGCTCCAGGAGTCCACCCAAACCCATGCCCATTGAGTCTGTGCTGCCATCCACCATCTCATCCTCTGTCGTCCTCTTCTCCTCCTGCCCTCAATCCTTCCCACCATCAGGGTCTTTTCAAATGAGTTAGCCCTTTGCATCAGGTGGCCAAAGTATTGGAGTTTCAGCTTCAACATCAGTCCTTCCACTGAAAGCTCAGGACTGATCTCCTTTAGGATGGACTGGTTGGATCTCGGTGCAGTTCAATGGATTCTCAAGAGTCTTCCCCAATGCTACAGTTAAATATCAATTCCTTGGCGCTCAGCTTTTTTTCTATAGTCCAACTCTCATATCCATAATAACCACTGGAAAATCTATAGCCTTGACTAGATGGATCTTTGTTGGCAAAGTGATGTCTCTGCTTTTTAATATTCTGTCTAATTTGGTCATAACTTTCCTTCCAAGAAGTAAGTATCTTTTAATTTCATGACTGCAGTCACCATCTGCAGTGATTTTGGAGCCCCCCCCCCAAAAAAAGTCATCCACTGTCTCCATTGTTTCCCCATATATTTGGCATGAAGTGATGGGACTGGATGCCATGATCTTAGTTTTCTGAATGTTGCGCTTTAAGCCAACTTTTTCACTCTCCTCTTTCACTTTCATCAAGAGGCTTTTTAGTTCCTCTTCGCTTTCTGCCATAAGGGTGGTGTCATCTGCATATCTGAGGTTATTGATATTTCTCCCAGCAACCTTAATTCCAGCTTGTGCTTCTTCTAGCCCAGCATTTCTCATGATGTACTCTGCATATAAGTTAAATAAGCAGGGTGACAACATACAGCCTTGACGTACTCCTTTTCCTATTTGGAACCAGTCTGTTGTTCCATGTCCAGTTCTAACTGTTGCTTCCTGACCTGCATACAGGTTTCTCAAGAGGCAGGTCAGGTGGTCTGGTATTCCCATCCCTTCAGAAGTTTCCGTACACACTGAGGAAACTAGAATTGAAGGAGACACATGTTTATTGTAACACTGTTTACAGTAGCTAGGACATGGAAGCAATCTAGATGTCCATCAGCAGATGAATGGATGAAGAATTTGTGGTATATATACACAATGGAATATTATTCAGCTATACAAAAGAACGCATTTGAGTCTAATTTGAGTTCTAATGAGGTGGATGAAACTGAAGCCTATTATACAGAGTGAAGTAAGTCAGAAAGAGAAATACCAATACAGTATTAATGCATATATATAGAATTTAGAAAGATGGTAGCAATGATCCTATATGCAAGGCAGCAAATGAGACACATATGTAAAGAACAGACTTTTGAAGTCTGTTGGAGAAGGTGAAGGTGGGATGATTTGAGAGAATAGTATTGAAACATGCATATTAGCCTATGTAAAATAGATGACCAGTGCAAGTTTGATGAATGAAGCAGGGCAGTCAAAGCTGGTGCTCTGGGACACCCAGAGGAATGGTTGGGAAAGGAGGTGAGAAGGGGTTCAGGATGGAGAGACACATGTGCACCCGTTTGTGATTCATGTCAATACGTGGCAAAAACCACCAAAATACTGTAAAAAAAAAATTATGCTCCAGTTAAAATAAACTAATTTAAAAAATAAATAAAAAGCTTTACACCTTAAAAAAATGTGTTTTTAGTAAAATCTGCAGGATGGTTTATAATATAAAGAAGACAATATTATTGAGATTATTTTTTGAAATTAAAATAAATTTGCTTATTTTTTCCTCAAGGCTTGATCAAAATATGTCATTTTATTCTTTAACAGAACATATTGTATTTAATTCAAAATACTTATTTTTTGCTATTGTGACTTAAACAGCTCAGCACTTGATGCTGATTTTCCTGTGTAACAACCATATTGTAGATAGAATGCTGGCTCTCTGACAATACAAACACTTCAAAGCTGAGAAATATAAAACAAACTAAGAAATCAAAGTTTTCAAATATACCAAAGTTTAAAAAGTTCAGAGATTTGAGGCATACTATCACTCTATTCTAATTCTAGAATATTCTTATAATTCCTTATAAATGAAAAACCTTTCACCATTAAAATTCAAACATTATTGAAAAGTAGGTTCAAATTATACTTGTGTAAAATAACTTTGTACTTTTCTGTAGCATATATGAGTGAACATATTCATACACATGCACCCACACCAGTGCATACGAACATACAATTTTTTGACGCATTATGCCTTAAACTAATGCTTAGTACAAGGTTTACGTAAGTTTGTTTAATTTCTTAAGGTATCCCTACTGGAGTTTGGGGGCAGTTATAACTTCGTGGAACTATAGAAAGGCAGCTATCTACATTCTATCTTGAATTTTATTGTAGAAAAAGCAAGTGAATCTACTTTCTTGAACTGCATGTTAAAAAAACCTGAATAAGAGCACTCAAATATTGAGGGGTTTATTTTTACATCTTGAAGAAGTCCAGCTATAGGTAGTTCAGAGCTCAATCAGTAACCCAATGAAGTCATAAATATCTTAAGGCTATTCTATGTTTCTTCTTCATCATTCTTAGCATTGATTTTTATTTTCATGTCTGAAAGATATTTCCTTCTTCTGACCGAGCATATTCCAGGCAGAAAGAAAAGTTAGGTGGGAAAAGACTGAAGAGGCCAGCTGGCAATCCAGTTCCCCTTTAACAGACTTTCAAAAAGTAACCCTTCCCACACTACACAACCCAACTCTCATGACTGTCATTTATGGCAATTTTCAAGTCTGTCACATAAGTCCTTCTAACTATAAAGGAAGTCAGATGCTCAGATATTTTTTACTAAAAACAGTAATTAAATCATCATTCTCATAGTTAAGAAAAGGAGCCATGATATAGTATAGGCAGCTGCCAGTNGACTTTCAAAAAGTAACCCTTCCCACACTACACAACCCAACTCTCATGACTGTCATTTATGGCAATTTTCAAGTCTGTCACATAAGTCCTTCTAACTATAAAGGAAGTCAGATGCTCAGATATTTTTTACTAAAAACAGTAATTAAATCATCATTCTCATAGTTAAGAAAAGGAGCCATGATATAGTATAGGCAGCTGCCAGTATCTGCCACAATAAGTATGTTATTGAAAGCACTATAGTTCATGGTTTCTTTCCATGAGGTTTTTTTTTTCCCCCCTAAAAATATAATTGACATATTAAATTATACAACACAATGCTTTGATATTTGTATTTATTGCAAAATGATCACCACACTTAGTTAACAGACATCACCATATCTTGTTATATATATTTTTCCTTGTGATAAGAACTTTGAAGGTCTAATCTCTTAACAACTTTCAAATATGTGATATAGTATTATTAACAATAGTCAACATGCTGTACATTACATCCCATGACTTATTTATTTTATAACTGGAAGTTTACTTTTTGACCACTTTCACCCATTTTTCCCACCCTCTAATCCTCTGAACTCTCAATGACCCTCAATTTTTAAATCAATGTTTAAATTTTCTGAGATGTGGATTTACATTAATAATTTGTGAGACTATGCTCCAGAAGTTAAGGATATGCACTTTACATACTTTTCTTCATTTAATCCTTCCAGAAAACATTGTAAAATTTAAGTACACTTATCTCTATATTTTACAGTTAAGAGCATTAAATAGTCAAAGTAAGATCTCAGAGTAAGATAATTAGAAGGGAAATAATCCAAAATTTATACCTAAAATTGTCTAAGATGTAAGATCACCTTGGGTATATGGAAAGAAGACAGGAAGAATCTTCTCAAGTTCTTTGAAACACATGATACCTATACTTGTTTTCAACTTACAAAAATGTCCTCAGCAAAGGAAAAGCACACAAATGAAAAGTTCATGGGGAGGCATGAACAAGACGAGGCCACAGAAAAAAGTGCTCTGAGAAAACTATGATGGTAATGAGAAAGCTCATGTCTTTAAAATAATTAATGCAAATGTTTTTCTCTTACTAAGTTTGGTTGAACTTTGTAGACTTACATATTACTAAAACTTAATTTTTAATGTAATTTCAGGTTTCATAGTAAGACCCTTTAGAAGTCAGTCAATTACGGAAGATGATATTTGGATTTAAAGAAGCATGGAACAGTTTAAATTTCCTCAGATGTTCATGTTTTACTCTTATGTGTTTACAAGTCTAGATAAATTAGACTCGATATCAGAATTTATAAGACTTAACCTTTATAAGTTGAAGATAGCTAAAATGTTAGAAACCTATGAACTTACTATCCAATTTGTTCTTATTTAAAATATTGTAGGAAAACTCTCCCAAGATGTTTTTTTCATTCCAATTTCCGTGAAGTTAAAATAAATGTGATAACACATTTCAAGTTAAATTAAAATTATTTCAATGCTAAAGCTGAAACTCCAGTACTTTGACCACCTCATGCGAAGAGCTGACTCATTGGAAAAGACTCTAATGCTGGGAGGGATTGGGGGCAGAAGGAGAAGGGGACGACCGAGGATGAGATGTCTGGATGGCATCACTGACGCGATGAACGCGAGTCTGACTGAACTCTGGGAGTTGGTGATGGACAGGGAGGCCTGGCGTGCTGCGATTCAAGGGGTCGCAAAGAGTCGGACATGACTGAGCGACTGAACTGAACTGAACTCAATGTAATCTCAGTCTAAAATTTTACGTTTCTTATTTGCAAGATACTCAATCAGTAGTAAAGATGCACTGTAGGAAGTAGTAATAAGGTTTTTTATTTCCCTTTTAAAAAAAATTCCATCTGGTGGAAACAAATAGGAGAATGAAGTGAAGAAAAGTTCCTAAAAACACAGAGACTGAAATAAGACCAGCTACCATATTATTTTGCCATTTTTTGAATAGGAAGTGATAAAAAGTGAATAAGGACTATGTCTCTGGCTAACAGGCCAGTAGAGAAATCAAGTAGCTTTCCTTTTTGTTATTGTTGTTTTGTTTTCACATATACTAGATTTTTATTCTTCTAAGTTTTTACTTTTTAAAATTAATTTTTATTTGGTATAGTTGACTTATGATGTTAATTTCTCCTGTACAGCAAAGAGAATCAATTACACATGCACATTTCTCCTCTCCTTTTTAGATTCTATTCCCATATCAGTTGTTACAGAGTATTGAATAGAATTTCCTTTCTATACAATAAATTCTTATTAATTAATGTATTTTATACATAGCAGTGTGTATATGTCAGCCCTAATCTCCCAATTTATCCCTTTCCCATCTTTTCCCCCTTGGTAACTTTAAGTTTGATTTCTATATCTGTGACTTTATTTCTGTTTGGTAGATAAATTTATTTATACCGATTTTAAAGATTCCACATATAATTGATATCATATGATATTTGTATCAAATATATCCTACAAATATTACTTATACTATATTGGTACACATCAATATATTTGTGTACACTGTCTTAAAGTAATCTTAATATTATTGTAAAAAAAAATAGACCACCTCAGCATGTAAAGATTTATTCTCAAATTCAAAAGATAGTTCAGTATTGCTTTCATTTGTAGCCAAAGTCAGTATATTATTGAGATAGTTACCTATCTTGTTCATCATATCTAAAGTGAAAGTGAAGTTGCTCAGTTGTGTCCGACTCTTTGGGACCACGTGGACTGTAGCCTACCAGACTCCTCTGTCCATGGGATTTTTCAGTCAAGAGTACTGGAGTGGGTTGCCATTTCCTTCTCCATGGAATCTTCCCGACTCAAAGATTGAACCCTGGTCTCCCGCATTGCAGACACTTTACCATTTGACCCACCAGGGAAGCCACTAAATTATAGTCAATTAGGTATGATTTATTTTGCAGAAGATGTTTTTAAATAACTTTTAAAAATTAGGAAAAAAAAAAAACTCGTAAAACTTCAACTATCAGCACTGGTGTAAAATTTCAAGAATGGATAAACTCAGCTGAGTTGTTGGGGTTCAGAGATACCATCTGTTCAATCTATTTTTCAAACAATTTGTTTTAATGCCTTACTAGGTCTCATATTCTACTCGCAATAAAGGTATAGAGATTTCTTTATGTAAAAACAATTTTTGTAACAACTTAATTAAAACCCAGAATACGACATTTAGCTCAGACATGATAAAGTTCAGTTCAGTTCAGCTGCTCAGTTGTAACTGAATCAGTTGTGTCTGCAGTTTGTTTTAATGCCTTACTAGGTCTCATATTCTACTCACAATAAAGGTATAGGAGATTTCTTTATGTAAAAACAATTTTTGTAACAACTTAATTAAAACCCAGAATACAACATTTAGCTCAGACATGATAAAGTTCAGTTCAGTTCAGCTGCTCAGTTGTGACTGAATCATTTTGATTGCAGCACTCCAGGATTTCCTGTCCATCACCAACTCCTGGAGCTTGCTTAGACTCATGTCCATAGAGTCGGTGATGCCATACAACCATCTCATCGTCTGTCATCCATGTTTCTTCCTGCCTTCAGTTTTTCCCAGCATCAGGGCCTTTTCCAATGAGTCAGTTCTTCGCATTAGGTGGCCAAAGTATTGGAGTTTCAGCTTCAGCGTGAGTCCTTCCAATGAATATTCAAGATTGATTTCCTTTAGGATCGAAATCAGTCTCCTTCTTATTAAGTAGACAGACACTAGTGTTTAACTTTTACTCTGTTTCCTTTCACTGACTGAAGAATGAGTTTCTAACTGTTATACCATGTTGCTGGGAATCTTGTTTTTTCTGTACTACATGATAATGTCCAAGTCACATTTCTACTTCCATATTTCATCAAAGAGGTTGTTTTAAGGAGAGATCTGACACTAGTGTACTATAACATGCATGCTAAGGTGCTTCAGTCATGTCCAACTCTGCAAACCCATGGACTATAACCCACCAAGCTCCTCTGTCCATGGGATTCTACAGGCACGAATACTGGAGTAGGTTGCTATGTCCTTCTCCAACTGGAACATAGGATGTAAATTTAAATAATATTCTTTTTCTTACTTAAATGATATCTTAAATGACTATGTAGGATCTCTCTTAACCATGTTCAGTATGTTATGAATATTTACAAAGGATTAAAAAACACTTGTATTCAAAATGTTGAATTACTTTATTAGGCTTTGTAGTATTTTCCTATGATTGTTATAAAAAATTACCACAAACCTGTTGACTTAAAACACTAGAAATATATTCTTTCACAGTCTGGAAGACATAAATGTGAAATCAAGGTGTTAGTAGAACCACAGTTCTAGAGATAAATCCTTCATTCCCTCTTCCAGATTCTGGTGGCTTTGGGTATTCCTTGGTTTGTGGCTACGTAAATTTAATCTCTACCTCCATTGTATACAGGGAATAAATACCACTTGATAATTTTGTATGATTCTTTTAATGCCTTGTTGGATTAGATTTACTAATATTTTATTGAGGATTTTTCATCTATGTTTATGAGAAACATTGATCTGTAGACATTTTGTGTCTTTCAGGAAATTGACTTTCAAAAAAGTCACTCAGTTGTTTCTGACTCTTTGCAACCCCATGGACTATACAATCCATGGAACTCTCCAGGCCAGAATATTAGAGTGGGCAGCTGTTCCCTTCTCCAGGGGATCCTCCCAATCCAGGGATTGAACGCAGATCTCCCACATTGCAGGTGATTATTTACCAGCTGAGACCCCAGAGAAGACCTCTTTTAATCTAAGTTATCTAATTTATGGATATAGAGATGTTTGTAGTACTCCTTTATTATAGTTTTAGTGTCTGTTGAATCAGTAGTGCTAGCCTCTTCTTTATTTCTAGTAATTTGTGTCTTCTTTCTTCTTGGTTAGCTTGGCAAAAGTTTGGATTTCCTCACATGCTATAGTTTGAGAGTTCCTGTCATAGACCCTTTTGGAGAAAAAGTTTAGAAATATATTTTGGTGAAAACATTTTGAAATAATACAATTTAAATGAAGTTAACATTAGAGTTTATGAATTGTTCTGCCCCTTGCTCCTTGCCCTCCTACTGATATATTTCTTTTCCATTTTTTTCACTCCCTAGTTCCTTGTAAATAGTTTTGTTTAAAGAAACACTCACTCCATTTCCTAAAATATGAATACTACCACTTGTTTTCAAGCTTCGTTTAATGGGGTTAGTAATTAGTCATCTTTCCAGGGTCTAGTTTCCTTGTCAGCTGTCAGATTTCTTTTCCTATGAAATAATAAAATACATTCTGCTATTTTAATATGAACTCAACTATCTTTGTAAGCAGGAACTTCAATAGCTTAAATATTTCTAATAACCTAATCTAGAGTTACCTTTTATGAGTTCAACAAAAGAGAGATATGTACATGTTGTTTGTATAACAATAGGGCAAGTATATGGACTTCCTGAGTAGCTCAGCTGGTAAGGAATCCACCTGCAATGCAGGAGATCCTGGTTGGATTCCTGAATTGGGAAGTTCCCCTGGAGAAAGGATAGGCTACCCATTCCAGTATTCTTGGGCTTCTCTGGTGGCTCAGATGGTAAAGAATCTTCCTGCAATCCAGAAGACCTGAATTCGATCCCTGGGTTGGGAAGATCCCCTGGAGGAGGGAATGGCTACCCACTCCAGTATTTTTGCCTGGAGAATCCATATGGACAGAGGAACCTAGTGGACTATAGTCCATGGGATCACAAAGAGTCAGACATGACTGATCCAATAGCAGAGCAGCACAGTAGGAGTGCATAGGAAACTATGGTTTCTTGCTTGTATAAATGATTTAAGAAAAATCAAGTTACCCACCAGTATTCATGAGTATTCTCCGGCCAGGGTAATATGGGTATTACAGTTAACTTTTCCTTTTAAATACTCTTGTTGGCACTCCAGGAGATCTTCCTGATCCAGGGATCAAACCAGGTCTCTTGAGTCTCCTGCATTTGCAAATGGATTCTTTACCACTAATACCACCTGGAAAGCCCCCATTTTTAAAATGTGCCAACTTGCTTCAGTAATGTGCAACTCCATGGACCATAGCATTTCCCAGGCAAGAATACTGGAGTGGGTTGCCATTTCCTGCTCCGGGGAATCTTTCCAACCCAGGGATTAAACCCCCAAACTCATGTCTCCTGCATTGGCAAGCCAGTTCTTTACCACTAGTGCTACTTTGTAAATACATAGGTTCAATTAGGATTTCTCCTTCCCTACTCTTTTCCATATTTCTATCTCTGTTGAGAGAAAAACTTACCTGATTCCACTGCTAAGAGAAGGTATCTTTAGATCCATTGGTCTGTCCTTTTCCTGTTCTATGGATCTCAGGTGGTTTCTATGACAATACATCATATTAAATACTAGTTTCCCAGCCAACTTTTGATGACCAGCTCTTGCTGACAACTCTTGCTGTGACACAGTCACAGCATCTACTGTATTTATGTTGTGGGTCATCCCATCCCATGGCCTCCATTTAGGATCACTTCTGCTACCAATACCAAACAACAGAGAAGGACCCCAGGAAAGGGAACCCTCTAAGTGCCTGAATGGGCAGAGCTATGGGAAAAAACTGACCAAAGAGGCCTTCTGATCACCAGCTACAAGAGGCTCAAAAAAACACAGATACAGCCATAACTCCTTTGATGGAGGCAGTCCGTGTTCCTGCACACTTGGCGCTGCCAAGGTCTCCTCAGTTCAAGAAGCTGTGCCACATTCACGCTCAACTATCACTGGGGCAGAGCTGCCACAGGAAAAAAGTCTTGCGCCTATGCACTCAGGATCACTTTTGTCACGTCTGACCCTTTTCGGCCCTGGATTGGGGAGCCTAGTTGGCTGCCATTTATGGGGTTGCGCAGAGTAGGACATGACTGAAGTGAATTAGCAGCAGCAGCGGCAGCAGACTGTGGCCTGCCAGGGATTCTCTATCAGGGAGGGGGCTTCTCTAGGTAAGAATACTGGAGGGATATTGGCCAATACTAGTTGCCATACCCTTCTAGAACATTATATTTCCTGCTGTCCTAGCCACCAACTCCTTTGAGTACCTGGTGCTGCCAGAAACCCTGTGACCCAAGTAGCTGCACCACCTCCACACCTGACCCTCACAGGGGCAAACCCCAATCCTCCAGGGAAGCCTTGGGAGCAAAGCCCAGTGGACGAAACACATGTAGAGGTGGAATTAAAACCACCATTGAAACCCAGGGGCAGTGTGGCTAAGGAAGAAGACCCAAAACCCTCCCAAAAGCTGAAAAGCTGAAGATTAAATCCGCAGGATCAACTAGGCAGACCCTGTGCCTGTGGAATATATATAAGCACATTGAGTGTTCCCACAAAACAAAACACACTAGTTCTGACAGCTGTGGACATTGGAGGCAGGAACACACAGAAGTAGGATGAGATGAGAATCTGAGCTGCCCCCACCAGCAGGTTCAGAGATCAGCACAGTGTTGGAGGGCATCGTAGGGAAGTAAGGTGGACTGTGACTCCCAGCAAGGGAAAGCATTCTGATAGCAGAGGCTCAAGGGGAAAAAAAAAAAAATCATGCTTATGTTCTCACTTGTTATGTAGATTCTTTTGGATTTTTGTCTCTTTTTTTTTTCCCCCCTTTTTCTTTTTTTTTTAACACTCTGTTTAAGTTGTTGATTTTATTGGCACTAGGAAATACAATTCAGCCTCTGAGCTTTTATTTCCTCAGTCACATTTGTTGTTGTTGTTGTTATAAACCTCTGCCTCTATGCTGGGCTTTTGCAGTTCTGTGGAGTTTTCCTTTTTTTCTATTTTTTTCCCTCTTTTTTAAAAATTTTAACTTTTAATTTTTTAAACCTATTATTATTTCTACATTTGTTTCTTTTTTATTTTATTTTTTTTAGTGCACAATATTTTAATACACATGAACATACAAAGTTGATCAAAATGCAATGTTTATAGATAAAATCCATCTTTGTAATAAAGCTACACTCCAATATCTAAATGGCTTCCGGGGTCTCCTTTCAATGCATTCCTTTANGGTGTCCATAGGTGTGTGGATTTATTTCTGGGCTTTCTATTTTGTTCCATTGTTTATTTCTGTCTTTGTGCCAGTACCATACTGTCTTGATGACTGTGGCTTTGTAGTAGAGCCTGAAGTCAGGCAGGTTGATTCCTCCAGTTCCCTTCTTCTTTCTCAAGATTGCTTTTCAAGTTCCTTGGACTGCAAGGAGACCCAACCAGTCCATTCTAAAGAAGATTAGTCCTAGGTGTTCATTCGAAGGACTGATGCTAAAGCTGAAACTCCCAATACTGTGGCCACCTCATGCGAAGAGTTGATTCATTGGAAAAGACCCTGATGGTGGGAGGGATTTGGGGCAGGAGGAGAAGTGGACGACAGAGGATGAGATGGCTGGATGGCATCACTGACTCNGTTCATTCGAAGGACTGATGCTAAAGCTGAAACTCCCAATACTGTGGCCACCTCATGCGAAGAGTTGATTCATTGGAAAAGACCCTGATGGTGGGAGGGATTTGGGGCAGGAGGAGAAGTGGACGACAGAGGATGAGATGGCTGGATGGCATCACTGACTCAATGGACATGAGTCGGAATGAACTCCAGGAGTTGATGATGGACAGGGAGGCTTGGTGTGCTGCGATTCATGGGGTCACAGAGTCGGACATGACTGAGCGACTGATCTGATCTGAACTGAAATAAAAGAAATAAGGAATAACCATACAGAGACAAACAACACACTTACTGAAATTTAAAATACTCTAGAAAGAATAAATAGAAGAATATATAAAGCAGAAGAATGAATCACTGAGCTGAAAGATAAAGTGGTTCAAATAACTTCTGAAGAGCAGAATAAAGAAAAAATAATGAAAAAACTGTGGATAGTCTCAGAGACCTCTGGGACAATATCAAATGGACCAACATTTGAAATTAGGGGTCCCAGAAGAATAATAGGAAAAGAAAAGGTATGAGAAAGTTTTTGAAGAGATTATAGTTGAAAATTTCCCAAACATGGAAAAGGAAACAGTACGTCAACTCCAAGAGTCACAAAGAGCCCCATACAGGGTAAACCCAAGGGGTAACATACCGAGATACATACTAATGAAACTAAAAACAACCTAAACACAAAGAAAGAATATTAAAAGCAGCAAGGTAAAAGCAATAAGTAACATAGAAGGGAAATGCCATATGTTTAACAGCTGACCTTTCATCAGAAACAGAAGGGCCAGAAGGGAATATATTTAAAGTACTGAAAGGGAAAAGTCTACAACCAAGATTACTGTACCTGACAACTATATTATAAAATTGATGGAGGAATAAAAAGCTTTTCCATGGAGCAAAAGTTAAGAGAATTCAGTACTGTTGAGGTCCTTTAATGGACCAGAACATGGTGGTCCAGAGTAGACCGATAAGAAAGTAAAAGAGAGAACGAGGCTGATATTCCTTTATTTACACAGAAAGCCAATAAAGCCCCTACACAGGGCTTGCTCTGTTTTCAAAGGCTTCAGGCGCCCACTCAATGGGGTGAAGTTGCAGAGCGCCTTCTCTAGAGGGTCTTAGAAGCCCGGGCAGGAAAGTGAACACAGAGGACCTCTGGGCTCCAGGGGATGAGCCTGAAAAAGAGAGAGAGAGAGAAAGCAAGACATGGGGACCAAAGCTCTGATGGAGCAAGGGTGTTTTAATCACATGGTGTGGGCATATATATTGTAGTTATTCTCAGCAAAGATAAAGATTAAAGTTCCAGACTTATAAAACATAGGGGTTCCATATTAAAGAGAGAGACAGTTGTAAATAATCACTTTTACCATATGGGTCATAAAAAGGAAGAGGGTACTTGTCACTGTATAGAAAAATTAATGAAGGAAATGCCTGGATTCCTCAGCCCTCAGGAGAGGCTTGCCTCTCCCCTTAATTCTTGAATATTCAGGAATTAATAAGGAACAGAGAATTCCTGACAGATCCAAAACAGCACACAGGAAGCCTCTTGTTAAATGCTTCCTGACAAGTACCAACAAACCAACTTTACAACAAATGTTAAAGGAACTTATATAGTCAAGAAATACAAGAGAAGAAAAAAAGATCTACACAATCAACCCCCAAACAATTAAGAAAATGCCATAGGAATGTATGTATCAATAATTACTTTAAGTGTAAATGGATTAAATGCTCCAACCGAAAGACACTGATTGGCTGAATGGATACAAAAGCAAGATTCATATATATGATCTCTACAAGAAACCCACTTCAGACCTAAAGACACATATAGACTGAAAGTGAGAGGATGGAAAAATATATTCCTTGCAAATGGGAAGCAAAAGAAAGCTGGAGTAGTGATCTTCATATAAGAAAAAATAGACTTTAAAATAAAGAATATTACAAGAGATAAGGAAGGACATTACATAATAATCAAGGGATCAATCCAAGAGGAAGACATAACTATTGTAAGTTACTATGCACCCAACATAGGAGCACCTAAATATATAAGAGAAACACTAGCAGATATAAAAGGGGAAATTGACAGGAACACAATAATAGTAGAAGTCTTTAACACCCCACTCACACCAATGGACAGATCATCAAAACAGAAAATTAATAAGGAAACACAAGTCTTAAATGATACATTACATGAGGTGGATCTCATTGATACCTTCAGGACATTCCATCCAAATGCAGATGGAATAATAAATGCACCTTATTCCCAAGTGCCCATGGAACATTCTCCAGGATAAACCACATCTTGGGTCACACACCTCAGGACATTTAAGAAAATTGAAATCATATCAAGCATCTTCTCTGACCACAATGCAATGAGACTAGATATCAATTACAACAACAACAACAACAAAACTGTAAGAAACAAAAACACATGGAGATTAAACAACACATTTCTTAATAACTAACAGGTTACTGAATAAATCAAAGGGGAGATTAAAAAAATTTCCAGAAACGAATGATAATGAAAACACAACATTCAAAACCTATGGGATGCAACAAAAGCATTGCTAAGAGGGAAATTTATAGCAATACAACCCTACCTCAAGAAATAAGAAAACATCAAATAGACAACCTAACTTTACACCTTAAATAAC